>CM059876.1:9852210-10452210 GCA_030490815.1 Acer saccharum | reverse complement strand
ACACTGCTCATTGCACCGAGAGCATCTCTAATTAAATGAACTTTTGATCATGGAAAGTGAATCATTGCTTCATGACGAACTTTTGGAGTTGGATTCAAAACTCAATAAAAACATTGATTTGTAATCACACCTATTTAAAAAAAAAAAAATGAAGTGGCTTTGTGTTACATGCACAATTGGATCAAAGAAGAAATAGTATTGGTTTATTATGAGAGAAACCAAAATCTCTAAAATGTTATAGTAAACTAACACTTAATTTCAGAAATAAACTTTAATCATCTTATTTCATTATAACAAGTCCTAATTTATACATTAAATTGAAAAAATAATAACCTAACTGATGAACATGAAATAACTAAAGACATCTGATTAGATTGGGTAACTGCAATCTAATCTTATTTAATCTAATAATTATCAAAAATTATTCCTAAAAATCTAAAAACTAATTTTATCTTTTATGTATTTTGATTTTTGACTTGCAAGTAACATTCCTTCCCTCTTAAAACATTCTTGTCCTCAAGGATACTAATTGATGTAGAAAATCTGATCACCTCACTCCTTCAGCTCACTTTTCATTTGTTAAATTTGCATCTTCTTCATCGAACCAAATTCCTTTAATAAGAAATAATTTCTTGCATTTGTGGTTAGGTCCAAATTTCTTACTGTAGAAATTCTCCTTCCTTTTCTTCAATTCATCCAGACTCAGTCTTGTAATTGATGAAAAGTTGTTCTTGTAAATCGTTGGTTTGTTCGAAATGATCCTCTTCATGTCTGTTTGAATTGAATCGGATGAAATTGAAAGTGGAGTTGACTTAGACGTTTGTACATCCATCGTTGTCGGGTTTGATGTTTGAACAACAGTCATTGATGCTTTGCAAACTTGTACAAATGTTTGATTGCAGAACCATCAACTTGCAGATCTCACTACAATAAAAATGACTTTTAGCAACATTAAAAAGACAACGCACATGTTGCGCGTGTTGCTAAAAGTGGTCTATCGCAACATGTAGACTATGCATGTTGCTAAAGGTCATTTATCGCAACGCGTAAAAAATGTGTGTTGTGAAAACCACCTACGGCAACGCACAAACGAATGTTGCTAATAACTGAACATATATCGCAACGCATAACAGTTGCACGTTGTCATAGCTATTTCATTAAACTATCCACATTTTGTGCACATTGCACTATAAACATGCTTTTAGCAACATACAAATGTGTATGTTAACACACCAGGGCTGACCCTGATTATTTTGAGGCCCGGAGCGAAAATCTAAGATGGGCCCCTTGCTCATATTATACCAAAATATCTCGACAACAACTAGTTATACTGATATCAATATAAGAAACCAGCTGGAAAGAAAACTAGTTATACTGATATCAATATAAGATGGTTGCTGCCGGCTGGAAAGAAAAGCAAGAAAGTAAGATTGTAAGAAACCCTATTGGACCTCTAGTCATACTGATATCAATATGTCTGAAAAAGACAAAACATTAACAAACATTTCTTTTAGACATTTGTTTGTCTTGCGCCCAATTTCATTTTATGTTGGGCCTTTTATAATTTTAGGCATTTTATACTCATAACAAAATTTTGGGCCTTCTATAATTTGAAATAAAACAAAAATTGGGCCTCAAATTAATACTGAAATCATGTAATTAAAAAAAGGGCCTGGGGCGGCCACCCCTCCAGCCATACACAAGGGTTGGCCCTGCAACACACATCATGCGCATTGCAAAAAAAAAATCTAATATTCTGCAACACACATATCATGCATGTTGTCATATGTGTCTTTTTAGCAACATACAAATGTGCATGTTGTTAAAAAAAGTAATATTTAGAAACACGCATTAATATTATGGATGTTGTCATAGACATTGCGCGTTGCGAAAAAGTCTTATATTCCGCAACACACATATCATGCATATTGTCGTAGGTTTCCTTTTAGCAACTATTGGCTTATGTGTTGCTAAAAAGCTAATATTTTGCGACTCACATATCATGCACGTTGCCATAAAATCCTCTTTAGCAACAATTGATTGCTTGCGCATTGTGAAAAGCTAATATTTAGCAACATACATGTCATTCACGTTACCGTATGAGTCTTTTTAGCAACTAATTGCTTGCTGATGTATATATTCGTGTTATAAAATACTCACTTGCAAGTGCACAAATTGTGAAGATAAGTACAGCGGAAAGTAGAGATTGTTCCCACGAGGAAAAGTGATTTACTGATTGAAATCTAATTCTAATTTAAGCTATATTAAAAGTAACCCAAAGATTGTTTGAAAGATTGATTGTTTGAACTAAAACTAAATTATCTAAGAGAGCAATTAACAAGAGTAGATGAATATGATCAAGAGGAGAGAGAACTAGGTCATCAATGATCCCCAATTATAAACACTCAATGTATGGAATTAACTTTGCAAACAAGTTTAATCAATTCAAAGATTCATTCTTAATCTTAATTATGACTATTATTGTATGATCGCAGGATGAGTCACGCACTATTCACCCTTGGTCTATGGTGTGAACAATGACTGGAAACCCATTAAGCACTAGAAAGAAGTACCAAATTCTATACCTTGCTTGGCCTATGCTAAAGATAAAATTCATTCATTCAAGTGAGAATTAATCAGGATTAGGTTTGATCTATACTCTAACCCTAATTCTCAGATGGTATTAACCCTAAAATAATGTCAAATAATTATCCACCCTTGGTCTATGGTGTGGATAAAAATTAAAATTAATGAGAATCAAGAAATTAAGCACAATGAATGAATCAATAATTGAATTAATAAAAATAATGATTAATCCATACACGAGTGTTCACAAAAGGTTCACATTGATTCCCTAGTTATGGGATTAGTTACACATAATAAAAATAACAAGAGAAGAGAAGTAATAGACAAAACCCAGTGGAGGCCTCCGATGAATTCTTCAGATCTTCAATGTTCAGTCTTCTTCGTCTTGCAAATATTCTATGTGTAAGATGGATGAAAGAATTGTAGTGTTGTGTTGTGTAAAGAGGTGGTGTCTGGTTTGAGAGCGAGAGAGAACTCCCCCCCCCCCCCCCCCCCCCCCCCCCCCCCCAAAAAAAAAATATATATATATATATATAGGAAGTATTTATATATAAAAAAATTGGAAGTATTTATATATTACACCCAAATAAGGCTCCAAGATTTCCTTAGAAAACCCGGAATTAGCATGACCACCCTCTATTCTGCAGCACGGACACTTACATGTGCCATGGTCTATGACACGGTGGAGCCTCTGGACTTTTACGCAATATGGACCCGCGTCTGGGAAAGGTGCTTGGACAACGATCTTGAGGACGGTGGTACCTTTAGAGGAAATTGCGGTGTGGACCGTGCTTGAGGTAGGTGTCTGGGAAGTGGTATACACCACGCAAATGAGCATGAGATCTTCTTTTCTTTACAGTTGGTAAGGCCGCGGTTGAGGAAATTGCATGGGAAGCAGTCTGAACCGTAGGAAATGACAGTTTTGCCCTTTTCACTCGTTTAAGCTCATTTTCCTAAAAAATAGCATCCAAGACTTCTCTAAAAAAATGTGACCTACATATGCTCAACAAACACATTAAATACCTAAATATCCCGAGAAACAAGCAATTGATTGGAGGAATGAGGATCAAAAACATATATAATAAATGATTGATCACTTGCGCGTTACGAAAAGTTAATATTCAGAAACACACATGTCATGGAAGTTGTTGTAAGAGTCTATTTAGCAATTGTTTGCTTGTGTGTTGCGAAAAAAGCTAATATCCCGTAGCAAATATAAAATTGCACATTGGCGTATAAGAAATTGTTGACTTGTGTGTTGCGAAAACGTTAATATTGGGCAACACACACATTATGGACGTTGTTATCATAAATATTAAAATGCACAATCACCATTAGCAAAGTGATGCACTTTCCCTTCTCTTTTATGAAATTGATTTAACTCCTACTTTTTCCCTTTTAAGTGTAAAATGTGGAAACTCGTCTCATATAATGGGAGTTGCATTATGAGTTATGTGTTTGTAACGATTAATATCATTAGGTTTCGATAGATCCCTAACTCGATTGTTTTTTATTTCAAATAAATAATTTATCTATTATACATTACAAGTATAGTTACATGGGTAGTTATGATAGAAAGTTATTTTATTTTTAAATGCTTGATTTTCATAGATCATTGGAGAAATCAAATGATTAGCAATTAACTTGTAACTATATGGAACATGTATAGTATCTAAGCCCTTTAATTAAATGATGGGATAAAGTTTTTATAAAATTTAATTGTTTATCATAAAAATAATTACAATGATTATTATAATGAGTTTAATTTAACAAATAATAAAAATTATTAATTTTTTCACTAAAATATTGAATTTATTATTTATTTTAATAACATATATATGTTATATATAAATAAATGTGTTACATTTAACAAAGTTAAACTCGCCGCAGAACGGTAAAGTCTCTTATGGGAATGTTGTTTGTCTTAGGTAAATACACTACTTATATAGGGTTTGGTACAGGATAGTGATTGTGCCTTGTAGAGGGTAGCCCAATAAGGTATACATTATGCTTAGATGTGAGGCTAGGGTTTGCTAGGGTTTAGGCGGCACTATTGACTCAGTGGCACTGTTCATCCTACAGCACTGTTCACGCTACACTTTTCATCCGGTGCATTGTTCATCATGGGACTGTTTTGGCACTGTTCATTGATGGCACTGTTAACGCAGCGCCTGTTTATTGTCGGCACTGTTCACCGACGATACTGTTCATTTTTTTTTTAGGGTATCTCTGATGTTGTTTCAATTGCTTCCCTTTTGTTTTGATCATGGCTTCTCCTCCCATGCTTGGTCTCGTGGAGGTTCCCAAGTCTTTGGAGGCCAATATGGTTTCCTCTCCACACACAACTCCTATTTGTGGTAAGGGAACAGTTTCTTCTAGGATTTGAGGGCACGGTATGGGTAATGTGTTGCCTTTTATTCTTGCAATGGATAAGAATACGATTCAGGGCCCCATTATGATTTCTAGTCCTTTGCCTATAGGTCGCAAATCTTATGCGGACCCTTTGAAGCCTTCTCATGATTTTATCTAGCTCTTCCCTATGACTGCTGCACCTTTGAAAAATGGAGGTTATGTGTTTTTCTAGGTTGATCCGGTGGCTTATTAATCCATACGTGAGTTATGCAAAAATGCTCTTATAGGGCATGTGGTTCTTTCTAGTGGTGAGCGTCCCTAGAAGCTTGTTGACCTTAAGGCTAAGCTTAGTAAGCTTTAGATGATTTCAGCAGATTGGAGACTTATATCTTTAGGGAAAGGCTATTTTCAGATCGTTTTGAAATCTCCTGAAGACAAGAACAAGGTATAGAGTTTGGGTTCTGTTAATCTTAAGCCAGGAGTTCTCCGCCTTCAGCCTTGGGTTTCGGATTTTAATCCCTCTATACAAAAGTCCACTAACGCGTAGGTTTGGGTTAGGTTCTATGATTTATCTTGGGAATACTGGCATCCGAAGATCCTTTTTTATTTAGCCAGATATATTAGAATTCCGTTGAGATTGAATAAGGCTACTATTGATGGTCATTTTGGTCATTTTGCCAGGGTTTTAGTTGATGTAGATTTGTCTGTATTGCTTCCCTTTTTGGTTCTTTTAGAGATGGATGAGCTTCATAGCTCTTTCATTTCGGTTAAGTATGAAAACTTACTATTTTTTTGCTCCGTGTGCTCTTCCATTGGTCATCTGCCCGGTTCTTGCCGTTGAAACAAACCTAAGGTTCATGTTACTAGTACGGGAAAACCCTCTCAGCCAATGGCTGAGGTTTCTGTTAAGGAGCCAGTTTTTCAGCCTGTTCGCCCTCGGTTTTCTAAGATGGTTTATCATCCGATAGATAAGTCAGTCCTGGAGGTCCTGGTATCTAATGCTTTCGCTGCTATTTCTCAAGTTTTTGGGTTTGTAGATACAATGGGTATGTGTCAAAATGTACCTTAAACACAGAGGCTCTCGTTGACAATCCTGATCCAAAAGAGGTAGACAATATGCAACTTTTGGTTTTAGAGGAGCAGAGTAGCCACCATGAGAGGCAGTATCCGGTTGAGGAAAATATTCTATTTTGGTTTCGCAACTGTCAGAGGAGATTCAAATTCCTCCAGTTGTTACATCAGTTTTGGGAGAAGAATCTATAGATCACTTTATCAATGATACCAATTCAATCTCTGCTCATTTGGGAAGCAGTAATTCTGGAATCCAGGTAACAACTTCTCAGGGAAGGATGACAAGTATGCGGAAGCTTAGGATCTAGTTGATCCCGACAATAATTGGATTCCCGTGGTGACAAAATCAAAGAGAAGAGTGAAACCAACTTTCAAGACTTTAGCTAATTCAAGTCTCAATTGAGTAAGGAAAGTTCTAAGCGCCTCCCTATTGTTGAGACTAAGATTCGCCCTGATTCTGCGACTCTATCGGCCCATGTAGAATTACATCATGTTGCTATTTCTAATTGGGCCACACCGTTTAAGGCAGAAGGGAATGGTTAATTTATGCCTTTTTAGTTCATGTTTCCTTGTCTTCTGTTGAGGTCTGCGTACCTTTTTAGATTATTGTTTTAAGGCATGTACGCCACTTTGCTTTTGCTTTTCTTTTTCTTTTTTATTTTATTTTAATATATATTTTAGGTTCCATCTAAAAAAAAAGGTATACATTATGCTTATTTATTATTTTATTTGACCGGTTCCTTTTTTTATTTTACTTTTTGTGTTTTTTTTTTAAATTAAAAGGAAACTTAAATTCTTAATTCAAATGATTTAATTGCTACAATTAAAAGAGAATAATTCTCTCATTATTGCCAATTGATTTCCATTTCCGTTTTGTCCCCTTATTTCAATTGTTAAATTGTCTGACTTCTTTCATTCGAAAACAATACACTAGAAAATCAAAACAAAAGGCAAACACAACTCTTCCTTTGCTACAAACAAAAAAGTGTTCTTCTTGTTTATTTTGTTCTTGCATTTCAAGTGTACTTAATTTTCTTCTATCAAGTGGTAAGTTCAAACTGAATTATCAATTCGTCGGTATAGTCATGTTGTAAACACGTATTAATTTTTTTTTCTTTTTTTATTATTTCAAACCCTTTTCTTATAAAATATAAATACACCAACCCTCCCCCCCCCCCCCCCCCCCCCCCCCCCCCAAATTTCATTTCTCATCACTCCAATTCTCTCTCAATCACTCATTTCTCTTTCAATTCTCTAATAATTATTTTTTAATTTTTAATTTTAAATTTTTTAAAAAAAAGGTTCGAAGCTGTAGGGAACCAAAACTGGGTCCCTAAGGAATCGAAACCAAACCGTGGTCACCTCTACATACAATGCACGTTGCGAAAACTATCTAAGAAAACACACATCAACTGTACATTGCGGTAAATGTCAATGACAACGCACGTAGTACGTTGTAATTATTCTACGACTACATACATTGCACGTTACGAAAAACTTTGGAACTTTTGGCAACAGGTGTATCAACTATCAACAACATACGCCCATGCGTTGTGAAAACTTTTCGCAACACATTTTGCCCATCGCGAAAAACCAAATGTCTTGTAGTGTCTACTTATTTATGAACCCGAGTCTAAGACTCAAGGAGTTGCTCAAAGCGTGCATTCAAGGCCAAGAACATTTCTCTCATCTCCTTCCGAAGCATTGCCAAATTAATCTCCAAACGCTCTAGCCTTTGATCCATAACCTGGCTCTGTTACCAACTGCTACGTGCAAAATTAGATCAAAAAAAAAATGGTATTGGTTTACTTCAAGAGAAACCAAAATCTCAAAAATGTCAGAGTATACCAACATTTAATTTCAGGAATAAACTCTATTCATCTTATTTCATTATAGCAAGTCCTGATTTATATAGTTGATTAGATTGGGCAACCGTAATCTAATCTTATTTAATCTAACAATTATCAAAAACTATTCCTAAAAATCTAAAAACTAATTTTATCTTTTATTTATTTTGACTTGCACGTAACAATTTGGTCTGTTGTTTTATACATTTTACAATTTTAACCTCTCAGGGTTAGATGTTAATCTACATTGCTTGTTATTTCATGTATATAGTCCTCCGGCATGTTACTTTGTGCTTTGAGAAAACTTTATATCAAATTCAAAAACACTTGACAAAAGTGAAAATTTGCTTTTAGAGATTTCCAAGAAACAAATCTTGATATATATATATATATAATTTGGATCCTCAACTAATCTGATCTTTTTTCTAACCTCATCTAATCTCATGACACATAAACATTGCAATAAATGTGTGGTTAAGATATAATTGGTTTCCACAACCAAGGTCAGGAAAAAGAACAGATGAGCAAAGGATCCAAATCTGTATATGTATATATCATTGAAATGTAAAATTCAGAAAATACATTATCATTATCAAATGATCAGTGTCCAAAGTAATCAACTCATTGTGATTGATTGAGTGGAAAACATCTTCTTCCCCGAATATATACAGCCAGCCGATCGTGAGTTAAGTTGATCGATCCATCCATCAAAGAGATCAAACCGTTACGCATTATGAGAGAGTAGCTTGTCTCTATACCTAAACACTTCATTAAAATTTTCAGTTTATTGATTTAAGGATTAATTGCACAAACATCCCCTAAGTTTAGACAGTATTGTACACATATTCAATGTTTCCTTTAATTACACAAACCTTCCCTGAAAAACGTTGATCAACATTACTTTTAACAGTTGAAGAGGCCGTTTGTAACCCTCCAAAACAAGATATTCTCATGTATTTTGAAAACCGGAATTTATCACTTGCAAACACACTTAAGATATGAGAATTAATATACTGGCAAGCAAGGTGTCGTCCACAGGGATTATGATAGATTAATTGATTTGCAATCTACTCTAGGTTAATCTAATCTAGGTGCATAAAACATAAATCATATATTTGGATAGATTGGTTGGTTCGAAAACCAAAAGAAATTAAAAATGCAAAACAAGTAAAGTAAAATAAAAGTGTTATGGAAAGAGAATACCCAACTAGTCTAGATAAGATATATGGAATAAACAATTAATGAGAAGTCTAAGGGATTTATAGAGTCGCTAATGGACTTTGGAAAATTCATACAAGCTTCAATAACGTACGGTTCACACAATCAATGACCGATCTCATTCGAAAGTGTGCTTGGCTATGGGTACTAAACCAAACAACTTCCTACCAAAATGCCTAACCGATTAAAGAGAGGGGATAATGGTGGGATCGGTTAGTAACAATCAAAGGCCTAGGCAATTGGGGTTGATATACCCACCAACAACCTATCATATTCACTATGTGCTACAATCAATCAAGTGTGTCAATAACTCAACTAATTTTATCACAAGTAAATCCTACAACATATTGCAATTAACAAGTGTGTCAATAACTCAATCAATCACATAAGAGCCAGATCTAATTAAAAAGTAAATAGAACTATAATTGTGTAAACATATTATTGAAAGCTAACAAATATCCATTGTCCAAGAGTTTCTCAAATCATTCCCCTAGAATGGGGGTTTAATAACACATAATCACAAATAAAGAAAGGAAGTAAAATGAAGAGAAATAACCCATGAGTCTCTCTTGTAAGCTTGATTAGACCTGACACAGTTCCGGTTCGAACCACTGAACCGAACCTGAACCGAAACCAAAACCGAAAAAACCGAAACCAAAACCGAAAAAACCTAAACCGAAACCGAAACCGAAACTAGTTTTTCCGATTCCGGTTCAAGAACCGAATCGGGAACTAGACCAGGGCGGTTCCGATTCCGGTTCCACTTTTCCCATAATCACCCGATTCGAACCGAACTAGAACTGGCAATTCCGGTTTGGTTCGAACCAACATTACAAAATATTACATGTTATTTATAAGAAAATAAAATGTTAGAAAGGACATTGTAGAGTATTGGGCCATGGCCCATAACCCTTGTCCAAGTAATTATGTTTTCCCTTCCCTTCCCTTCTCCTCCTTTTTATATAGGTTAGGCATCTCATTCAATTCTCTATTTATCCAATGTGGTATGTTGGATAAATGAACTTTTAGTATGGTTTTTTTTTACAATATTGGAAGCTTTTTAACAAAGCTGAAAAGTGAACATTGGGGAATAATTAATAATTAATAATCAACAAAAAAATTTGTCAAAATAATTAATAAAGAAAAACAAAAGGTGTACTACAACTGTACCTCGGCATACATGATACATGAAAGATGTGCAAACTACAGATCAATTTTCTGCTGCACAGCACATTTAGCACTCCTATTCTACACTAAACATTTTGAAATCTCTTTCCCATGAATTTCAAGAATAATCAATCTTGATGCCCACTATGCCATAGATTATATACCATTTTAGCCCCATTTGCCAGCAACATATTCTTAATGCAAGTTTCAAATGTAAGAAAACAACCACAATTTGCTTGACACTGAAGCGTGGATGACAAAACAAAGAAAAAAAATATTAAATTTGGATGCAAGAACAAACCAACCTCCATTGATGATACATTTCCACTAGAAATTTGAACGGCAGCTGCCATTGCATGACAAATACAACAAATAACATTGGGCTAGCCCCCAATGTTCACTTTTCAACTTTGTTAAAAAGCTTCCAATATTGTAGAAAAAACAATACTAAAAGTTCATTTATCCCACATCCACATTAGATAAATAGGTGAATGAGATGCCAAACCTATATAAAAAGGAGGAGAAGGGAAGGGAAAACATAATTACTTGGACAAGGGCTATAGGCCATGGCACAATACTCTTCAATGTTCTTTCTAACATTTTATTTTTTTTATAAATAAAATGTAATATTTTGTAATGTTAAAAAAAATAAAAAATAAAAAATAAAAATAAAAAGGTTTGGAACCGGAACCATGTCAGGTAGCTTAATCCTTCCTTGAGCTTCCTTGTTGATCATTGTACAAAGAGTGGTGGATGAGGATATGTCTAGATAGGTGGATGTCAAATGGGTAGTGACAAAGGAGATGAGTGTAGAAGATGGGAAGAGGAGTGATTTGAGTGAAGTAATCTAGACTTTATTGTTGAGTTTGGGTGGAAGAAATGAGATCAAGTGTAGAGATGGAGGAATTTGAGATGGGTATAATGGATTGATTAAGGATTGTTTATTCTCTGAAAAATTGGTGTATTTATATGTTAGGAATGCTAGAGTACGAAATGGGCATGAAAGGATAAAAATACCCCTCTTGAATGGGCTAAAAACCGTCCCTTGGCTGAGCTGTCGCGATTCCTGCGCAAGATTTCCTACGCTGAAATTCCTACGTTGGTTAGCAAACAACGATGCTTAGACCGCGACACTCACACCTAATCTATTTCTTGAGTTTTCTTCTCTCTGTCGCAGTGTCCTAAAGGCGACACATAAACCGCGACAATTTCCTGCGCTGGAATACCCGCGCACTATGCATTTTTTGCCTTCGCTTGAAGTGGACTCTTCTGTCACGATGTCATTGTAACGACACCCAAACCGCGACAATCCTCTAAGTTGGGTCGCTATTGCTTTCAAGCGACATGACCGCGACTTCTTTGCTCTGTTTTCCTCTTTTTGTGCTTTTTGTACCAAATACTCCTCCAATCTCACAAATGCCCTTGTGGCACAAATATACCTGAAACACTTAATTCATAATGTTAAAACACAAGAAATTGACCGAGCAAAAAAATTAGGAAATGAGAGCCAAAAACATGTCTATTTTGGTTCGATCAACAGTTGAATGGATGGACAGAATGAAAAGACACAAATGCCCTTGATAAAAATTTTATAATTATAGATCTACCCAAATAATAATTAGACATTAACCGTCAAACTTAACAAAATTAGGAATTCACCCCAACCCACCAAACACCACAAAAATAAAATCATTCAACCAATTAAAAAAATAAAAAAAATAAAAAACGATTCTGAAAAATCCATCATAGATCTGCGATGGGAATTCTCTATCACAGAACCCATCTACAACTCCATTGCATAGAGAAGAAAAAAAAAAGAAAAAAAAAACAATTTAATCAATCCAAAAAAAAAAGGTAAAAAAATGATCACAAATGGATACCCATATGAGATTAGAGTTCTTTATCTCGTAGAACCTATCTCAGATGGAGAACTCAATCATCTGCAATGGAGTTCATCATATATGGGTTATGCGATGGCAGAGCCTCATTTCAGATCTTTTCAATTAAAATGTGCTGCTTTATTCTGTGAATTTTTTTTTGTTTTTTAATTTTTTTTTTTCTTAGCAATCTTCTCAACAGGTTAGACTACCTTTCTTTTCGAATTTGAAAACTTTGATTCTCACTCTAAAAACTTCTAATTCACTCGACAATTTGCCGATCATTACCTTTACATTTTTGTTGGCCTTCTCTGTTTCAGATGAAGCCTCCATGGAGGCTCCATTGATGGAAGCTTAAAGAGATCTGGATTCTTAGAATACAGTTTAGAATCCAAATCTCTTCAAGCTTTTCATTTTATATATATATATATATATATATATATATATAATTTGCTTGAAGATATGTGGAAAGACTCTTCAAGTTTTTTTTTTAAAAAATTATGTTTGAAGAGATCTTGGAAATACCAGATCCTTCCAGATCTCTTTTAAGTTTTGATTTTATTATTTGGTTTGATACAGATCTTTTCACTTATAGTGAATTAGGGTGGATTTATAATTCAATTAAAATTTGGGGCTACTTCTATAGTTTTTGTTTAGGTTCATCTATAATTATAGAATTATTTAGGGCTCCTGTGATTTGTAATTATTTTTATGTATTAAAAGGACGGTTTTACCCCTAAACCATTAAGTTTGTCGTTAGCCATCGTTTCACAGGGGAGGTTTGTGCTATTAATCCTTGATTTAATTATAGTTCCCAACAAAGATAAGTGTTAGCCCTAAGGCTTTAATGCTTAATTTTGATTATAACAAACAAGTGATGAAGTACTGATAATGTTTAATTTGATTATAATATATTAAAGTTTCAAGTACTTTTAGAAGGCTTTCAACCAATGATCTTATACTTTGAAGAATCAATTCACATGATGAATGGATGATAAAGTTAGTTTCAAGTAAAAGAATCAAGGATCAACAATTTGCACAAGTCAAATGGTCATAAGTCTTTAGAATGTGCTTAAAGAAGTAAAGTTTTGGAAAAGACTTTGAAATGAGCTTAAATTCAAGTTTTATGAGAGACAGGATCATGATCCGGCTCTGTTATGAGCCGCGTCACAGGCCACTATTTGAAATTTTATAACGCTCAGTTGCCATCATCTGGCACATGATCCGGTAGTTGTCAAACGAGTTTAATGAGTCTCAAACGGCTCTCAACGGCTAGTTTTCTAAGTTTTCTATAAATTCAAGGCTCTAGCTCATCCAAAACACTTCCAAGAGCCTAGCAAACTTCTCCAACATCATCATGAAGTGTTCTAAAGATTATTGAGCCATAAAGTTTCATTCTTTCATATCAAACTTTCTCCTGAGCTTAAATTTTCATATATGCTCTTAGAGTGAGAGGTTTCTTTATACTTAATCTTTCATATTTGTATTTGATCAAGTGTTAGGAAACACTTGTATCGAGAGAAATCCAAGTGTAAGGCATCACTTGGTAGATATTGTGATGATGTATCCACTTAGAGTTGTAAGGGTTGGATTGGCACCCGGAAGGTCAATCAGTTATTGTGGAATCCTCTAGCTCTGTGGACTTGGAGGTGTGGAGTAGGCGAGGCTGAACCACATAAAAATTATTGTGTTTCATTTATTTAAACAAGTTTATTGGACGATGATTAAAGAATAACATGGCTTATTGGACGATGATTAAACAAGCCTACAACATAAGGCATAAAAATGCAATAATGAAAAGTTTCATTACCCTTTCAACTTCACATTGATAAGGAATGATCAAAGCCATTGAAATCTGATCACCATGAATCAATCAGCTTGCAGACAGGCAGATCTTTTTCGAAGGTGGGTGCAGCCCCAAGAATTGGATTGCTTTCAAAGAAATTGACAGGCTTTAGATCGAAGCTTGATGACACAGTTGGCATAATCGGAAAATCCTCCTGGCATGGTATGTGATGGAATCCCAGAGTATACCATAACACAATATCCTTATTCTCAATTGGACGATTCCTGTATGTTTATCAATAAATCTATGCTCAATATATATGGAGTACTAATTAAGAAATTCATGTCAACTAAAATCAAAATATGTAGTTCACAAATTTTCCATCCATTATTAGAGTTCAGGTTTCTGAGATCTATATGTACCTCTCTGACCACACTGCAAGTGTGTCATCTCCTCTGCCCTGGTAAACAAAAAGCCCACCAGCCCATTGTTCTGTTCGATTATATGGAGTCACCCATATCTAAGAGAAAAATAAGCAAGTCAGTACAATTTACAAGAACATAATATTATAGGTTCGCTACAATATATATCTCAATTTGTATCCTAACTTTTGAAGTGTCAATTGGTAATTGGAAACACATCATATGTCGAATACCTGATTGTTTGTGAAAGCACTTCTTTGTTGAGGAGGATCGTCATGATCAAGCAAGCTAGCCGCGGTTCCTCCAGGGACAACTTTGTACCCTACTGGATTTCCCAAGCGAGACCGTCTTGAAGGATTGATAACATGAAATTCTGATGGATCATAGAGCTTAAGCTTAATCTGAGCATCCTTTTCTGTTTTAGCTACGTGTCGCTTAGTTTTCAAGTAGCTTTTCCTAGGAGATTTTCCGGTTAAATTCTCTTCCTTGACAAGATTAACCTTAACAAATGAATTATTAGACCCATCTTCATCGATGTCCATGTCTAGATGGAAGGTGATGAAGTGATCATGAACAACACCAATAACGTTTTCGGACACAAAGGTCCCTGTCATTTCATCTTGGTGATGGTGAGGCACCTGATTCATATTTTCATAAGGAGTACCTTTTACCATTAGCATCCCAGAGAGCCCTACCTGTAAAAGAATAACATGGCTTATTGTAGCTAGCTGGCTGCAGGGATCTATTAGTCATAAATTAAAACTACCTACTGAAGGTAAAAAAATAAAAATGTATATATATGGTATTCACCTTAATGCGAATCAAACCATCAGTTTGAAATTCCCAATCGAAAATGTAGTCATAGTTTCCAACTGATGCTGCCATTCGAGCCACAAGCGTCACCTTTGGCCTTGCTTCCCTTATCTGTCCACATTTAATCTCAATTAGATTATGCTCCACAAACATGATTTACTGAATAAGAGAGTCAATTATATATAAATGGTAATCGAAAGCGCATCCCCTCTTTTTGTACACCTTTACTGTTGGTGTGTTCAAGTCAAACCATCGGTATTTTATAAACATGTGCGAGATGTTTTCACTTCTATATTGTTTGTTTTCTTCCATTTATACATTGTTTTCATTGGTGACTTCACAGACCTGGCTAGGCTAGCTTCTATCCTAACACGTGTAATGGAAAAGATTTTTTTCCGGTTTGTAAGTGAAAGATTTTTTCCGGTTGTGAAGTTTCCAAACTAATGAAAAGAAAAATTATCCGGGGCCTACTTATACTCAGAATAAACTTTTTTAAAAAAAATGACACTAATATGCCCTCCTTTTAGAGTTGATCCGTAAATGAGATAGATTATCATTTAGCTTTCATAATTATTCATGTTGTATAAGTTTCATTTAATTTTTGAACATGTTAAGGTTTCTTTTGTCTTTTTACTGTTAAAAAAATTAGTAAAAGAAAGCTTTTTTTGACAATTCAATTTTTTCTTTTTACACTTCTTATCTAAAGACATTCCATTCTAAAAACTTAAATTTAAAAAAATTCTAAAGACACCTCCTTTTATTCCAAAATTATCCTTTTTATATTTTAGCACTCCTATTCTAAAGACACTCCATTTTAAAAATAAATTTGTAAAGACACTCCATTTTATTTTAATAAAAGTTAGGACAAATCATTGTAGCCCTTTGGATTCATCGATGGAATAATCTTTTTTGAATTAAATTATTTAAAAAAAAAAGAAAAACGAAATTATCTCTCCTGAATCATTAGATTAAATATTACATATTAAATACTCTCTCCTAAAATTTTAATTACTATTATTAAACTCTCTCTCCTCCAATACATAAGAGAGAGAGAGAGTAATTAGGAGAAAGTGTTTAATATGGTAATAACAGATTTATAAGAGAAGTGATTTAGGGGAGATAATTTCTTTTTTTAATAATTTGATTAGTTTGGAGTGTCTTTAGAATTTTTTGGTTTTGTTTAGTAATTTTAATTCAGGTTAAAATTGTCATTAATAAAAAAAATTAAATTGGAGTGTAGATAGATAATTTGTGGATTGTAAGGAGAAGCTCTCTTAGTAAATAATTTTAAATTTGTAAATTACTTCTTCACCCTGCTACCAAATAAACTATTCATAATCAGTTAGGAAATATTGAAAAGAACAAGAGAATACAAGTCTTTTCACCGTGAAAAAAAATCACAACGAAATAAAGAGGGTTAAAAATGTTGCTCTACTCGCTCTTTTTATATAGAGTTTATAGATATATGAGTAGTGGGGATCTAAGATTATGATTTTTTAAATAAAATTTACTATTTTTAATGTGGAATTTTTCGTTTTTTAATTTGTTTTTCACATTCAACGTATTTAAAAAAATAAAAAATAAAAAGTCACATTTAACGGTAAACTCTAACAGGAAAGGAGGTCGACATCACCTAAAAGGGCATACTAATGTGGAGGTTGACCCGGACTATAGTCAAATCAACCTTTTATTTTTTATTTTTTTATATATATGTATATAATTAATTTAATTATAGAGTTAAAAGTAGGCAACTGAAAACCTGCAAGCCTATTATTCTCTTTTTTTTCTAGGGAAAATTGTACAAACATACCTTGACTTTAACACATATATGAGGTATAATCCAGTTTTACCAAAATTACAAGAAAATACCCTTGACTAACCGTTGACTGACAGTTGACTAACCGTTGACCATGCTAAATGATAAAATAACCAAAATGCCTTTCTTCAATGTTTTATTAATTTTTATTTTAAAAAAATACTATAAATATTAAAACAATTAAAAAACTAATTAATTAACAATATAAAATTTAGAAGTCAAATATTACAAAATGTCCAAATTACCCCTCAATATTATAATATTTTTAATTTTTTTAATTGTTTGATAACTGTTAATTATATATTAAAAGCCAACCAAAACAATTTAAATATATTTTTTTTAAAGAAAAGCAAATCAAATTAAATGTTAAAAACAAAAAATAAATAGCAATTGATCTCCATAGAGACCTACAAAATCTCCATTAGCGTAGGTCTCCATAGAGATCAATTGCTATTTATTTTTGGTTGGCTTTTAATATATAATTAATAGTTATCAAACAATTAAAAAATTAAAAATATTATAATATTGAGGGGTAATTTGGATATTTTGTAATATTTGACTTCTAAATTTATATTGTTAATTAATTAGTTTTTAATTATTTTAATATTTACAGTATTTTTAAAAAATAAAAATTAATAAAACATTGAAGAAGGGCATTTCGGTCATTTTATCATTTAGTATGGTCAACTGTCAGTCAACAGTTAGTCAAGAGTATTTTCTTGTAATTTTGACAAAACTAGATTATACCTCATATATGTGTTAAAGTCAGGGTATATTTATGTAATTTTCCCTTTTTTCTATACGGTCACATCAACAATCAACATCAATTTTATTTATATCTCTATTACCGGTTTCAATCTTCTCTTTCTCTCTCCCTCTCTCACGTCCATTCTATATTTCTATTTCTATTTGACAATTATTATATCTCTATCTCGCATATTCCAATTCTCTCTCTCTCTCTCTTTCACTCTCTCTCTCTCTTTTTTTTTTTTTTTTTTTTTTTTTTTTTTACTATCGGTAGGATTCAAGTCACTAACTTGAAAGTCATTTACCTAAACTCCAAACTCATCCATTTACTAGTTGAGCTTCCCCATTAATAATTATATCATTCTCGTCTCAAAATTCTTAATTACAAAATTCAATATTTATTCAATTCACTTTTTTTTATGGGTTAAAATTTATTTTTTGGGAAAATTGCACAAAATTACCTTAACGTTTCACATTATGGCATAATATTCAACTAATGCCTTTAATTGCACAAACAACCCCTCCTTTTAGTCAACTTTAGATAAAAATAGCCATTCACCATGATTTTTTTTTAAAGCCCAAAATTGCCCCTACACTTTATTACAAAAAAATCTTAATTGCCCTTTATTTAAAACATTATCTACTTTAAATTATTATAATATAAAAAATAAATACTAAACATAATCCTTTTTAAATAAATTTTTTTTTTCAAAAATAATATATTAAAAATAAAACAATTTAAGAAAACGTTATTTTGAGAAAATATAATTTAATAATATATTAAAAACAAAACAAAAAAAAAAAGTTATTTTGAGAAAATATAATTTAAAATTATACAAGTCCAATATGAATAGTGGTAATGTGTTACATATTTTTGAATTTTTTTTTGTTTTTATTATATTATTTTTGAATTTTTTTTTATTTAAAAAGGATTATGTTTAGTATTCTAAATACAAATATAAATAAAATCATCAAGATTTTGAAATAAAATATAATCATTTGTCATAATAAAATACAGAAACACCGAAAATTTGTTCAATGTTCATCTCTATAAGACAAAATAATTTGACTCAATATAAATTACAAATTATATTTTGGTTCAAAAATTTTAAAAAAATATACTAAACATAATCCTTTTTAAATTAAAAAAAAAATGTTTTAAATTTTAAAAATATGTAGCACATTACCAATATTCATATTGGACTTGCATAATTTTAAATTATATTTTCTCAAAATAACGTTTTTTTTTTTTGTTTTGTTTTTAATATATTATTAAATTGTATTTTCTCAAAATAACATTTTTTTAAATTGTTTTGTTTTTAATATATTATTTTTGAATTTTTTTTGATTTAAAAAGGATTATGTTTAGTATTTATTTTTTATATTCTAATAATTTAAAGTAGATAATGTTTTAAATAAAGGGCAATTTTGGGCTTTAAAAAAAAAATCATGGTCAATGGCTATTTTTAACTAAAGTTGACTAAAAGGAGGGGTTGTTTGTGCAATTAAAGGCATTAGTTGAATATTATGCCATAATGGGAAACGTTAGGGTAAGTTTGTGCAATTTTCCCTTATTTTTTCTAATTAAAAAGTTAGGGTTTTAGGTTTATTATTCATAAATTTAAGTTAGTGTTTTTTTATATTAATTTGTTTTATGGCTGCAATTTATTATTTTTAGTATTATATTATAATTTATAAAGTATTACTTAAATCAAATTGTTGAATAATATTTTAGTACAGTCAAAGTTCAATTACTATTAATTTTATTATATATATAATTTTGTTTTAACACACTCTAACAAAAAATTATGGATACGCCCCGATAGGCTCAAAACCGAAAAAACCAAACCGAACCGAATCGGTCCAGTTTAGTTGGTTTTTGATCGGTTGATAAATCTTAATTTTATTGGATTTGTTCATTTTTTTTCAAACCGAATAGTATCAGTTTTTTATCGGTTTGATCGAAACATGGACCGATTCAATGGATCATGGATGCCCACCCCTAGTAAAAGCCATTAAATGGTATTGCATACCTGAAAACCAAAAAGTGGGATCTCAGAGTGTCGCCAACTGATATCACCTGCATATCGCTCGAACAAGCAAATCATATTGGACTGAACAAAGGGCTTGCCATCAGCTGCCACAAAAATCCCATCCATATAGTACGAGTACCTTGGACAATCATCAAGTGGCACAAGTGGCAAAGCTGTGGCACCCAACCCAAACTCACCAGCATCCATGTACGTCTTAAAATACCAATTCTCATCAGGGTCCATGTAAGGCACAAATAACTCTGAAGAGAACCCTTTGTACATCACACTCCTTAGCTCACCACTCTCCGAGTCTTCAACCATGGCTCGTGAAATCACCAACCCAGCTCGTTGGTCAGCTTTGATATGGAATTCCCAATTTGCCCATTTCACTGTGTGTCCATCTTCCACTATAAAGCTAGGACCTTTGGGTTGCTCTATAGATATTGGATTCAATGGCTTCTTCTTCTCTGATGGTGCTTTGTATCTATAATCAGTGTTGGTGCTTTTTGGAACTGGTATATCTCTGCCGGTGTTTGATATTTTCACAACTTTTTTTCTGTCAATGTCAACTGTGACAGTCAGCCCTTCAATAGGCCTCATGTAGAAATTGGGTGACCCTTCACTTGAATAACACTGGACCTTTATGATCCGCCCGTTTTCTTCATCCGACCCGTACCAGCCGGGTGATGGTGTCACACATGCTAAATCAGATAAGGCAACTCCTCTGTTTGTGACAGATTGATTGAACTCTGCATCAGATAGTGTCACTTGCAGTGCAGTTGACAAGTCATCAGACGAAAGTGTCGGATAACCAGAGCCAGTATGGATGTTGTGCTCGGTGACTTGGCTTGAATCTATGTCCACCGTGACCCTATGAGACTTGCCATTCAACAGTGCAATTACAAAAGCTTTTCTAGGAGGAAAAGGGTCACCTTTTTTCCATGCCAAGACTTGATTCTTGTCGGGTTCGTCAAGCGATAAAGAGTGGAATTGGATTGCTGGGACGGAAGAGGCAAATGGTTCATAGGCTGAGAGGATGGCTCGGACCTTGTTGATTTCTTGTATGGTAAGTGGGTCTAGTGGGTGGTGAGGGACACTGTTTTTGTGGTCATGAGTGGTCGGTTTGTGCACTTGGGTCGTCTTCGAATTTGAGCTAAACTCGGTGCATCGTGACGAACCAATGAAACCTGGTTTGCTTAGAGAGTAAAACGAAGATGAAAATATGAAAAATACTGTAAAGAAGATGATAGAGAAACAAAGAAATGAAGTTTTCTCCATGGCTTCAGGAAACAGGAGAGCAAAACTAAGAAGGCTAAGAAAAATAAACTAACTATGAAAACAGATTATATAAATTATAAAAACAAACATCAACTCCTAATCTTTTTAAAGCATGTGATTGGATATCGATAAAATGGTTATGAAAACTAATTATCACATTTTAACAACCCATTCATTGGAATACTTATATGTCATGAGATTATGTAAAGTCATGATAAAGATTAGATTAGTAGAGAATCCAAATTCAATATATAAGAGCATCTCCAATGCAAATGTGCATTTTTGAATTTCTAAATAGTGCCACATCAACATTTCTATTTACTATGGACCCACTTTTGAAAAAAAAAATTAGAGAAATCCATATTCACATCTCCAATGCAATTATCTTAAGTCAAATATGCATTAATTTTATGGCATATCATAATAAAACAATTATTACACTCTCTCTCCTCTTTTATTTTACAATTAAATGGGGTTTAATCTTATTGGTGGAAAGAGTTAGAAATCCTAGTCAGCATTTCTAGGACAGTTTCTAGAATTAGAAACCCAATTCTATATTCTCTAACTTTTTTTTAGCCACATCATCTCTATATTCAACTTAGATAATAGCATTGTAGCGAGTTTTTTAAACTTTTTTAATATTTATCCTATGTGTCACTTCATTTTCTCCAAATACATAATAGTATTGGAAATGATCTAAAATGTAACGCGATGTGACACGACTAACCAATTGAATTTTTTCACTTGTCGTATGTATAAAGCAATTGAATAGAATGTACGAAATGATTCATTTACTTTTTCTGGAAACAATCGCCCTCGGCACTAGCTGCATCGAAAGGTCAAGTGGAGGTCCACCAAGTTTTGATAGTGACAAAAAATGATAAAAATTCTGTGGAGGAGGAGCTTGCTTTTGTTTTTGGGATCTTGGAAAAAATCAACATGTTTGGTGGTTATGTGATTCATGCATAACCACAAAATCCCACACCATCTTTTGACTGTTCGTCGGTCGGTACCAGAGATAAATTCAGAGTTGTTTGGTATGTCTTCTCTACATACCAAAAGAGCTTATTGACAAAAAAAATTTAGTTAATTTGCAAAACTAAAAAGAGCTTTTATTTTACATGTTTAATTAGACAAAAAAAAAAAAAAAAATGAAAAGAATAGATGAGTGCAATTACTTAGGGGCCATGTGGTATGAGGTAATCAAAATAATCTAATTCTTGAGAAGGCTAAACATAGTAATGTGATTCCTGATAAATTTGTATATATGTGTTTGGTTGTATATAAGAATATTATGTCATATTCTTAGAAATATTAGATGATTATGGAAATTTTTTTGTCTTTAAACATAAAACATGCTAAAATTAATTTTAAAATAAAAAAATTAAACTTTTCTCCATAAATAAAATAAAAAATAAAAAATAAAAAATAAAACAAAATCCATATCATCGATTCATCATCTTCTTCAATCAATTAAGAAAATTAGGAAGAGATCTGGTTCTTCCCAAGTCCATCTGGTTCTTCTCAAATTTTCAAATTCTTCATTGTTGTGAACAACTAAGAAATTTGTTAAGAGATGGAGTCCCATAAAAGACCAAACCGATTGAAGATCTGAAATAAAATTAGAAATTTCAACAGAGGAAAATAAATAATAAAAAGTAAACATGTTTAAAATCTCTATATCAAATAACCAAAAAAAAAAAAATTGCTTAAAAAAATATCAAAAAAATTAATAAAAAAAAAAAAGGAAAAATTAGGAAGAGATCTTAAATTTTCCAGATCTGGAAAATCTAATGAGAATCTCGATTTCACCATGATTTACTCTTCCATTTCTACAACTTGTAAATCCTTCACATCTCGCATACTATGGATCAAATCACACACACAACAACAACAACATAAAAAACACAAACTCAAAGATATATTTCCAGCTCATTCTCTCAACTAACCCACCACCCCTTCTCTATCATCTTCGTATTTTAAGCTGAAAATTTTACCTAGAAAGACAATAACTTTGATTCTTTTCTTGATATGTTTTTTTACAGATATTAAAGTTGATTCGAACTTTTTGATTTTGTTGTTGTTGTGAATTTGTGATAAAGTCCGCTGTTGTGATTTTTAATGGCGGACAAAGTGAAGCAACTCTTGGCCAAGTCGATCCAATTGGTTGATCAAGAAGTGAAAGCAACGGAGATCTGGAAAATTGGGAAGAGATCTGGAAATTTTTCCAGATCCTTCACCTTCCTCGCTCTGTTGAAGCTACTTGCTTGATCGATTGGTTTCTATTTTTTATTTTTGGAATCAGATTTGAAGTTTGAATCTCAATTTTTTTGGAATTGATCGAAGAAGGATATGTGAATAGATGAAGTGAACGTGAATTTGGATTTCTATTTTTTTTAGGTTTTTTTTTTTTTTTTTTTTTTTTTTTTTTTTGGAATCGTTCGAAGAAGATGCGAATTTTGTTTGATGAGAATTGTGGACTAATCTAAATTTCTTTTGAATTTTTCTGTTTTTATTTTTTATTTTAGCTTTTTTTTATAAAAAAAAAAAAAAAAAATTGTTTTGTTTTTCAATGGAGATCCATTTAATTTTTTTTAATTACTTTTTTTTTTTAATTTATAATAGGTCTCAATGTCTCATGATTGGAATCGGATGGAGGGTAAAATGATTCCTATAGTAATCACTACGAATAAAAAACACAAACCTAGTAACAAACATGAGAATGTTATCAAATTCTCATTTTCATACAAATATTACCCCATACAAAACAACCCCTTGGAGAATTATTTACTATCCATAAAACAATGGGTGTATATATATATACACGGTGCCAGGCATTGAACCATGGTGGTGAAGTCTCCCTATTGAAAAGTCACACCACATTGACAAGAGGCCCAATAGCAACTTAATTATTATTAACAGTTAGTTTTTTGTTGATTAAAGTTACAATCAATACGGTGCCACTAATTCTAACACAAAATAAAAGAGTTAAAACTTTTTTTTTTTTTTTTTTTTTTTTTTTTTTTTTTTGAAAGCTCTCCTGAGCAGAAACAAAGAGACTTGACCAGGCCGGGAACAGCAACCAAACAAACAAACAAACAAACAAACCACCCCCCAACTAAGGAACCAGCCCACAAGAAGGGAAAGCAAAGAACAAAGAACCAAGAGCAAGGAACAGAACAGGGCTAACCCACATTGGAGATGCATCTGCTATGGCTGCTCAAGAATTCCTTACTCCAATCCACAGTAGACCGATTGTCCACCTTTGCGGGATTAAAAAGCATAGTGTTTCTAATGTACCAATTCCTCCACAAAATGACACAAAGCAACTCGAATTCTCTTTTACACAACCTCCTGCAGAAAGCATAGAGAAAGTCCATAAAGGAAGAGAAAGAGCCAGCGGTGGTTGGGAGCTGATCAGCCCAGTCCCTGCGGACAAAAGAGTTAAAACTTACAATCAATATGATGCAACAATTTCTTCCACAAAAGAAAAGACACGTAAATTGATCATAAATTACAAACAAAACAAAAAATTGATAATTCAATAAGTGATGTATCATAATTGTTAATTTTTATTTATTTTATATGAGATCTGAATTATTCTTCCTAAATTTATTCATGTATTCCTAGTAGGTCACTTTTGGTAATGATATAAGCATATTTAGTGGTTTTTACGGTTCCAAAATAATGATGATAATAATAAAAAAGGTTAACAGCACCAGTCCCCCCTGAACTATTAGCGAATTTGCAAGTTGCCCCCTCACCTTTTTTTCTGGACAATTTACCCCCTAAACTCTATTTAATTGGCAACAAGTAACGGAAAAGGGGTTTCGTCCCCATTCCATCACTTTGTGCTCGTCACGTGATTTTCACGTGTGAATCACTATGGGCATTTCGGTCATTTCGCGGATAGACGTGAGGGGTATATTGCAAAATCTGAATCATTTTTTAGTTTTACAAAAAAAAATTCCCAATTTCTCTCAATTGCGTTCGTTGACAAATCTAGAGTTTCTTGATTTCCTACAGATTTAGGGATATAATTGGAGGTTTAGGGTTAGAAAAGCGGGCCGATTAAGAGAAAGGTTGGTTCGATCAAGCGTGAACCTTAGATTTAGGGTTAAAATGGTTGAAGCAAGGTCAAGCGAAGATGAACAACCACAATATTGTAAGTTCAGTTGGTGTTCAGTTGGGCATTATTATGTGTTTTGTTTTTCTTGAGGTTGTTTTTGTTTTGGGGGTATTTATAGAGGTGGGTAGGAGAATACTTTAACATTTATAAAACTACATAAGGGAGGGGACCATAGGAATTCTTTATAAGATTCCCTAAATCGGACCCACGGGTTTATGTCCAAGCTGCACTTGCTATTTGTGTGGTGGACCACATGAATTCTTTATCTTCTCAGACAAATTTAGTGTCTGATTACAGTGTGTTGTTTGTCTGGTGGACCACACGAATTCTTTATTTCCTCTAAATTTAGTATCTGGTTACATTGTGTTGTTTATCTGGTGGACCACACAAATTCTTTATTTCTGTAATGTTTATGTCAAAATTTAGTGTCTGGTTATACTGTCTTGTTACAAATTACAAGAATAGTAGTGATATTATTGTGATTGATTTTAATCCATTACCTTGATTTCCTTTGCAGCTCCTGATGACATAGACAATTTCTTCACCTTTAAGGTGCATCATGGTGGAGGGTTTGATGGGCAAACAGGAAAGTATAATGGTGTAAAAATCAGTTTTATCAACTATGTAAGTATAGATGAACTGTCTTTACTTGGCTTAGATGATATTGTTGTGAGCTTGGGTTATAAGCTACCTGTTGGGTATTCGATTGACCTGCCAGAGTTTGGAAAGCCTTTTAACATAGTGTGTGATCAAGATTTGTTGTGGTTTGGGGATAAGATTCTTGATAATAGGGTGGTAGATTTATATCTTTATAGTATAGAACCATTGCAAACTGATGTGGATGATGAAGTTGATTTGAATGTTGAAGGTGGGGCACAAGTTGATGCTGAGGATAATGGGCATGATGTGGTTGGTGATAGGTATGATTTTGTTGGTCATCGGCCAACTTGGGTTAATGAAGAGTGTTATGTGGAGTTACTTAGAGAAGATGCTGAGAGAGCTAACTGTCAGAGGAAAAAAAAAAAAGGGTAAACAAGTAGCAGAAGAGGTAGAATATGTTGAGGAAATAGTGGAGTCAAATTATGATCAAGAACCAGAAGACATAGCAGCTGATACATGTGTAGATCCTAATAAGGATTGGGATAGTTTAGAATTTCGAGATGTTCCACGTGTAGAATGTGGATCGGGACTTGATATTGATGATGGATCAAATGATTTGAACAACTTGGATGGATCTAATGGTGAGGATGATGAAGGAAGACATCCGAGAAATTTCCTCAACACAAGGTACCATCAATTCAATCCAGATCGTGACATGCAACATCCAATTTTTAGAGTTGGTATGGTGTTTGGTAGTGCTGATATGTTTAGATAGGCCATCAAGGCACATGCTGCGACAAATAGGAAGGAAGTTAAGTTTCAGAAAAATGATGTCAACAGGGTTAGGGCAGTTTGCAAGGCTGGGGGTTGCAAATAGTTTGTATTTGCATCTTGGTTAGGCGATAAGAAGACTTTCAAGATAAAGTCTTTACTATATGAACACACTTGTGCTATGTGTTTTAAGAATAAGTTTGTTAATTCCAAATTGATAGTTGATAAATATGTAGGTCAATGGAGGGTAAACCCAGATTGGAACTTTGCTTAATTGTCTCAGCGATTAAGAACTGACACCAATGTGGATGCTTCCATGTGGCAGTTTTATCGTATTAGAAATGTTGCAAGAGAGAAGATCTTGGGGTCTGTTAAGGAGCAATACACCAAACTTTGGGAGTACAGTGCAGAGCTGAGAAGGACGAACCCAGGTAGTTCAGCTATTATGAAATGTTCTGAAGGGGTTGCTAGTGAAAATCTTGGGTTCTAGAGGCTTTACATTTGCATGGCTGCTTTGAAGGAGGGATGGAAACAAGGATGTAGGCCCATTTTAGGGTTGGATGGATGTTTCATCAAAGGATATCATAATGGCCAACTTCTTACTGCCATTGGGGTTGATCCAAACAACCAAATATATCCAGTGGCTTATGCTTTTGTGGAGCTTAAGTGTAAAGAAACATGGTTTTGGTTTCTAGAGTTATTGGCAGCTAATTTGGAACTCAATACTTGAAAGTATACAAACGGAGTTAAATAGCTTAAAGCATACCTAGAGGGGGGTGAATAGGTTTTTACACCTTTTTCAATCCCTTGAACAAACTTTCGTTTGTCCCTCAAGGTAGCCTTACATACAACACATAAACCATAAATCCATACATAGACATGATAAGCATATGATCATATAAGCATAATCTATGATTATCAATTAGTTGTATGAGGTAAAAGAACACATAAACACAACAACAAAGAATACTTGTATTCCAATATTTGTTCAATGTATTACAAGTATAATCAAATAATACTATACACAAGAAATACAATATACAAAATAATTATATTTACAAGTAAAATCAAATGACTAAGATCACAAATCACACTTTACAAAAACTTGTTACAAAATACATCACAAGTGAATATTATGCAACAAGATAACAACATACACATATACAAATATAAGAGATAGAGATAAGAATAATTAACACGAGATTTTTTAACGTGGTAAAACCTCCAAGGAGGAAACATCCACGAGTTGAACTACAACCATTGGGTACTTATATATATTGGAAGGTAAATTAGAAATTCCACAAAATGACCAATCTTTAGCTCACCCAACTTAGTGGAGTCTATGTCTACCCAACTCTATTGGAAAGTATGAAATCTCTTAATGATGCGAAGCCACCATATATTGGACAACATACAAAACCAACATCGATGGAAGATTAGAAATTCCTCAAAAGTGCATACACATCCCATGTACCCCGCTCTTTTGGAGTCTATGTCTATCCATACGCCTAGGCCTACCAACATATAAGCCAACTCCCTATCCAAGGCACTCATGCCTCTAGGGAGCCTCCCATGCATGACTATCCGAGTCTTCCCAACTCTAGCCATGACTTCTTGCTTGCCTATCTGAGTCCTTCTGACTCTAGATAAGTCTTCTTGCTTGGCTATCCAAGTCATCCCGACTCTAACCAAGACTTCATGCCTTTTACAAGGACTTCCTAGTGTGATCATGTGAATGCAAATGATGCAAGCAATCAATACAACATAGAACATGTGATCAATATATTACATGGTACAACTAGACCTAAACATGTGATAACACAAGTAATAAAAGTCTAGATGCAAAACTAGAATAAAACCTAGAGCATGTGTAAACACCTAACACATAAAACTCATAGTCTCATTCACACATACAACACTTGAACAATACATATTCATGAAGCACAAATTCAAGATGCTACAAACATACAATAAAATGCTAGAATCATGAAATCAAATCAATCAATATTCTAGCCAAAGATTTAGAGCAAGGATTAAAAGATAAATCAAGTAAATCCTAAATTGCTCTAAAAAACACATACAAATACAATAATCCTAGATTTCATCAATCAAAGGATCAAAACACATCTCAAGGTTATTTATTACAAAATTGATTCAATCAAGTCACAAACAACCTAAGATATCAACCTAATCACAATACAACTCACAATCATGTGAAAAACCTAGAATCAAAGAAACTAGATCACATATGTCTCCGATTAGACTTTTGATTAGGATTGATTGTGAAGCTATCTTTCTCAATAGCATTCACCAAACATACAAGTATATATAGAAGAAGAAACCCCAAGCAAATTGAAGGTTATAAAAGGAGAAATCTCAAAGATATGAACGCTACCTTGGATTCACAAGCTGGTTCGGTTTTCTGTGTGGAACCACCAGAAAAATCGATCAAATAGCTGCCAAACCAATTGGAAAAGGTAGAGAACTCAATTACGAACAATCTCCAACTTGAATCACTCAATTCCGACTTCGTATGAGAAAGTTATGGTGTTTGGAAGGTGAGAAAAATTAGAAAGAAAATCTAGACGGGATTTCAACTTTTCTTCTTGAAAATGAAATGGAGGGAAAATGAGGTATTTAAAAGAAAGGAGAGAGAGAGAGAAGATTTTGGCCAATCAAAAGGGGCCACATCAGCCCAGGCCCGTGTGGGGCGCGTGGGCCACTCGGGACCAAAGAGCTGGTCTGGCCGTGGGCCCCACGGCCTCCACACGGGGTGGCCTAGCTTGGCCACTTGGCCTTGCTAGCTTCTCCCACGCACTTCTCGTGTTCTTCAGCCGTATTCGGGCATCTGAACTCTGAACTCTGAATTCAAATCCATTTTTAGATTACGAACCGTGACTCCCTCACTCACAATGAAGACTATGAAACTTTGATAAAATGTTAAGAATTTATCTCGGAAAACGACGACGAACACAACTCAATGAATGAGAACGAAAAGTAGCGTAGCTACATCGTTTGGACTCGAAACTAAGTGAATGAGTAACCGAAACGACCGGAACTCAATAAGGAATCATAATAGAACATGTTTAAGTCCAAATACAAAAATACGGAAACATTCAAACACAAAGTCACACACATTTACTATTTCCTAGACATAGTCCTAGAACATGCAAATAGCAAAGATTATCAAGTTAGAATAAATGCATGAGCATACATTATCAAGTGTGTGAAAGTGATATATAAATGATGTTTAATCATGAAGAAACACACAAGAATGCCATGTGTGTGTGTGCGCGCCTAGCCTTGTAAGAGAAATGAGGTTTTATATACCTTTGTAGACCGATGAAGCACATTTCTCCTTGAAGCCGGCATCTTGCATGAATTGTGGCCAAGACTTTCTTTGACGTCTTAAATCTTCAAAACTTAGGCCACTAAACATTACAAGAGAAACACATTTTGATATGGAATACATGCAAATTTGGAAATATTGTAAACCTACACTTGTGCAATATATGTATGAATGTTTCTTAAATTCTTTGGGTTTTGTTTTACTCTTTGCTAAATCCATAATTTTCTCTCTTATTATAATACTCATATGTGTGGAGGTCCGAAATTGACATGTATGCATGATTGGGATTAAGAGTAGAGTAATTTAATTTAGGAGTAAAGTAATTTAGGGCGTGTTCGGTATTGTTTTCGTTTTCTATTTTCTGTTTTTGTTTTCTGTTTTCATTTTCTGTTTCTGTTTCTTGTTTTTCGAGTTTGAAAACGCGTCCGGTAGTAATTATGGAAAACGATATTTTGATAATGTAAACATAAAAAACGCGTCTGGTAGAATACTTTAAAATCAATTTTTCTTTATATATATTTTTTGGAATAATTGAATTTACTGAAAAACTGAGAAAATTATATAAAATAATAAATAAATAAAACTTTTGTAATAGATCTCCACCATCCATTGTAATAGATTTTTAAAAAAAAAGGAAAAAAATAAAAAAAGAGAAAAAAGTGAGAGGTGGAGTTTAAAGATTTAATATTAAATACTAATGAATGCACCCATTAGTGCTGTAAGAACACTGAATGCACCCACTTTACTTTGTTTTTTCTTTTGCTCTTCTTGAAGTTTCTCACCGTCCAAACACTCATTTTTTGGGTAAGAAAATCTCTCAATCGATGCCACCACCCTACGATGCGATCTTCTCCAGTCAAGGAGATCGAACCCAACCAAACCAGCTCCTCCCACCGCCGACCTCTCTCCTCATCTATCTCTATTTCATCCGACGGCTAGCGGCGATGGTTTTCGAGATTTGGGTTTGGTTTCGATGTGGGTTTGTTTGTTGAATGATGTTTGAAGATGATGGTTTCGATTTGGGTCTTAGTGATAGTGTGGGTGGTGACGGTGCTGGGTTCGACGGCGACAGAGGATGGTGGCAATGTTAGGTTCTTCATGAAGATCCAAGAGATGGATCTGGTATGGATCCAGATTTGATCTCAACAAGATTTTAATTTTTTTTTAATTTTTTTCTTTTTTGTTTTTGGATTTGTACTTTTTTTCTTAATTTTTTTTGGGTATAGATCCTTGAAGGTCCAAGAGGATTTTGTTTGAGAAAAATTATGTGGTAAAAATAATGAGAACAAGAATACTAAGAACATCAAATTGTTGTTCTCATTGTTCTCACTTTTTTGTTTATTAAAATTGAAAACCGTTCTCCCTGTTTTGTAATTTTGTTTTTGGAAATGTTCCACCGAACAAGTTCTCAGTGTTTTTACAACTCAAAAAACAAAAAATGCGATCTTGAAACATTACCGAATGCGCCCTTAGTATCCCATAATTGTGTGTATGTTGATGGGGGAACCAAAATTACTATGTTTAGAATGATTTGAGTGTTTGAGTATTAGCTCCAAAGAGTAGGAAAAGCTTGGTTGATTATGCATTCACATGCTAGATTAGGCTTGGGTTTCATATTCTTGTGCTTAATAGGTCTTTTTATTAAGACACAATTGCTCATCACATGGCTTGGGTTGGGTGATGAATTGATTTTGGTGAATTCCTTAATCAAGAGAATGAACCATTAACTTGAATTGAATGTTCTTAATAATAACAATCAACTATTTACACATTGTTGTTTGGTGAGCTTGTCCCATTTTTAGCCATCCATCTTAGGGAGATTTGAGAGATAAGGAGAGAGTTTTCTCTATGAGAGAGTTGAGCATTCATGAGATTGGAGACCGCTATAATAGTATAGTGGTGAGTACATATCGGATTGACAACCGAGAAAACCCGGTGTTCGATTCCCAGTTACGGATGGGGTCTCCTTTCTATCTATTTTGTATTTCTTTCTTTGTGTTTTTGTCTCATCTTTGATGTGTACTTTCATTCATTAGGGATTTGATGCAAACCTAACATTGTTGCCTCTTTTATTTAATATGTTTGTTGATGGTTGAGTGGTCATTTAAAGTGCTTAATGCTTTTGAGTGGTTAGCCACCACTTAAATGAACCTTGGTTATTGTGTGAAGGACCGAAAGGTGAAGCACACAACGTGCATGAGTAGGTTGGTTACTACATGTAGGGTAAGGTAGAGATACGTGAGACTTTTGCATGTAAAGTCGCTATATGTGTCTCATAGTTCTTAATGAACTTATGTGTAGTTTGGGTAACCATCCGTTGATAGGTTGCTGGTGCATGTGGGTATAGCCTTTGTTACTCGAGAGAGAATATTAGCGAGGATTAAGTGAGCACGGCTTTCAACATTGACGATACATATTTGTATGAAATTGTGTGATTGCTATGGTTGAGTCACTTACTTAATGTAACTATTTATATGCCACATCTCTCACATCCTTTTTATCTTTGCAAATACTTTTGTACATAATTTATCTTTTCATTACAATATTTACATTTAATGCACACACACACCTCAGTTTGTATTTTCCAAATAAGCTAAGCTAGCTACAGTTGATGGATTCCACCTCCTTGCGGAACGATACCCTTGCTTGCACGCTATACTAGTCTTTTGACTCGTGCACTTGCGAGGTTGAATGTAAAATTCAAATCTTTTGATACACGTCAACAACGTGTCATCACAATGCTTATATATCTTGAGATTATGTGAGGTCAAGAAAAAAATCAGATCATCAGAGGATCCAAATTCGATAATAATAGTAAAATCATGGTGAAATATCACAAACTTCTCACCATAAGAGAAACAACCAGGATCAGCAAAAGTTCTTTTAAATAGCTGCAAAAGAAGTTTCACAATATAAGGTGCATAATAAAGACAATGTTTCAAATAGAAATAGTATATATTGTTCTTGTAATGTTTCAACTCGAGGCAGAACAAATCTTAAATCTCTGAAGAGGTACGAAAACAAGGTAAATATATGATTTCTGAGATTCTCTATAAGAAACAACCTGATTCTGCAGGAGAACTCGATGTCTCTGTTACCTGGAAGTATTTATGGAGGAAACCTGATCCTCTATAAAATGTTTAAAAAGTACATGGAAAGGCAATTCTTAGAAAGCATGCCTGGCCTGGCCTGTTAACAAAAATCGAAATAGTGCGAGAACTTTGCTACAGTGCATATCGGATTCTTTCAAGGAAGAAATTCATTTATGGTAATCAGAACACATTCTAAATGGACAAAATGCACTTAGCTAGATCTTTCAATTTACCAAAATCCCCCAAAGATCTTCATAGTATTGGTTCTTGCTTCCCCCAGATTTAAAGCAGTACTAACATTTTACATCACCAAACAAAGCTTGAGATAGTTTCAATTATATAACTACAAAGATTGTTCTTGGAGTTGATTTGTACTCAATATTGTTGACAAGAGATACTTTTTTTATAGACAATTTTTGGATTTGGGGCTTCCATATATGTTATTTTTTGCGGTCCATGGAAGGTCTTTGAGAGTTTTGAGTTGTGGACATCTTGTCCACCTTTGTTTCTAGTTTCTACATTTCTCAATAAAATTATTCTAGTTTCCTAAAAAAAAAAAGAAATTAAAAATAAAGAAATAAAAGGAATTGTTCTCGAAAGTACTCTTAACACAAAATCCAATTACATGCTGCAAAATATCCCCTGAGCACTAGCACAAAAAAGTTGTGTAATATACGAAAGTAAACAGAGCAACCATGCACATGAATTTCTTTTGAAAAAACATTTTTCTCTGGTAAATGTCTTTGAATTAAAGAACAGCAATAGACTATTTTGGTCAATGCTACTTAATCTAATCACTAGGGTCCCATACCTCTGGAACAACAAGCCTCAAGTATGCCTCTTGTTGCAACAATCCCAAACTTAAAAATTGATTATGCAGTTCTGCAAAGTGAGAAGCACACACCACTAGGAAAACTGGAAACAACTAACAAGCATCACCAAACTTGGATGAGATAAAATTACAATTTCATGCCAACATGGATGAGATAAAATTTTGAAAAAGGAAAAATTCTAAATAAAAATGAGAGATACAAGTGACACTTATAAAGCATGTTTGCAATTGCATTTCACCATAAATAAATGGTCTAGTCTAGCAAGTCAAAATACAATCTCTTCTTCCATGATAATTATCTATATCATAATTTAAAATATATATTTTTAACAGGAATGATCATTCATACTTTGATGTGGTCCTCTTCATACAAATTTCTCGGAGATGCTAGCCAAGAAAACATATGATGTTTACCTTATCACTGAGTCAATGCACATATGACCATGTTAACACCAGCTTTAAGAAGTGACGTCGGAATCAGAAGAATCCAGCTCCCACCAAGCACCATCATCTTCCCTTTGGGCATAATCTGCATCGTCGGCACTAGAAATACCATTCATATCAGCATCCTCCCTCTCATCACACAAATCATACGCGTTCTTTTCCACCTCTGGATTGTACCTCCATTCCAACCTTTTCAAAATATCGTGGTCTTTCCATTTCCCTGCAACTGATACAGCCTCCTTCTTTGCTTTCCCCATCAAAATATCCCTCCAAGAAAAATTAGCATCAGCAACTCTCTTCAGTGCCCCATCGTTTATGTCCCCCACTACGACAGTCTTCAGACACCTCAACTTTGCCTCCCTCAAAACCTCAACAAAATCTGAATCATCAGACACAAGAACCAAACAATCAATCCTCCTTTTATCCATCATATCAACCATATGATCCCTCAAGGCAATATCAGCAGCTTCTGGCTTATCCGGCACTGTCTTGACAAAAAATCCAGCTCTTTTCAACTCGTCTGCTAAACCATACCCTACTTTTGGAGTCAAAACATCTCGTGCAGCCCTTTTATATTTTTCCATCTTCATTGTATACTTGACAACCAAATCCGCTCTCCTCTTCCCTCTGGCTGATTCTATTTGATTCAACCTCTTCTTTTGTTCACGCTCATGAATTTGCTTAAAATGGTTGACAAATTTCTCATTAGTGTAAAATCTCCTCCCACAAACACGGCATAAATACGATTCAGGCTTAATCACACCCTTATTTTCCAATTGGTTTAACAATTTTCTCTCTTTTCTCTGCTCTCTTACAACTTGAGGGACATAACTAAAAGCATGGCTGTTAGCATATGCTATCATGTATCTAACAACTCCAAACAAAGACACCGCATTTTTAAGCCTGATAGCAGCATCAAACGGAGGGATTGAATTTGGGGGTTTGTTGTCCAAATCCCAGAAAATTCCCACACATTTGTGGGCAGTTGTTGGTGACTTTTGAAGATCAATACCTACTTTTGATTCAATATGACAATATCTATACAATGAGACAACAAACGGGTTCAGGGTACTCAGTCTTGTAAAGTGCTTTGCTGTATCGCGTATGTTATGATAATTCTGAAACATAACTAAAGTTGGAGGTGTTTATTTATGTCAGTGAATTGTAAGAGAAATGATGAATCAAAAGAATACAAGTAAATAAACAATAACAAGTAGAGATTGACTAACCTCTGATCTTTCAAAATGAGATTAAAACACCGTCTGTTAAAATGCTACCTAGAAAAAACAGACAAATGACCACTTTGACCACCAAAAACCATCGACATATTCATCTAAAAGCGTCAATTTACCCTTAAATCTCACATAACTTTGAGAGCTCTAAAATCTTCCTATAGGTAACAATTACGGTCTAATCGACACTTGAGTGAGGCATTTGATCGAACACTTTATATTGAGACAACCCAATTGTACATGTTGCATCATATGATTTTATAAACAACAAACAAAATACATTCAACAAGTATTACCACAGATATCGTCTCAAAAATCAAACCCTTTCTAAGAACAAAAAAAAAATTAAAAAAAATGCTGCATGTAATGCTTACCTTGTAAAAGCGTGTTGTGCCTCAAATTTATCGTAAGCTTTATTTGAGGAAGGAAGTTAAACGTTCATTTGAGACTGCAAGTTTGAGAGAAGATTGAAATAAGAAGTTGAAATATTTCACTCGCAGTTCTCATTCAAACACAGAAAAAGAATAATTATTCAATACAACCAATCATCTACATCATTTCACTTTCTCATCTAACAATTCTTTGGAAGCCAAACTGACCAGTATTACCTTAGTGATCTCTGCAGAGGTGAACCATATGAACACAACAGTTCCAATCAAACCCAACCCTGCCTTGTACTTCGAACCCATCAAAAAAACAACATAACTAAAACTCTACAAACTCAAAACAATGAACTGGGCCATCTTCGTTTTCTTTATATCTCTGACGTGGACTGTCACGTCAGCAATTATTCTGACGTGTCAGTATTATATCAGCAAAGAGTCTGACATAACCGTACACGTTAGCAAAGGGTCACTGACGTGACCTGGAACATCGAGGTTTTTTCTTTTTTTTTAAGAATTATTTGCTAAAAGTAATTAGGGCAAATTGCACTGCACTCATTGAGGTTTGGGCAAGTTACACTTAGTTGAAAAAATTTTGGTATTATACACTAACACCTCCTACACTTAAGTTTGACTTTAAAAATACCTAAAATGCCTCCAGTTATATTATTTTATACTTTATTTTTTTTTACCTTTTAACCAAAAATTTTATAAACTTTAATAAAATAAAAAAATTAAATAAAAGATATAATTCATTAAATAAATAAATAGTTTAAAAAAACTTAAATAAATAAATAGTTTAAAAAAAATTAAATAAATAGATAGTTTAAAAAAAATAGTTTTAAAAAATTAAATAAATAAATTGTTTAAAAAATTAAATAAATAAATGAAAAAAATTAAAAACAATAATTTTTTTTTAAGGATATCCATTAATATGGAAAAGTAAAGCTTTAAATATCCACACTTTTACAGTAATGATGATAGTAAGAGAAACTTCAAGGTTCCCCTAATGTTTAGATATTATGGGAACTTGAATCTTCTCTCACCATCATCATTACCATAAAGGTTTGGATATTTAGAGTTTTTCTTATCTCTACTAATGGATATCCTTAAAAAATAAATTAATGTTTTTAATTTTTTAATTTATTTATTTAAACTATCTATTTATTTAATTTTTTAAACTATTTATTTATTTAATTAATTTTTTTAAGACTATTTATTTATTTATTTAATTAATCATATCTTTAATTTAATTTTTTTTATTTTATTAAAGTTTATAAAGTTTTTGATTAAAAGGTAAAAAAATAAAGGGAAAATTGCACTAATATCCCCTAACTTTAGGTGAAATTGCACCTATCCCTAACTTTAGGTGAAATTGCACCTATAGACAAAAGATCATTTTATTGCACAAACCTCCACTGAAAAACGTTGACCAAACGTTTGACTAACTACAAGTTAACGGTTGGAAGGGTAAAATGGACTTTTCATACAGTATAATAAATTAATAAAAAAAGTAAGTAATTTATCCAATCACAACTTGCCATGCCATCCCATCCCATAAAAATTAAAATTAATAAAAAACTAATTAAAAGAAGAATGAATAATAACTATTAATTAAAAGACAAAAAAAGAAAAATATATTTTCATCTTCAATCATCCACCATCATCGTTCATCACCAAACCCAGATCATCATCATCATCTCCCTCAATCTCATCATCTCTCTCGATCAACCATTCGCCATCACTAATCCACCATCCCCATGACGAGAAAATTTTGGCTGGGACGGTCCCATACACGTGGCCATGGGACCGTCCAATAAGAGTGCGCCACATATACAAATGTGCCATGCGCCACATATACAAATGTGCCATGGGACCGTCCAATGAGAGTGCGCCACACATACTGTCCCAATGTATATGTGGCGCACTCTCATTGGACGGTCCCATGGCCACGTGTATAGGACCGTCGCAGCCAAGATTTTCTCTCCCATGACTACCAAATTAAATTCCACAAACAAGAAGGAAAAATAATAATAATAATAATAATAATAATCGAATCAATAATCCATGCTTTTCAATCCAAACCAAAAAAAAAATCTGAAAAAGTCTCAAAAATCTAGAAATAAAATCTGGAAAAAACCCAAATGTCGTTTCTAAAAAAAATTACAAAACCTCAAAATCTACCGGTGGTGGAGTCTGTGGAAGTCGAAGACTCATAATCCATGGCGATGTCGTCGGAGACTCGGAGAGGTCGGTCTCCACCGCCTCCGCTGCCAGTCGAAGATGTTGGATCTCCAGTCAACGAGCATCGACGACGATAACGAGCATCAATCTGAACATCGACGACGACGATGACGGCCGGAGGCGACGATGTTGACGCTGGAGAGAGGCCATAGGAAGAGGAAGATGAAGAGGAGAGAGGCCATAGGAAGATCTGTATTTAAAATATATATTTTTTCTCAGTTTTTTTTTTTTTTTCAAGTTTGATTTCTGTGGTGGAGATCCATCAACAAAATTAATAATTAAAAAAATTATCTTTTAATTTATCTTTTTACTGTGGAGATCCATCCAACAAAATTTATTTTTCAGTTTTATTTAAAAAAAAAATTCACTTTATCTTATTGAAGATGAAGGAGGAGTGTTTGGGGTTGAATGATTTTTTTTTTCTGTGTTGAATTTTGATTGAAGATGAAGGAGAAGTGTTAAGGGCATTTGTGTCTTTTCATCCAGTCCATCCGGTCAACTGTTAAAAGTAACGTTGGTCAACGTTTTCCAGGGGAGGTTTGTGCAATAAAATGATCTTTTGTCTATAGGTGCAATTTCACCTAAAGTTAGGGGATATTAGTATAATTTTCCCAAAAATAAAGTATAAAATAAGGGGAATACTATCTACCTTTCCCATTTGCCTTTCCCATTTACCTTTCCCACTCATTATTTGACATATGTACAATTTTTCATTTAATAAAAAGCTCTTACTTTTTACTACAAAACTTGTTTACATATTTACCTTTGATGGTTGCTTTTATTATTTCATTAATAAGAGATAAATATGTAAACAAGATTTGTAGCAAAAAGTGAGAGCTTTTTATTAAATGAAAAAGTGTACATGTGTCAAACAATGAGTGGGACAGGTAAATGGGAAAGGTAGATAGCAGCATTCCCCATAAAATAATACAACTAGGGACATTTTAAGTATTTTTAAAGTCAAAACTTGCCCAAACTTAAAGGGGTGCAGTGCAATTTGCCCAAGTAATTAATATTGGGAATGGACAGAATATTCGAGCAAAACGTTGGAAACTATCCAAAGAGGCGTACATGATGTCATGATAACGCTGACAGGCAGTTGACAAAGCCTCCGTTAATTGACTGTTTTCACGTCGCCACGTGGTCCGTGAGGTCCGTCTCGTCTTCTCGTCAATTCCACGAATCATATTATCATAATTTAAAATAAAGCAAATGGAAATCAAATAACAGCGAGTACCAACAATAATAAAAGAGAGAGAAAAATTATTTGAATTTTTTTTTCCGTCGAGAGATAGATTAGTTACAATTGATTGATTGACATATATATATAGAGAGAAAAAAAAAAAAGAAATATATATATAATTAGAGTGTGAATGTATGTGTAGGCACAAAAATCAGCAATGAAAGGCGTCTTCTCGGCGCCCGGAGATTTTGTCTACTTCAAGTCTCAGGTTCCTCTTCATAAGATCCCTGTAAGTTTCTCTTGATCTTTTTCATGGGTTGTTTATTTAGCTTCAATTGTTTTGTTTTTAACTAGGTATGCCTTTGTTTTAGCTGCAGTTAATGATGCGATTGTGTGATTGTTTATGTGATCGGGATTCTATTTTTCATCCCAATTATGCAAAATATGAGTTTATATTTGATGTTGATGTGTTTCGTTTTTCTTCAATTATGAGTTTTAATGGTTGGTTTGATATGAATTTGTTTCAGCTACAATGTCCTGTTCTTGATTACATGTTTCATTTGTTAGTTTTATATATGTTTTTTGTGATAATTCTTTTGTTTCAACTATAATGTCTTGTTATTAGTCAACTACGATGATGATCGTTTTTATTTGATTCATTTTTATTGTTTGACGCATTGGGCCTCCTTTTTTAAATATCATGCCGGGGTATTCCTCTGCTTTTTGGGATCAGTAAGGATTCATTGGATGGTTTTTTCTTATGTGCTTGGTCTTTGATTTACAATTTCATCATATGAGTTTCAGTTTTCTTGAATCAGAAATTCCTCCTTAGTCTTAATGAACTGCATCACTAACTATAATCACTTAGTGTTGTATTGTAGTTGAGGGATTGATGGGAGGTACATTTGGCTTTTCCAGTTCAACTTTCGAACTGTATCACAACTTACAATCCTCTTTTTTTTTTTTTTTTGGATTTTAGTCTGGTTACCCTTACATTCTGCTTGTAGATGGGGTTTTCTGAGTTTTTGTTTGATTGTTTTATTGTTTTTGCCTTTTTGGTAATTTAAATCGCCGAAATTCACTGTAGGAAAATTAATTTAATCTGCTCTTGGTTTCACTCTTAGTATTTATCATGATGCATTTATACCACAATCATGTCTTATCTAGTACAGAAGCTTTATTCAGTGGCAAAATACTGTCTGCAGTGATCAAATTTGAAATTGATTAATTTTCCAAATATCTGATGTTTTAACATTAAATGGGTCTATGGAACATTGGTGACTTTGTGTATGATTTTATGAACAAGTTCTTATCGTCTAAAACTTAGGGTTGTCGGCCAAGTTACATTGTTTCATTGACTTTTGCTTGTTTGTTCTCATTTCTTGAATCACAAAGAAGAGGCTTGATATTTGTTTGATTATAGCACGTTTATGCCATGCTCTTGAGTCATTTGTTCATCTGAGTGGTACTTTAAATTGATTAAGTGATAATGTGCTAATGTGGGCACTCTTATTTCCTTTCCTCCCAGATTGGCACGAAGCAGTGGCGATATTATGATTTTGGTCCAAAAGTGGTTCCTCCACTTATCTGTCTTCCCGGAACTGCAGGGACAGCAGAAGTCTATTATAAACAGATCATGTCATTGTCCATGAAGGTAGTAAGTTGGATATTTTAGGGTCTTATGATATCAGTTAAATTATCAGTTTTGCCACGTTTAAGGATTTCATTTCCTCCTAACTTTTGTATAAAATTATTTTATTTGGAAAACACATTTTGCCTCATTGGTCCTGGTTTGCATTATAGAGAACAGCTGGGCTATTGTTATTTTAGGTGGTGTTGTTTCTTCCTATACCAGATCTCCACTCACTGTTGGAGAGTGTCATATTTTGGAGCATGAGAATTCAATTTTGGCAAAATTCTGCCTGCAAATTATTGTTATTTGTAAAAATTATGTTTCTTTGAGAGAACAAAATAAAGGAAACCAATCAGACCTTTTACTATTGCTCTTTTCTCTGGCTTCATTATGTTCTCCCAATTGATTATTGTATTGTGTACAAAGAAGGATTTGTAGTTCATTGATTCTTTGAGTATCATATATTCTTACGAATAATATTTTATTTTTTTCCGAATTACCCATGCTTTCAACCAGAATCTATCCTTTTCCCATCTTATATGTAGATCTCATGACTCTTTTTGCAACCAAACAAACAAGAGAAAAATTAGCATTTTTGCTATTTTTAAAATCAATTCTAGCTTCTTAAAGGTCAACATGTAGTTTGTTGTCAATGAGGCTTCCATCTTAGTAGATTGTATTTATCTTGTTCAATGGTTTTATTCCTCCATCTGTTATGTCGTGCACAAATATAACTTTAATATGAATAAGTGTAAATTCATAAAGTTAAATTTTAAATTATCTATTTCACTTGGTGTTGTTGTTACACTTCCATTTTGTTATGAATTCCACATTGTACAAATAAGAAAAATTCAAGACAGGAAAAACCAAAGTTGCACAATTTGACTCTTACTTTTCTAATGAATTTTGTTGCGTATATATATATATATATATGAAAATTATCAAGTGTAGGATCACGTGCATTTTTTCGTGCGGGATCTCGATTTGCACCGGTGCAAATTGAACTCTCTAAGTCCATTACACACCGGTGCAAATCGGGATTTTGCACGAAAAAATGTGCAGGATCCGCACCTAAAAGTGTGTGTGCAGTAATTTTATTTTGTTGCAAGTATATGGTTTGGACTATTACTATATTTGTTGCTTGATTTTTATGTTGTATGATGTATTTTTTTTTTCTTTGCAAAATTTTCAGGGTTACCGGGTGATATCTGTTGATATTCCACGTGTATGGAATCACCAAGAGTGGATTCAAGCATTTGAAAAATTCCTTGATGCTATTGATGTTCATCATGTGAGAGTTCCTTTAATTCAACATATATTGTATCATCTTTCTCTTTTCCTATTTACCTTGTTAATATCATTTAGGGCGTAATTACAGTAACTACCCCTGAGGTTTAGCCTAATAATAAGCATAAGCAAGGTTTGCAAAATAGCACTAGCCTCCCCTACTGTTTTTAGTCAATGTTAATTTGACTACCTTTTACTTTTGAAGTGATCAAAATACCCTTAAATCTATTAAATATTTGAATATAATAATAAACTTATAAAATAATTTTTAACTAAATATGAAAATAAATAAAAAATAATATAAGGGTGGTGGAGGTTATTTTTTATTTATTTTTTTTAATTTTGTTAAGGGTATTTAGTCATGTGTGTGACAGAATCAGCTCAATCTTTGATTACCTGGTGATTGTTCATATTCCCAACCTGCCCATACTCTTTGTTCATAACATTAAATGGTATACGAATCAATAGGATCGATAGCCTGGATGTGCAGCTCATACTGTTTGTTCATATCAGTAACCAATTACTCAATTGAATCCATGAGAAAAAAAAATATATGTATATTGAACAAGAACTTACTGCCATTGTATGGTTTCTTATATTTAGAGTGGATTTGAAATTGTTTGTAGAGCCATCCATGGTAAGAGAAGATGTTAGAAGTTAAAACTATCCGTGGGTGGCATCTATGGGAATGTGTTAAAAGTAAGGCATAGATTCCTAATTTTCAACCTGCATATTAAACAGAATTGATTGAATCTCTAACCAATATTTCATATCCTAGATATAATTATATTTATATTTTTCTAGATTGATTTATGGTGCAATAAGTTACAACTTTGATTACTTTTTTGGTAGACTTATAAATCTCTCTTACAGATACATCTTTATGGTACATCCCTTGGAGGCTTCCTAGCACAACTTTTTGCTCAGCATCGCCCAAGACGAGTTAGATCATTAGTACTATCAAATACATTTTTGGATACACACAGTTTTGCAGCTGCAATGCCATGGGCTCCCATGTATGTTGTTGTGTTCCTTCATAATGACTGTAAGCCTGATATTATTAAGTTATTGAATTTAAAGAAGTATTTGTACCTTTGTCCGTTGATAAACGGATTAGAAAAATTATCTTCTAGGTCTTTCATGTCAGAAATATATTCACTTTTTACGATGATTATATGTGCCTGTTCCAAACAATGAGCTATAACATTCATTCTTCATTTCTTAAGCGAAGTAACATTTATGTTGGTGACGGTATCTTTTTAGCAAAAATAGATTTGTCTTTCACCCTCTATGGGTGAGTTAGGATCAAGCATTCTCTTTGTTTACACAAAATCTAAAACAAATCTTGGACAATTAAATTAAAGTAATTTGAATGGTTGAGATTGCATTAAATGTGCATTAAATACACATGTCAGCCGGTAAAAGTGCTGAGATCCAGGGACCAGGGGTCTAAAACTTGTGTAAAAGAAAGAAACTGGTGACCCTGCTCCGTATATGTATATATTCATTAATTTCAGTGTAATCTTGGCCATTCTTTTTTCCTGACCTGCTTGTATATGTCATGTGACTTAATGAACTTGCCTAATTGTGGCGTTGCCTCATGCCTCATGCAGTGTTAGTTGGACACCTTCATTTTTGCTCAAAAGATACGTCTTAACAGGAATTCATGATGGCCCTCATGAACCGTTTATTGCAGATTCTGTGGATTTCGTCGTTTCTCAGGTAAAGTCTGTTATGTCTCAAGTCGGTCTTCATTGTTATTATCGATATGACATCTTGAACCATGTCATATGCCGCAATTTTCTCGTTAACAACATAAGTTGATACTATAGCTTTATCTTTAAATTCTTCTGTTTTTTCATGGTTCTTGATTTCAATTGTTAGTCTCCGTACTTAATGATTTAAAGTTAGCATCATTGTCCTGGAATCAATTAGTTCTGGTTTTCAGCCTTTACCAGTCTACGTGCATTTAGGTTTTGGACTTGCATCAGGGTTCTTTGTCAAATGTCAACCTTAACATTGTAGTGGAACATTCTTTTATGTTTATGCAACTTTGATTTTAATTTTAACCATAATTCTGCAAGGTTTAGCTGGATGAACACTACAAACTGGTGAACTGATTCCTGAATTTTACCTTCTTTCTCCTTTTTTATCTCCGGTCAAGCTTCTTTGTTTTCTAACATTGAGTGAGAGTTGGTGCCTGGGTGTTTTATAGACCGATTCATTCAAAGTTTCACTTGTTCTCTGTTTCTTGCCATTTTAAATGCAAAAAACAAATGTAGTAAAAGAACTAGCTTAATGTTGGCATCATTCAGGTTGAAACACTTTCAAGAGAAGACTTGGCATCGAGGTTGACTTTGACAGCTGATGCTGCTTCAGTTGGAAGTCTTCTGCTTTCAGATTCAAATATCACTATAATGGATGTAAGTTATTTGAAACTTTTTTTTTTTTTTTTTTTTGGTTTAAACCATCCGGTTTCCGGGTGGGGCGGATCCACCATACGGTGCAATCAGCCCAGACCACACCCCGACTAATCCGGATTTGCACCGGGTCGACCCACTAAGGGGTAAAGTGCTCCCAATATGTGTAGCTCTGTTCACAAGGGGAGTTGAACTCACGACCTTGCTTAAGGGATGGGAGCGCCGAACCACTCACACCAACACATGATTGGTATTTGAAACTTTTTTTATCTGTGTGTATATAATATCTTTCCACTGACCATGCCCTCCAGAAAACAAGGATTTTGTTTTGGCTTGGTATCATTTCAGTCTTGATTTGAATAAGGAAATATAACTTGAGAAAGGAAAAGTACCAAAAGTTTAAAGGTTTTTAATTATAAATATTATTATGATTATTATTGCTACTCTATTTCATTGATTTTTTTCTGGGCTTTTATGTTTCCTCCATAAAATGGCGGCTGACATATGCCAAATTTTGCTGATTCTAGAATCACCAAAATTGATTATGATATATTGATAAACTTCATCTTCGGATAAATGAGTTGTCAATGAAAAAATGTTGATTGAACATTATTCATGAATTTTGAACTTTTAGTTTATGGCAGAACTAAAAGCGTCAATAATATAAAAAGGTGAAACGTTTCACTTTGACATAAAATGGTCTCCTAGAGAATCATTTACTATAGACTCTCAACAGGAAAATTGAATTCAGTGAATCATTTGTCATTTGGATCTTTCCACAATGCTTTAGTTTTGAGTTCATGATGAAGTTCATGCTTGTTTATTAAGAGGAAGGAATTGGGTGCATATGGTGTGACGTAATTCTGCATTGTATGCATATATTATATGATTGATATTGTTTAATTTCCAAACTATTCAATACTATCAACATGTGACTTGATGTTTTTGCTTTGGATATACCATATTTATGTGTGTCCAAGTTACTTCGCTTCTCTTTTAGCTGTTTGTCTATTTTAAATGCTTGAAATTCTTATGTGTTCTGAAAACATTAGTATTTCAATCTGAAGTTGGTCTTTTGGCACTGACAATGGACTTTTTTCTATCCGGCGATAGCTTCATTAATTATCTTGACTTGGTTACATGCTTCCTTCTCTTAGACAAATGACTACTGTGCAACTCCTCAACAACTGAAAGATCAACTGAATGAGAGATATCCCGAAGCAAGGCGCGCTTCCTTAAAGAGTGGAGGTGATTTCCCATTTCTTTCACGCCCGGATGAAGTCAATTTACATCTTCAGGTATATAGCATGTCTACTTGTTTAGACACACTTGATACTTGAGCAAGCTTGCACTAGTAGCATTTATTGATCCAAAGACCTGTGTTTGAACCGGTATGTGCAATATGCAGCTACACCTAAGACGGGTTGGGTTAGAAGCTCGGCCAGACTTGGTGCGAGGTACCCCAAAAGATGACGGTGCTGGTAGCAATCCAAGTGAAAAGAATGATGAAAAAGAAGATCCTGAAAATCCACCCAAAGATGACGGTGGAAACACTGAAAGTCCATCTACAGAAAGTCAATTACCTACAGCTCCAGAAAGTTCAGAATCTAGTAGTATAGATGACCCACCCCTCAGCAATGCAAAATTTTGCCTCATCGGTCAGCAAAATATAATGCAACAGCCTTGTGCATTGATGAGAAAACGGCAAACCATGGCTGCTGATATACATTTGCAATTCGCTCTAGAGATTTTGGTTCTTTATTTGGTGGGATCGCTGTACATCACTTCAAATTACTGCAGGAAGTTCAGGCAATTGGTGTAAAAATGACGCTTTCTGATTGTTCTTTAGTGTAAGTTAAATGTTGCAAGTGCTGCAAGCTAAGCTGTTGAAGGATTTGTAATGTGCTTTTGGGAGTAATTTCATTCACATTGTTGTACATCTACGTTCCATTGTGTTTTGTGGTAATTTAAAGTGAATTCTGTACATCCCAAATTCGTTGCAATGCAATAACAGTAAACACAGCAAGGATCATTTGAAAATTATAGTCAAACGGAAAAAATTATACCCACTTCATTAAATTACACTGCTGAAATCAGAAGCTGTATTGTTATTAATAGCAATCGGTTCTCCACGGTACCAATGGGAGGTCAATGCCACTTTTTGGAATACTTGTTTTTGCATGTAATTAGTCAAACCTCATTAGGTTCTGTGCAATTATTTAAAAAAAATATAAAAAAATTGTTTCAGCCCACGGGACCTGATTCGAGTTGGGCCGTGCAGTGGGTCATGGTTCTCAAAATCGTGCCCACAATCTACATGGGTCGCAAAAAAAGGGGTCGTGCCAACACAGCTAGGCCAATTTACAACTCCAGGTGCGCTTGTTACGGCAAAGCAGAGAACGATATGTTTAGTCAGATAAAATGTGGTTCTCTATTATTTAATTACAATTACAATTGAGAGAAAGAAGAATGTTTGTAAAGGAATAAGTGAGGACCAGTTGTGTTTTGTAGTTTGTAGTTTATAGGTCAACAGGCTTCAACACCAGATGCAACAAATGCTGATGAAGTTACAATTCAATTATTCCATTTTTAAATAATACAGGGGGCACAACTAATGGTATCAAATCACATGAACGTGTATTATTTAATTGGCAGATTCAACAATGATACAGAGGAATGCTGATGAAGAATTTCTGACCCTGTAGAAGTCATATTTTTATATTTAGACCTTTTCAGGAAAACATTTGATCATAGATGATTCTTACAGCAAACCATCTTCCAATTTCCCAATTTTGAATGGTTTTATACAAACCCATTCAAACTGATTAATAAACTCTCTCTAATCTGATACAAGTTTGCCTCCATAGTCATCCCACAGCACGGCCATCTTCAAATAAGAGAAAACGGATGCAGAACAAAAAGAAAACTCTCAGATTTTTAAAGGGCAATGCTCCTTAAAATGATGTCAAAATGTACAGGCCAAAACTAGTTTTAAAGGGCAATGTTCCCTAAAATTCATGCCATAAGACAACAATGCTTAACAAAATACTATGATTGCATTATTGATGTTCAATTTGTTCTTTAAATCAGGAAGCTAATAACAAATGAAAAAAGGGGATCAATTCCGATCAACAAACCCTTGTCCAACTCCCAAGACTCTCTCCACACCCCTACACAATGATCTATGTGAAATCTCACTTTATCTAAGGTGGTAATTTGCAGTACACTCAAGCATTTCATTCAACATTTTATGGTCCACAAACACAATGGAAAAGATACTTTTGCTTCCAGCTAATAAAGACAACATTACCCTAATAAAGCATGAGGCCGGCTGTGTGAAGGTCATCAAGCAAAACAAAGACCAACATAATATTTAGGAGCATAAGAAGATTTAAAATCTTAATGGCATTATAGAAACTTGCAGCTTCTTATCAGAAATATATATAGAGAGAGAGAGAAGTCTAGCCACCTAAACAACATAAGAACTTCAAACCTTGGCCAAAACAAACTACTCCAAGTTTGAACCAGATTTACTTTTAAAAAGAAGGATTCTTTATTTAATACCTTGAATGTGTCACCTTTTCTTTGATGGAGATGCCAGCAAACAACTGTACCAAAGATATTTAAAATCGGGGGATGACCATAAGATCTTTCACTTTATTGATGTCAATCATAGGACTGATATAAGTGGGTTCATGTTACTTTCATATAACTTCAGCAAGCATTATATTGTTGGAAAGAGATGTTTTGTATCAATTCAAAAATGTATTATCCTGGTCTCTGGTAGCCAATCATGATCAATCACAAAAGAGCATAACCTACCACCCACATTGCAAGAAAGACTTGATTAAAACCCAAAAGGATGCACTAGGCTTCGATTTTTCAGTCAGTACTCAACATAACATAGGCAGTACATATAGTTCTTGAGTCAATATTCAGACCAATGCTGCTTTTATAACCAAAGTCCTAGCAAACTGAAGATAAATTAAAACAAACCAACACAAAGCTACTTACACCTAAGCTTCCACCTACCAGACAATCATCCACTTCCATCCCAAAAGACATTTACTAAAGATTGCAATTACCCAAGGTAAGCACCAGAAAAAGGGCACAAACACCCTAAATAACAATTTTTCGAATCTAAATGGTAAACTCCTCATCAATTTCATTAATGCTTTGAAAATAATATCATCTAAAGAACTAGAGACAGTCACAACTAATGACGCAGTGATGAAGATATTAAATTGTAGAAGTGTCAAAATGTAGCATTTTCTATGCTCCAGGGAGCTTTTAATAAAAAGAATGATTTTGAATCAACTAGAGTTGCTAAAAGTTCTACAGTCCTCCTACTAGGTATCAAATTACACTAGTTACCAGTTAAGCAAGAGCATCTACACAGTCTATGTATATATTTATCTTGATTACACATTGGGCAAAAATGCAAAAATCTTAATCCATCTCTAAGAAAATTTGGGAAAACAACATTATTCAACCCTTCAAAAATGAAGCAGATTATCAACTGTCGAAGCAGATTAACAGAAGAATTAATGAAAAGAGTGAATTTCTGTACTCCACACAATTGCAGCCAATCCAAATTACAATGCGATCAACCCAAAACACTTGTTACACGGCTAACTATTAATTATGTAACAAAAGCTAAGCATTACTTAACCCATTCAATTCAAAGAACAATAGCATCCATAGAAGATACATAGCTAAAAATTATATTATACATAATTTTAATATTCGGAAATACAACAAAATGTCTAAGAAAAAGTCAGCATTACTTCAACAATTCAAGAAATACCAACATTCATCACATTAAAACGCCAAACAAACCCTAATCCCACAAAAGATTAACAAAACAAAACAAATCGAAAATACTTCCAGAGAACACCGAAAACAAAAAACACACCAATTTTTTTCATTTGTTGTTAAAAGGATTCATTACGGTCTCACTTAGCGACCATCCTGGCAATAAAATCCTCGTACTTGATCTTGCCATCCGACCCGACATCAATTTCCCGGATCCACTCATCGAACTCAGAGGGCTCCAGCTTCTCGCCAATAGAGGTCAAAATATGTCGTAGATCCGCGACGGAGACGAACCCGGTAGAGTCCTTGTCGAGAACTTTGAAGGCGTCACGTAGCTGGCGATCGAAGGGCTCCGCCTTCATGTGCTTAGCCATGAGGTCGAGGAAGCGCGGGAAATCGAAGGGAGCGGTGAGTTTCTCCTCGGCGACTATGGATTTCAACTGGGCCTGGGTCGGGTTTCCCCCGAGTGACCGCATTAGGATCCCCAGCTCAGAAGGTGCGATCTTACCGTCGCCGTCGGTGTCGAACAATGTAAATGCCTCCTTCATCGACGAGACCTGGTCATCGCTCAGATCTTTGCCCATTATTTCTTGTTCTTCCGGGTTCGATTTTTTTTTTTTTTATTTGGTTTTTTTTTTTTTTTTTTTTTTCCTTAGTTTCGAATTCGAGGGAATAAATGAGAAATGATTTTTTGAAGTGAATGGCTATAATTATTAATTGGTGAGGGAAGTCCCTTTAGGGGAAACAACAACGTCGTTTTGGAAGTTGATGAGTCTGAGACAAAAGCGGTGCCGTTTTATAGTCGGTGATAATTTGTGTTGTCAAAAATCAAAATGTGACTTGTCAATCAATTATTCTGTCTGGGTTAGAGCATCGAAAATTGGATAGGAAGAAGTGGACTTTCAGGATCGACATGGGGTCCACTTTTAATTATTTTTCAACTTTTTAAAGCCCAGTAAGATATGGATCTAATTAATTTGAGCCCAAATTTTCAATTTAATCACCAAGCCCATATATATGGCCCGAGTTGAGATAATATGCTGGTAACCAGTAACACCTCTTTCTCAACAAACGTGCAAGTACCAAGTTCACATGTATTTTTGAAACCATTTACTATGCATCTAGAGAAAATTGACTGTCACATAAGATAGATAGTTAAGAAGTTAGAAAAACTCTCTTCGATGCAATTATCTAACTTTAATATAGAGATGATATAGCTAAAAAAAAGTTGGAGGATATGGAGTTGATTTTTTTTTTTTTTTTTTTTTGATAGAGAAGTAAACCATTACAGAGGAAAGGAAGAACAAGAAAGGTTGATATCTAGCCAAAAACGCTCCCGCACAGAGGAGAAGGCTATCGAAGTTAGGTTATGTGCTAAAACGTTTCCGGACGGAGTTGAGTTTCTAATTCTAGAAACTCTCCTAGAAATGCTGAATAGAATTTCTAACTCTTTCCACTAATAATATTATAGCTCATTTAATTGTAAAAAAAAAGTGGGGAGAGAGTGGAATAATTTTTTATTATTATGATTGGTCATAAAATGGATGCATATTTGATTTTAGAAAATTGTATTGGAGATGTGAATATGCAATTCTCTTAAAAAATAAAAAATAATAATAATAATAATAGGTCCATAATGAATAGAAATATTGATGCGGCACTATTTAGAAACTCAAAAATGCATATTTGCATTGAAGATGTTCATATATATTCGATTTCCAATTCAAGGCTATGATTTCAAAAATGTATACTTTCTTAGTTTTCAAAGTAGATTAGTAATTGGTCCAAGAAAAGGAAATGTGTTCAAGCAAAGCAAAGCAAAGTTAGGGAACAATTGGGCTTTTGGTAGCATGAAAACAAAGAATCATGAATGTGGGTTCAATTAATAGCAGCAGCAGCAGATGCTAAAATATTTGCCATAAAAAATACAGGAAGATGTTCAAATAAAAGCAATAAAGTCATAAGGTGACGACAAGGTTTTACTACCATATAGGATCTTTAACTACTATATATAGAGTAATTGACGAGATAAGGTTGGTCCGATAATAAACTTCTCACACTTGCACCATGAAATTGCGGGTTTGAGTCATATCCCTCCCCTAAAACCCTTAAATTTATGCAATAGTGTAATATTAAAAATAAAAAAAAAATAAAAAAACTATAGACTCGAACCCGTAACCTCGTGATGCAAGTGTGAGAAGTTTTACCACCGGACAAACCTCATCTCGTCAATTACTCCTATATATGGTCTGTAGTTTTGAGCATTAACTTAGTAGAATCCAGCAAAAAGAATGCTGTAGGATAGAAATTATTGTGATACTTTGATTTTTGTACAGCTAAGCTTGCAATTACATATGTCGGATGTCTCCTAAGAGACGATTGCAATTACATATATGATATATGGGCAAAGGCCAGGGCTACCTCAAATTATGAGGCTTTTCCAACTCACTCGTGACTACCAAAAGTTCACTTTATTTATAGTGTCTCGTATGCTGCCATATGTAATATGTTTGTTCGTTTTTTATTGTTTTAATTTATTTTTACTAATTAAAGAATGTTCTTTAGGAGATTCAGAAGAAACCTTAAAAATGTGTAACGAGTATTGTAAGTAAGACATATTATTTAAGTTCATGCTTTTATGTTCCATATAACCTAACTTAAGAGGTTTTATGTTCAGATTTAAGATCAATGAAGTAAATATCGGTATTATTCCTAAATACCATCGATATTTTCATATTTTTGAAGTAATAATTATACTATATATATCTCGTTAAATAACATCCAAATTTTGAGGATATCGATAATATTTACTCGGTTACACCTATATTTTCATAAATTTGAAATCCCGATATTTTCACCGAAATTAAAATTTACTTCTTTTGATATCTAACCTTAAAAAAAAAACTAGCTTGCCGGTGGAAGAACTCATTCTACTTATAAACCCACACTACAAAAAAAGTGACATATAGTGACACATTTTTGTGTGACAAATTTCAAATGTATCACAATAGGTATTATTTTGTGACAAATTATATTATTTGTCATTATGTTTTGTTCAATTTAGACTTTTTAAAAAATAATTGTCACAATTAGTTAAAAAAAAACTTGATAATCTGTGACAGATAATATAATTAGTCACAAAAATGACCCTATAAAAAAAAAGGAAAGATTTTATTTTATAAATAATTAGGTTTTTAAAAGGCATCAGAATCAATAAATTTTATTTTATTTGGAAGAAGAAAAAAAAACGCCACAATCGTGGTGTTTTTATTTTTTTTTCCTTATTTCATCTTCACATGTCTATTGGTTCTCCCTTTGTCACTGCCATATCTAGATTTTCTCTTTTCCTTAAACACACTTTTTAGATTTGAAACTGTGATTTATTTGTAGAAGTCACCAGGATTGTAGAGAAAATTATGCCTTGATAGAAAAAGGTAAGCTTCTATTGATTTGATTTTTTTTTAAGGGTTTGTTATCTTTTACTTGTTTTTCAGGGTCGGAATTTCAAATTCGAGTTTCATATAATAAAAAATTTCTTTGAATAAGATATATATATTTTTTTTTATGTAGAATTATATATATATATATATATATATATATATATATGTTTAGGGATGTTTCTTTATTTTATTTTATTTTAATTTTTTTCTCTTTTCCTTAAAAACACTTTTTAGGTTTGAAACCGTGTTTCATCTTTAGAAGTCACCAAGACCGTAGAGAAAATTTTGTCTTGATAGAAAATGTAAGCTTCTCTTGATTTAATTTTTTTTAGGGTTTATTTTCTTATACTTGTTTTCAGGGTCGGAATCTCAAATTCGAGTTTCATATATTGAAATTTTCTTTTAACAAGGTATGTTATATATAGAATTATATATATGTGTTTAGGAATGATTCTTAACTTTAATTTGTTTTTAATTTTTTTCAGGAACCCATAATTATTATTTCATGATTTATAGTTGTTTGTTCTTAGATTACATAATATTTATCGGTTGATGTGCATACTAACCGTTTGATTAAATGATTCTTATGGAACAACCAATTGTTTAATGCAGCATTGAAAAAACAAATTATATCTTATTGAGGTGTTAATAATATACTTTCTATTGCAGTTTGTATCTAGGCGAAAAGTTTATTCTAATCTTTTCATTTACGAAAGTGTTCTAGTATTGAGGCTTGAAGAATCTTCATATATGGTTATCCGAATATAATTGATGTAATGCATTTATCTCAAAATTTGTAGCAAATTGGTGTATGTACACTAACAATTTTGTAATATATATATTTTTTTCACTTTCTTTTTTCTTTCTCTTTTCTTTCTTGTGTTATGATTATCAATTCCTTATTGTACTTTTTGTATTTAAGTTTTCTTGTAGTTAATAATAATTGAATGGACTATTATATTAACTTTGATTGAATTTGTAACTTGTTATCTTCTTGTTAATTGTCACTAAATTTGTGTAAAACAAACATAATTTTCATATGGTTAACTGTCACTAGGTTTGTGTATAGTGACAATATTTAAATAATTAATTATCGATAAGGTTATGTATGGTGACAATATTTAAATAATTAATTATCGATAAGGTTATGTATAGTGACAATACTTAAATAATTAATTATCGATAAGGTTATGTATAGTGACATAATATTTAAATAATTAATTATCGATAAAGTTATGTATAGTGACACAATTTTTACATGGTTAATTGTCACTAAGTTTGTGAATAATGACACAATTTTAAAATAATAAATTGTTACTAAGAAGATGTATAGTGACAAAATCTTCAAACAGTTAATTGTCATTATATATAATTTAGTGATACAATTTTTCTTTTGTCACTAATTAAGATCGAGTGGTAATATGTCACTAAAAGTTATGATTCGTGACAAGTTCCAAAAAATTGTCACAAATACTTTTAGTGACGGGGGCAAAAATGACGAATTGTTAATGACACTTTTTTTTGTCACAATATTGAAATTGTGACAATTTCTTTATTTGTAGTGATAAATAATTTTTGTCACTATATGCCACTTTTTTTGTAGTGCCAAGATCTCCCGTAGTTATAACCAATCTAACAAGGTTCTGATATGTATTTTCCGATCCTGGAAAATACATATAGATAATTTAGGATAGATATAGTATTTCGGGCTTGAAATACATAAGAAATTCAGAGGAAGAGAAAGAGAAAAGATAAAGGGGGATAATTTTGCTTCAATATATTCAATACTTTATTCATTTTACCTCTGGCTATTTATAAGCCCGTTACAAACAAGACAATGTAATTAACAGAAACAAAAGCAATTAACTAACCCACAAAGCAATTATCCAGGAAACCACTAAATCATGATACCACTAACTTATTGAGTGGAGTCACAACTGCCCCACTACTTCCTAACTTACTGGAACCACATTAGTTCCTATTAACCACTAACAACGTGGTGCCTAATAACAACAGCAACAAACGTGGTGCTAGACTAATAACAACTGCATGCGTGGGCTGCATTTTATGTGCATATGTGCACATATCAGGTTCTCCTTAAATCAATCCATGTATGTTTGATATAAATCATATTTAAAAGTTTAAGGTATTGTATTTCAACACATAATTGACTTGTCACATGCATCAAGCTCAACACATATTCAAGTACTTTAGAAACGATAAATACAAATTTATTCACGTTAGGGGACTCAAACTCAGAAAAATAGCAAAGCTCTGATATTATGCACGTCAGTAACCATCGTACTTAAATATAACACATTTATAATTAAAAATAAATCATAGGCCGGAATCCAAATCTTAGTTACATTTTTTTTTTTATTTTTTATTTTTATGTTTTTGTAAAGGTCGGGAAAAACATCATTTACACCGGCAAAGTGGAGATAAAAGATTAAAGGTTAACAAAGCCCCCCATGACCAGGAGAAAAAGAAAAGATAAAAGGTGAAAAAGATAACCCAAAAAACAAAAGAAGAGTATGGATATGCTTTTCATTTATATTCAGATCTGCATTTGAAAACTGTAGTTATATATATATATATATATATATATATATAGAGAGAGAGAGAGAGAGAGAGAGAGAGAGAAACACTTTGTACCACCGGGGTCGCGGCACCGCCACGGCCCCGTAGTGTAAAACAAGAAAAAAAAAACACGCGGGCCCCATATATTTATTATACGGGTCCCAAGTGTTTTCACTTATTTTTCCACTACAGAGCCGCGACGGTGCCGCGACCCCGGTGGTATGTAGCAAGGCTCATATATATATATATATATATATATATATATATATATATACAATCTTTCTATTATCAATTTGAACTGATAAAAGTTATATCAGTTCCTTGTATGTGGGCCACTGGATTTAAATACTTTGACTGACAAGTGCATACAGTCAAGTCAAAGTATTTAAATACAGTGGCCCACATGCAAGGAACTGATATAACTTTTGTCAGTTCGAACTGATAATAGAATTTCTGTATATATATATATTTAGTATTTTTAGGGGAGGGAAAGAACCGGAACCCATAACCTGTGAGAGGTTTACCAGACCAACCTTATCTTGTCTTCGAATGCAGTCACTTGAAACATTAAGCATTAACAAACCGAATAAAAGTCATTTATTAAGCTTGCCACGTTAGGCATTGGTGCAATTATTTTCTTTTAAATTCACAATTAACCTGCACATCACCTCTTAGTAGAGATGGTTGTGCACCTCCTTTCCATACCTAATGGTCAGGAGTTCGAGTCCCACCATGCGCATTTTACAAGCATATGTAGGGAGTTTTTCTCCCGGTTTGTGGGAGCAACCCTCTCTCCGGTTGTGAAAGCATGTGTGGGGAGTTTTTCTCCTGGTTTGTGGGAGTAGCCCTCTCTCCGGTTGTGAGAGTTATAGTTCATATGTAACCTCTCCCCAATAGTAGGAGTAGTATTCCGGGCTGTACTTGTAGAGTCTAATTAATCTTACCAGGTCCCGACAGTAGTTGTATTTCAAAGAAAAAAAAAATCACGATTAACCTTCTTTTGTCTTCGATAATGATACTTAGAATAGTAGGGTTTTTTTTTTTTTTTTTTTTTTTTTTTGTCGTTTTGGTCCATCTGAAATCTAGTCGAGAATGGTGGGAGATGATTTGAAAAAGTGGCATCATGTTTGATGTTTCAATCAAACATTGGGCATTGTTTTCTTCCTTGTATTTTCTTTATTAATGGCCACTTACTATCTTTTTTCTCATTTTTAAAATCTATTTATATATCACATATGAAATTAATTAATTGATAAATTGTTGTTTAGTGGTTGGTATCTTTTTAGAGCATTGAAAAAGATGTTTCATGAAGAAAGTACGTTAATGGTTCTCCCTCCGTTTCAAATTTGAAAAGTTGGCAGCCTACTTTCTAGTGGACCATGATTGTTTTACATTTTTATAGTTGCAGATCATCTACTCTGTAATACACTTTTATTATTAGTTGTCTCAGACTAATTTATCAACTTTAACATTAATCGGGGACAGTTTTCACTCACTCAAAATTCTTTTTAATCTTATTTATATATTGTTTTAATTAAATGACCCATTAGTATTTTTTGTTTAATACTAATTAAAATAATTAATTTATTAAAGGAGTAGTGGTCCAGTTAAGACATAAAATCCAACACCCAACCACCACTTACCACCATCATCACCCTCCTCTTATAGTGTATATATACTTAGTTAAATCTCATACCACTTTTCAGTGATCTATAAAGTATCCGGCAAAAGATAATTCAGTGGAATTTAGTGGAATCCAAGGTTATCAATTAGTAAACTTTCCTCCTGCTCTGGGTCCAAGAATGATTTCAAAACAGTTAATGGAATTATGGAAGCCTTTTTTTTTTTGGGTAGATTTGGCTTATTACAACAAGTAATAATTATATGTTGAGAAAGTGTCATCACTCATCAGGACTCAGGATAGGCATCACTAAAAAGGTAGTAAAGGTAATTCATTTTCACTTAGCAAATCACAATAAATTATCTTTTATCCTTACCTGATTTTATCATCAAAGGGTGATCATCAATGACCCACGTTAGACTGTTGGCTACCTTAACGATGTGTACTTTTGTTATAAAAGAACCTAAATAAGATTTAGTAAGGATTACATTAAACAGATCACATAGTTGATATCAAATGTCCGATTCCAAAGATGAGGATATTCATTTTTACCCTCAACAAGCCTCTTACAAATTACGGTTTATTTACGTATAATTATAACATAAATATTTTTATTAATGCTGCTTTGTTTAAATTTAAAGTCCAAATGATAAGATATCTCTAAAATTCAATCATGCAATTCTAATAAAAGAAATAAGGATTTCACATTATTTGACACTAAATTTAGATAAAATAACATCATTAAAATATTTATAGATAAAAATTCAGATTATTACTAGTATATTTTATTTATAATTAATGCGAATTAGTTTTGGCATATAAAAGAAAATTTTAAGTTAATGAGAAAGTGTTAATTATAATATTTATAAATAAAAAAAAGGAACTTAAATTGACAATTTGATAAGTAGAATGTTGACTGTTGAGAGAGTGAAGTCAAAGTGCATGTGGGAGGGATTGGGAATAGCAATCAGTGGAAGTTAGGTTTCCCAACCATTGACCTCAATACTCTTCTAGAGCATAAAAGAATGTCAGTCACCATACACATAACACCTACAATCTTTTATCATCTTAAATTTTCTAAACCAAGTCTGAAAACAAAAATGCAACTATGCAAGGGATCTATTTATTTATTTATTTATTTATTATCAAAGTTTGATAGGGGAGGATGTCAGATGTGACTCCGATCCACAGCCTAAAAAAAAAAAAAAATGTATTTAGTTATTATATAATTAGTATAATTAAATAATTTATTGGAATTAAATTAAAAGGATCTAAACTAATATTTATTATGATCTAAATAGATTTTATGACATATATAATAAATGTTTGAGATTTATTTCTTTTAAGACAAGCGAATCATCTCAGAAGATCAAAATTCTTTGTTATTTGGGTTTTTTTTTTTTTTTTTTTTTTTTTTGAATATACAACAACTGCAGCCCGGATTACAGCTCCCACGAGCGGGGAGAGAGCACCCACAACAACCACCCTTGGGATTAATGGTCAAGGGGGACAAATAATATATATATACATGCACACACAGGGTGTTGAACCGTGGTGGTGAAGGCTCCCAAGGGAGCGTCCAACCACATTGGCAAGAGGCCCAAGTGTTATTTGGGTTATTAATCGGTGGATTTAGTGTTTTTCAAAGTACAATTACGGTCTAAGAAATTCACTCTACATAGTTTTGGAGAGATGATCCTTGTCCTTTGCTAATTACATTTTAAAGTTAAAGAAACTACGTACAAACATATCAAAATCTCATGTTCAACAAACATTGAACATATGACTTTTTTCGAGTAGGACCCATCATGAATTCTTCTTTCTTTCTTTCTTTCTTTTTTCAAAATCAACGGTCGGCACTGCATCAAATGGTGACACCCATCACAGCCGAGCCAGCTCACCCCTCTTAACATTAAAACTCCAAATGTGAAACCAGACTCCACAAGTCGTTATTGACCGTACTACAAGTTTCCATTTTCAAAAACAGTATTACGTCCTTCTCACTCTCTCTCTCTCTGGATGCTCTTCTCCATTCCACAAACCTGCAATAATTCTACAAACATTCAGACTTCCAATTCACAGAAAATAGAAATAAACAGCGATGGTTTGAACAGAAACCACCGAAAACCCAGATCGGAGAAACAAATTTCACACATGGGTATCACTCATTTTCTTGTTTCTCTGCTTCTCCTCCTGCTCGCATTTTCACCTCCACTGCCTATAGTTAGTGGAAACACAGAGATGAGAGCTCTTTTGGAGCTAAAAGCTTCACTAGACCCAGAAAACAGACTCCTGAAATCATGGACAAACAATGGAGACCCATGTAGTGGATCGTTTGAAGGAGTTGCATGCAACGAGCACCGCAAAGTTGCTAACATTTCATTACAAGGGAAGGGTTTAACTGGAACGTTATCGCCTGCTTTGGCTGGTCTGAAGTGCTTGTCTGGTCTCTACTTGCATTACAACAATTTGTCCGGACAAATACCCCAAGAGATCGGTAGCTTGGCTGAGTTGTCTGATTTGTATCTCAATGTCAATAACTTTTCTGGGAATATTCCTCCTCATATTGGTGACATGGTCAATTTGCAAGGTTAGTTGATCATGATCTTACTTTTAAATTTCTTGATTTTATGTCTTATAATTTAACATATTTCTTGAGACTCAGATTTTATTTTTTATTTTATTTTTTTTTGTCTCCTTATTTCTGAAAAAGTGCATCACAGCTGTGTATTACATACATGGTTCTGCTTTTCATCTTCAGTTCATTTACTTATCTGGGTTCTTTCTATTTCTTTTGGTGTGTGAAATATTTATGACTAATAGCTGGATGTCACTGCTAGCAAATATCTGTTTTACCTACTTTTTGAATCAGCTAATTTGGCCTTGGTTTAATTTATATTTTGTCCCCCCAAAAAAAAAACAACCAAGAATAATAATTTAGATAAAAATAAAATAAAATAAAAAATCTATGAAACTTAGTCACATGTTTTCAATGCGGGCCATGACATGATCAATTTGAAAGATGTTCTGATCAATCTTCTGTTTTGTAGTCCTAGAGCTATGTTGTAACCAGCTCACAGGGGATATACCCACCCAGATAGGGTCCTTGAAGAGCCTTACAGTACTCACATTGGAGCACAACAGATTAACTGGTGAAATTCCTGCAAGTTTGGGGAATCTGGGAATGTTAAGAAGGCTATATTTGGGCTACAATCGATTCAATGGTACAATTCCTAACAGCTTAGCTACAAATCAACAATTGCAAGTTCTAGATGTCAGGAACAATACTCTTTCCGGGGCTGCCCCTTCTGGTAATTGTTTTTCTTCTATTCTGGCTTAGTGCCATTGAAAATTTTTCTTTTTGAACTATTTCTTGTTCACTTATTTTAGTTCTTGATAATTGGAATTGAAGGTTTAAAGAGATTAAATGAAGGATTCCAGGGTGACAACAACCCAGGTTTATGTGGAGTTGAGTTTGCTGCATTGAGAGCTTGCACTGCTTATGATACTGTGAACATCAACACAGTTGAACCATTTAGATCACACTCAAGCAATTCACCTCCCATAGAAATATCTGAGTCTCCAAATTACAGGGCACATTGCAATCAGACACGTTGCTCAAATTCGTCAAAATTCCCACAAGTGGCTATAGTTGTTGGGGTTGTTACAGTCACTGTCATATTAATAGGTGCAGGATTTCTGACCCTTCTCCATTGTCGCCGGAAGAAACAAAAAATTATGAGTACATCCGAGTTTTCTGATGAGCAGCTGAACAGTGACCTGGCTAAAGAGTTCAACAGGAATGGAGCCTCTCCACTTGTATGTCTCGAATATTCACATGGATGGGATCCATTAGGTGATGGTCTAAATGGCAGTGGATTCTCCCAGCTTGAGCATCTAAATAGCTTCAGGTTCAATCTGGAAGAGATCGAGTCTGCAACTCAGTGCTTTTCTGAGGTGAACTTATTGGGAAAAAGCAGCTTCTCATCTGTCTACAAAGGAATTCTCAGAGATGGTTCTCTTGTAGCTATCAGGAGCATCAATGTGACTAGCTGTAAATCTGAGGAAGCTGAATTCGTATATGGGTTGAATTTATTAACATCGATAAGACACGAAAACTTAGTCAGATTACGCGGCTTTTGTTGCTCCAGAGGCAGAGGTGAATGTTTTCTCGTCTATGACTTTGCTCCCAAGGGAAAGCTCTCAGAATATCTTGATGTAGAAGATGGAAGTACTTATATACTTGACTGGTCCACAAGGATTTCCATCATTGAAGGCATAGCAAAAGGTGAGTTTTTGCCTTGTTTGCACTAGTAGATGGACTGTATCTTACAAGTAGACTGCTCTGTCTAATTCCTGATTTCTTGCAATTGTTGTTTTTTTTTTTTTTTTCTCAATCAGGTATTGGATATATACATAGCAGTGAAGCTAACAAGCCTGCCATAGTTCATCGGAACATATCTGTCGAGAAGGTTCTCCTCGACCAGCAATTCAAACCATTGATTGCAGACTGTGGCCTTCAAAAGCTTCTTGCTGATGATATGGTCTTTTCGGCTCTGAAAACTAGTGCTGCCATGGGATACCTTGCTCCAGAGTATGTCACCACTGGCCGGTTTACTGAGAAGAGTGACGTATTTGCCTTTGGAGTGATAATCCTCCAAGTTCTCTCCGGTAAACTGATGCTCTCCAACTCAATGCGATTGGCAGTCGAATCTTGTAAATTCGAAGATTTCATTGATTCAAATCTCAAGGAAAAGTTCACAGAGTCCGAGGCAGCTAAGCTGGGGAAAATTGCCCTTCTTTGCACCCATGAAGATCCTGAAAACAGGCCAACCATAGGAGCTGTAATTGAGGAGTTAACATTTGCAGCACCAGTGATGGCAACGTTTCTATTTTCTTAATTTGCTGATAATGGATCATGAAAATGGACCTCACTGAAACCTGTGTGTAGCTATAAGCTCGTTTATTCATAGATTATAATGGTAATAGGCTTTACTTTGAGAACTAAAAAGATGTTGATTTATGCTAATCTTCACTGATTCAAGAGTCTATCAAATTCGCATTTGCAGCACATAATCCTCAAGAATTTAACTAATGATATACAAATTAAAGATTATATTTGTTGCATGAATGCATATATCATGGTAGATACAAGCCAATTTATCTTGGAACAATCTCCTTTTTATTTCTTCTTTAAGAAAAAAAAAACAGTGAAGAAGCTACAACAAGTTCTCAAGTGAGTGGTTTAGTAGATGCCTGCACAGCCAACACAAAGGCCAAAATATGCACGATTGATCTAAGAACATAAAGTAACACATGACCTCCACACATGATACAACTCTCTAAGCAGCCGCGGTATTTTGTTGATGCTCTTGAAACCACTCAGCAGGCCACCATTGTGGTCTAATGGCCTTAACCCTCACATCACCCTCCTGTCCTTCTATGGTCAAAGTACCAGACCCTTTGAAGGCTTGCTCCAACCGCAAGACACCCATCCCACGACATCCTAGAGCAGTTGTCACCTTTCCAGCCTTTTTGCCAGATTCAGTATCGATTACTTCTGAGCCAGGAGTAACTTTCTGCTCCACTTCTGAGTAAACATAAATGAAATGCTTGGTATGTGCCAAGATAACGAAAATAATATACTGAAACCCAATTGGAGGGAAAATTACCTTTTCCTGCATTATCAAGAAACCTTAAAGGAAGCAAGCGCTTGCGAATAACCCCCCGGTGGTGCGTACGAGCAATCAATTCTTGACCCACATAGCAACCTTTGTCAAAGTTTATTGCATTTAGACCAGCAAGATTGTATTCAAGCGGCATTGCCTCCCCTAAAGTGGATGGTAACAAGTTCGGATTAAATGGTCAGAGAAATAGATTAAGTTCTTGTAAGAGAGAACAGTGGAAAATCTCACAATGGAAGTAGAAGTGTGGAAAACAAAGAAGAAAACCATGCCAACTATACAAGTTACAAATACAGAATCTATTTTTTGGATTCCAAAGCAAATTTCAGTATCCAAGATTTAAAAATTAGCTAATGTAGCCTCTTACAAATTGAGCCAATCCAAACCAAATATTTTTGTCAATTTGGTTTTCCATCAAGATAAATTGTGCTTGATTTGGGTTCAACTTTTTAACCACCAACCATTCAAATTTATTTACAAGTTTTCATGACAACTTGATGTTCCACTACTAAAATTATGAGACAAATAGCTATTTATATATTCAACAAATATAATTATAAATGTGTTCGTTTGATGGTTTAGTTTGAGTTTTAAATATTAAAGAATGAGATAAAACCAAATGTACCCTAGTTTCTAAAATCAAAATTGGACTGTCCAACATAAAAACAAAAGAAAAAAAGAAAAAAAAGAAAAAAAAAACTGCAAGTGGTCAGTTTAGTTCAATTTAACAGTTTAAATCGGTTCGCTAGCAGCCTAGCACACCCCTAAATGCAAGTATATAATATCAAGGAATAAATTGTTTCCTATCCAAAAAATGTATATATAAAGGAATAAATAAAGATGCACCTTTTGGAATTTCAGTTGACCCTTCTGCAACTCCTATCTCTACCCTCCATAAAAGGTAATTCTCTTCGGCTGTTTCTTTGTCAGCCTCAACCAAAGGTGCTGCAACAGAAAAAAGAAAATAAAAGATTAACAACTTAATCAAAGGGACATACAGCATATGATCATATGTGCTTCTTAAACTATGTTATGTAAAATAAGCATATCTTTCAAGCAACAGGTTTGAAAAACTCACGTGTTTTACCAGACCGGAAAATTCCTCGGGATCCAAGACAATCCAATCTGGGATCCTTAAACCATTGCCATCCAACATCACTACCTTGTGAAGCTGACATGCCACTAAGATCATTGCCACTACCCCAGCCAACACTTGCAGCCTCTGGTTCTTCTACAGATGAGGACTTCTCGGAAAGGTTTCCACCATAACGCTGCCAGCAAGAGAAATCTCCTGCAACATTCTCAATCTCAACCTTAGCTCTCAACCGATATCTGCAACAGCATAATAAAGATCCCGAAATTGAATATTCCCAAAATTAAATTTGTTATAGAAAAAGTGAATTCGACAACATACTGAAGCAGACTAAATCATTCCAAACACAACCTGTATAATGATTTGAAAGCATAATTGGATCAAATCACCTGGATCAAATCTACAAAGATATCTAGGTAAGCCAACAGAACAAGACTACCGGTCATCTCTTATCTATTGCTATGTTGGTCTCTCACAGATAAAAAAACTTCAAAGATCCTTTATGCATGTAATAAAAAACAGAAGAAAAAAAAAAAAACCTAATTATAGAGATTTATGTCTGTCTATGGCTCTCTTAAGCCATAAAAGTAAATAAAGAGAAATGAAATGCACAAAAAATAACTATATATATATAAAAATATATATAGATTGATAAACAAGCATGTAATATATATTACCAATTTGTACAAAAGGTCACTTGCCATCTCCAGGAATTATCTTTTGCTATGAATTCGTCATATCATTTTCTAAGGAACTGAACTCTGAAAAACATAAACACAACTTCCAAGTCACAGAACCCCTTGAGACATGTTTGCCCACAAATTGAAACATGCACTTCTTAAAGCTACAACCAATCTCACAAGCTGTTATGTAGATTCAACAAAGCTTTTCACATATTAAAACTACAGCCAACTTCACTATCACAAAATTCAAATAACAGGAACTATTGACTGCGTGAAATTCTATATGGGCAACCAGTTTGTAAAGTTTAAAATTTACTGCAAAACAAAAATTAAAATTGACTGTCCGTGAAGATTCTTCAACGGTTACTGCAATTGAAAATTTTTATATATAAAGAATGTTGAAAACAACTTACTTCTTCAAAGTCTGCAATAATTCATCCAAAACCGACGCATCCACATCGGCAAACACCTCGACCGATGCATCACCAGGACCCGACCCGGGTCCAGACCCGGACCTATCGAGCTTCTCCTCGGGCTTGGGCGGGGAATACAAGAACAGGTCATATAAAAACCTGCCCTGAGGAGTCAACAGCGCCGCGTAAACAGGCGAAGCGGACTCATACGGCAAATTGGGATTCGGCAACGTGGAAACTTTCTCTCTCTCACCTGCAGGTTCACCGAATTTCCGTACATCGTTGGTTAGTAGACCTTGTAGGAACTTTATAGTGTCTGGACCGCTGAACCGGACCACAGACCTGGATTTAAGGAGCGAGGCCATGGGACCCACATTGTTTCGACCGGTTTGTTGGTGCAGCAATGCACGGTGTATGGAAGAAACGGATTTGGGGTAGTGCAGGAGAGGTTTAATACAACGCATAGCTTGTGCCGTTTTGGCTATCGATGTTTGTGTTGCACGTAAGACTGTACAAGGAAGGAGGTTGTTGAAGTTGAATGTTGAAGACCGAAGAGCTGAGTTGAGTTAAGCAACACGTGGACTTGGAGTGTTCCGGGTTTCTGCCACGTGGATTGAGAGTTTGCTAGCTGTTTTTTTTGTTTTTTTTCCCTACTGCTTTGTGTTCGATGAAATGCTTGAAAGAGATGAAATGCTTTAGTTTTTAGTATTTGATGGGCTATTTGGCTTTGGGGTTGATGGGGCAGTGAAACACGGCTGGGTCGCTAAAATGAAAGCGGGATCGGGCCAGGTTGGTTTGCCTCCTATTCCAAACTATTAAAACGATGATTACTGATTACATATTTACATGCTCTTCAAAACAAAAACACCTGTGATTTTATAGTATTATATTTTTGGAAGTAACTTTAAATAATTAAAGTAATCGATGTATGTTTTATTGATTAAAATTTTAAAATTTATAACAACATATTGTCGAGAATTTTTTGTTAAAAAAAAAAACATAAAGTATATGGTCACGGGCATATCTTATGGTAATCTCATCTCTCAACAAAGTTGAGGTACCAAGTTCAATTCCCACCTCCCCAGTTAAAAATAAATAAATAAAGTATCGGCATAGACTTATTAAGATTTTAGCTACATTAATCACAAATTTGACTACGGGATCGTTTGTTTTTTTTTATCTGAAAACTGAATAGAGATTGAAAACTTAAACGAATGACATGTTTATTTTATTTTTTTCTCACATCTAAATATAGTGTCAACTTGATTGTTGTTAAAGATAAAATTGTTTGAAAACATATAATTTGATATTTATACTCTTATTACTATTAATTGTTGTGTATTTTAAATTATACGATACAAACAACTAAATAAAATAATTTAACAAATCCTAAATCAGTTTTATGTAAACATTGATTAGATATTATTCATGGTTAAGATATGATAAATAATGATATTTAAATGATTTTCATTTTTACAAAATAAATAATAAAAAAATTTAAAGTTTAACAATGGAGTTAAAAAGTGACAACGTTATTAAGGTTTTTATTTTGTTTTGCTTATAGTTATTTATCATTAGTAATAGGTAGGGATGGGAATTTCCCCCACTGGGCCCCGCCCCCATTTGGGGGCAAATTTTTCCCCCAAATGGGGTTTGGGGGTGGGGGTGGGGGAACCTCCCCTCACCCCCATTTCCTAAATGGGGTGGGGTGGGGCCCTAATTCCCCCATATATTTTATTTATATATTTATTTTATTTTCTTAAAAAAAAAAAAAAAAAAAAACCTCTAACTCTATTAGTCAATTACTCATATGCTTGATTATTCTCTGCACAGTTAAATTTGTTTAGACTTTTATGTGTGATACACTAATACTATATTATTATAGTTATTTATATTAATTTTGGATTAAATTAAATCAATTATAGATTTTAGATTGTATATTTTGTTAATTATTGGATTGGATATTGAAACAGGGTGAAACAAAAGTTTGGTCTGATCGAATTCCGAATTCTGAATTCTAAATTCCAGATTTCAAATTGAAAAATTTTTGGATTAGAAATGGAAAAATGGGGGAAATGGGGGTGGGGGTGGGGGTGGGGGTGGGGGCAAGGGAACCTCCCCCCAAACACCCCCATCCCCAGTACCCCCAAATGGGGTTTGGGGGCGGGGGTGGGGGCAAGTTTTAGGAATGGGGGTCGGGGTGGGGGGACCCTCCCCTGCCCCATTGGGCCGCCAGTCCCATCCTTAGTAATAGGTCAGAAGAAAGAAATTGGTAAAATATAAAATCATGATAATATTTAAAATAAGTTATCTTTAGGAGGATAAGCTTAGAAGGAAATGATTTAAATGTTATTCCATGAATCCATGATTTGCAATTAAGTGAAAAGTTATGATTTTTTTTATTTTTTATTTTAAGTTGTTTAACCACTTATAAAAACAAACAAAACAACTTAATAGGTTTAGAGCATCTCCAACCATGCTCTCTAAATTTTAGTTATTTTAGCTAGCAACTTTTCATGAGATTACTCTAACCATTCTCCATATTATAGCTAGTCATTAATATTTTAATATTTTTTAAATTTAAAAATAAATTTATTTTGTTTTAAATTGTAAAAATAAGAGGGAGAAGATCAATCAACTTAGAAATAATAAAAAAAATAAGATAGAGTAGATAAGGAGCTTGAAATGGCTCCCTATATTTGAAGAGCCTCTTGGTGGCTCTCTAAAATAGGAAGCCATTTAGGGAGCCCCTTGGAGTGCTCTAAAACCAAATTCACTTCATATTTTAGCTAAGGACATGGTTTATGAAGTCCCTTGGAGATGCTCTTAGACCCCTAAAAACAAACGACCTCGACATCTCCTAGGCAATATGAGGTTCTTCAAAACAAACTACGTAGTTACCAAAGCCGTAAACATAGTTACAAGTAAAATTTGAAGAAACCGTAAACGTAGTTACTGAATCCATAAACGTAGTTACCAAAGCCGTAATCGTAGTTACAAGTAAAATTTGAAGAAACCGTAAATGTAGTTACCAAAGCCGTAAACATAGTTACAAGTAAAATTTGAAGAAACCGTAAACATAGTTACCAAAGCCGTAAATGTAGTTACCAAAGTCGTAATCATAGTTACACGCAAAATTTGAAGAATCCATAAATGTAGCTACCAAAGCCGTAAATGTGGTTATAAACAACATTTGAAGAAATCGTAAACGTAGTTACCACAGCCATAAACGTAGTTACAAGCAAAATTTGAAGAAACTGTAAACGTAGTTACCAAAATCGTAAACATAGTTACCACAACCGTAAACGTAGTTACAAGCAAAATTTGAAGAAACCGTAAATGTAGTTACCAAAGCCGTAAACGTAGTTACCACAACCGTAAATGTAGTTACAAGCAAAATTTGAAGAAACCGTAAATATAGTTACCAAAGCCGTAAACGTAGTTACCACAACCGTAAATGTAGTTACAAGCAAAATATTAAGAAACCGTAAACATAGTTACCAAAACCGTAAATATAGTTACCAAAGTTGTAATCGTAGTTACAAGTAAAATTTGAAGAAACCGTAAACGTAGTTACCAAAGCCGTAATCGTAGTTACACGTAAAATTTGAAGAATTCGTAAACGTAGTTACCGAATCCGTAAACGTAGTTACCAAAGCCGTAATCGTAGTTACAAACAAAATTTGAAGAAACCATAAACGTAGTTACCAAAGCTGTAAACGTAGTTACCACAGCCGTAAACGTAGTTACAAGCAAAATTTGAAGAAACCGTAAATGTAGTTACCAAAACTGTAAACATAGTTGCCACAGCCGTAAACATAGTAACAAGTAAAATTTTAATAAACCGTAAACGTAGTTACCAAAGCCGTAAACATAGTTACAAGCAAAATTTTAAGAAACCGTAAACGTAGTTACCAAAATCGTAAACATAGTTACCAAAACCGTAAACATAGTTACCACAGCCGTAAACGTAGTTACAAGCAAAATTTTAAGAAATCATAAACGTAGTTACCAAAGCCGTAAACGTAGTTACAAGCAATATTTTAAAATTGTGTGAAAAAATATAATTATTTAATTCATCTTAGTTCAATATAATTATTTAATTGTGTAATATAATTTTTCATTATTGAACTTGTTTTTTTAAGTTTTCTTTTTATTTTATAAATTTAATAATTTTATATTTAAAAAAAAAAATAAAGTTGGGGGTAGCTGGTTGCAAACCGGCTGAGAAGGGTACTATTCACCCCTACGTCACGCAGGGCCTGTATAATAGCCAGCCCCCGTGTGATATGATACAGCACGACTTTGTCGCATGTTAACCTTTTGACTTTTTTTTTGTTGAATTACAACAATTACTGGACCCTGCGAGAATTAAACTCTACAAGCACAGTCCGGAATACTACTCCCACTAATGGGGAGAGGGCACCCACACTTGGGAATTAAAGCCAAGGAGGGACAAATAATATATATACAAATATATGCATGCCATGGGTTTTGAACCATGGTGGTGGAGTGCTCCCATGGAGAGTCCAACCACATTGACAATAGGCCATTGGCAACCTTTTGACTTTTAATATAGTGGAAAAGAAAGAAAAAATTCTACAAAGTGACGTGTGACCCAAGGAATCAAACTGACTTTTGACCCAAGCAATCGTATACTCCAAGAAATGATGTTTGCAGGGTTTGATTTAAGAATTCAAATAGATTAGGACCTAGTCATCATTTTTTAAGAATATATATATATATATATATATATATATATATGTATAATAACTATGGAACAGCGTAGTTTAGTGATAATAGAATTCATTTGGCCAAAACTAGGGTTAAATGTACAAACATACCCTCTATTTATCTAATAAAACAAAATTTTAAACAAATGCTCTATTCAAACACAAACATCCTAATTGGAATGTGCTTAGGGTATGGAAAGTCAATAGTGCCCTTGGATAAGATGGAGAGGTTATTTTGGAGGGTAAATTTCACAAACAACCCTGATTTTAGGTGTAATTATATAAGTATTCATTTTTTTCTAATAATTACATAAATATACCCTATCGTCATTTGACTTTTGTTAACTTTAACCTTTAACCACATTTGTATCTCGAAATGACTAAAATACCCTTGAAACTTATTTATCTTTTATTTTATTATTTAAATATATTAAAAAATATTTACTTAAAAAACTGAAAAAAAATTGGTACAATTTTTTTTTGTTGCTTTATTTCTATCATTTTTTTTAACACAATCAGAACCCATAAAACTAAAAAAAAAATGGCAGTTTTGATTGTGTTTAGTGAGTTTTGTGGGTCTTGATTCTGTTGATTAAATGTAATTGTTTGTGGGTTTTGATTGTGTTGATGAAATGAAATTGTTTGTGAGTTGATGAGTATGAAATTGAATGTTTTTGTGATAAAGTTGGTTTTTGAAAAATGAAATTTTGGTGTTTGGGGACATGGAAAATGTAAAAAAATAAACAAATAAATAAAAATGATAGAAAGAAAAAGAAAATAAAAGCAACCAAAAAAAAATATTGTACTGATTTTTTCAATTTTTTAAGTTAATATTTTTAAATAATAAAAGAAAAGATAAATAAGTTTTCAAGGGTAGTTTAGTCATTTTATGATACAAATGTGGTTAAAGGTTAAAGTTAACAAGAGTCAAATGACGGTAGGGTATATTTATGTAATTATTATATAAAAAAAATGAATATTTATACAATTACATCTAAATTCAGGGTTGTTTGTGAAATTTACCCACCAAAATAACATCTCCCTTTCACCTAAGGGCACTATTGACTTTCCATACCCCAAACACATTCCAATTGAGATTTTTATGTTTGAATAGGGCATTTATTTGAAAATTTGCTTTATTAAATAAATAGAGTGTATTTTTGTGCAATTAACCCCCAAAAATACTTAAAGTTCAAGTTGCGGCCGCCGCAATCCAGATGGTATTTAAAAAAGAAAAGAAAAAGAGAATATATAATCATCATCGTTTGTGTCACAATGGAAGATTAATTACTCATATCAACCCATTAATTCATCGTTTTACCTTTAAAAAACTAATGAAATGACTATCCTTGTTTACTAATCGGGAATCATAACAATGGAAATCAAACTTAATTATTGTTTTGTAATTATTGTACGGTGTTTACAAAATCAAATTATGTGTCACACACAAATTAGTAATTAAGTTCCCACTAGAAAAAAAATATAAAAAATTCAAATCCCCTTCATACCTATGGAATCAAGTTTCTTTCTCTGATTTTTTTTCTCCATTGAACTTGGTTCTCTTTCATTTCATTACTGATTAGTCTAATTGATTCCAAACATGGGCTAATGGGTATAGAATCCAACCACTTCTGTTGAGAATTAGGAATATATACATCGGCAGCACACTTTCTTTATATACTAATTAAGATTTGGTTCTTATCACAACTTTAATATTTTCTCCTAACTGTTCTCATATTTGATACTTTACGAATCAAAAGCTCAAAATATTCCTTTCAAAAAAATAAAAAAATAAAAAAATAAAAAAAGAAGCTCAAAATATGGCAGGAAACCAAAAGTATACCTGATACTTCTGAATTTGTGTAAGGTGTATCATAAAAATATTGACATTAATTTTTATATTTGAGTAGAAATTGAATTTGTTAGTATTAATAAAAGATAATTTTTTTTAATAAAAAAATTCCGAAATAAAATAAACGAATAGAAAAATAAATGATATTGATTATTACAAGAGTAATATTACACAACCCAAAAAGCAGCTCAAATAATTTACTACATCGTCACATGATTTTTGTGGTAATGAAAAATCAATTGCCATATAATTTGAGTTGTGTTTTTGGTTGTATAATATTACTATTTTAATATATACTTCACCTTTTAGTTAAGATGGCAGCGCACCTCCCTTCAATAGTGGTGGTGAGAGTTTGAGTCCTAACATGTATATTTTATAAGCATGCGTTGTGAGTTTTCTCCTGATTTATGAGAGTAGTTATCCAGACCACACATGTATTGTTTAATATTGGCAGTCTTGACAATCCTATTGTAATAGTTGTAATACTTAAATATATATATATATATATATTACCATTTTAATAATGTATTGCTGACAAATGAAGTTTGCTCGTTAGTAAGCCTTCACACCTACACCAAAGAGGACTTAGGTTCGAATCATATACATATATATATATATATAATAAATACTCTGTAAAAATTTGGTATAGAATTCTTATCAAGTAATTTTTCATTTTTCTTCTTCAATTTAAAAAAAAAAAAAAAAAAATTCATTTTCTAAATTGGCCACCCCAATTGTAATTTCATCATTCACTTTGTGAATTCAGATAAAAGAGATGCAAATCAATATTAAATATTAGAATTTGTAATTGTCTTTACGGTAATGATAGGCTACTTTAAAAAAAAATCATTCAATGTCTAAACGATGTTTCATCCGAATTATAACTTCACATTATTTATCCTATAATGTTAGGATAAGTGGATAACTCACATTTCTCATTTGAATTTTGTCAAAAAATTTTGGGTCAGACTAATGTTACTCTATAATTTACAATTAAGATCAAGAAAAACCGATTCCTTTCCAATTGTATCCTTATACATCTTTATTTATTTTTTATTTTTTATTTTCCATTAACTTATTCTTAAATAGATAAATATTTAAAAGACAAACTAGGCAGTTCACAAATCACAATCCACTCCCTTTTAATTACACTGTAAGTACGTTGCTTTATCACAGCCACTATTTAAGGAAAAAAAATAAAAAATCCTCAGATAATAAACCCTAGTAGCATCACTACCGCCTCCATAACCTCAACGCATCGACGATCGACGACCTATCGGAGAGAGAGAACGACAGTGAAGCAACCTCGCTCTTTCCCGATTTTATTACAAAAATCGAGCAATTGCACTCTTCTTCTCAAGTGCCGGCCGGCTTCTGCTTTTGCCAACCGGTAAGGCTCTCGTTGAAGCTTTTTTTTTTTTACACGTTTCTCTCTCTCTCTCTCTCTCTCTCTCACACACACACACACACACACACACACACACCGTTTTACTAGATTGTTGTAGTATTGACAGTTTAATATTTGAGTTTTTGCTTTTAATTGCTCTATCAGATATTCAGATTCCTGAATTTTGTGACCTAACTGTCATCAGGCTATCAACTTATACATCTGTTTATTGATTATAATTGAAACCTGTGACAATGCTATCAACTGAAAGAGAAAAAAAATACGTATTTTCGAAAATAATTTCAAAGCCTTCAAATGATCTATTTATGAAACTATGTAGCATTAAAGGAAGATATGTTGGACTTGCTAGTTGTCTAACTAATATGTTTCTAATTGGCAATGAAATGCCTTCAACTGTGTATGAGGCCAAGAAAACAATGATTGCGTTGGGTTGGGTTTTGTTTATAAAAAAATATATGCATGTTCGAACAATTGGGAGCTCAATTATCACATTAAGAAATGTCCTTTTTATGGAATTGTCAAAGAGATGCAGGGCAACGTTCAATACACCATTTTTTAGATGTGATTGAGTTGACAATAAAGGTAGTCTTAAAATTGATAAGCTCCAGCACATCTTAATTCACAAGTGAACAGGACATAAATCAAAATTCAAATGCATTAGTTTACCTTCTCAAGTTTTTTTTTATATATATTTTTATTTTTTATTTTTTTTAAATTTTTATTGTCCCCAACCAAGTGAATCCAAGATGGTCAGGTTATATGCACATGGAAGTTAACATTGAGTACACAATATAATGGAACATGATCCTATTTTTAAAGTCTTATCAAATATTGAAGTATTTGATTCGGGTTGTGAGGATGTTTGAATTGATGATAGAACACCTAATTTTTTATTTTTATTTTTTTTATAAAAAAACTAACTCAATGAATATGTTTTATGGTTGTGCAGTATATATGCTAGTTTATTTTTATGGTTTATGTAACTTTTATGATTGAATATTTAATTTTTATTGTGTTTGTGCAGGTTTGCTTTAGCATTTGGAAAGATGAATGAGAGGTTTTCTTTTTAAAACAAAATCAACATCTCTTCCTACATCTCTGGTGGCGGCTAGGGATTCACTCTATCAAGCTTTTAGTACCCACTATTTCAATTCTCCTTCCTTGGCTTCTTTTTCTTCTGGTTTTAAACCTGCCGCCATACCACACATGGATCCTAATGAAGTAGAGTGGCCAGCTACTAAAGTACGAAGCACGTTCATAAAGTTTTTTGAAGAGAAGAACCATGTCAACTGGAAATCTAGTCCTGTTGTACCTGTTAATGACCCCACTCTATTATTTGCTAACGCTGGTATAGTTTTTTTTTTTTTTTTTTTTTTTTTTTTTTTTTTTTTTTTTTTGTGTTTTGTTTTTAAATTTTGCATAAAATTTATGAGTTGGAACAATCATATTGTGTTTCCTGGGCCGAAATATGTTATTGAAATTTTTGATTAAACAGGAATGAATCAATTCAAGCCAATTTTTTTGGGAACAGCTGATCCCAACACCCAATTGAGTAAACTCACCCGTGCATGTAACACCCAGAAGTGTATTCGAGCGGGTGGGAAACACAATGATCTGGATGATGTAGGGAAGGACACTTATCATCACACCTTCTTTGAGATGCTGGGAAATTGGTCATTTGGTGATTATTTTAAAAAGGAAGCTATTGAATGGGCTTGGGAGCTTCTTACGAAGGTATGCCCTTTGCATGTTTTATGAGTTTGTGTTTCTTTGTTCTAAAATATCATCATAATATTCCCTCCTTTTTTTTGGACTGTACATTGGTTACAGGTTTACAGACTGCCTGCAGAACGGATTTATGCTACCTATTTTGGTGGTGATGAGAAGGCTGGTCTAGCACCTGATATTGAAGCTAGAGATAATTGGCTCAAATTTCTACCGGCTGCACGAGTGCTGCCTTTTGGTTGTAAGGTTTGTTTTACTTTCAGTTTAACAATTGCAATCTCTGAGATTTCTGACTATGAAAACTTCAAGAATTGCAGTTGATTTTCTAGCCATTAACAAGATTTTGATATGATTTGATGTCTCATGTCTGTAGGAAGTGATAATAGTTAATACTTTTTGTTAGGTTTCTATTTTTTTCATTTCTCTTTTGTTGTTCATATTCTATTCAATTTTTATTTATTTATTATTTTTTAAATGTAGGATAACTTTTGGGAGATGGGCGATACTGGCCCATGCGGTCCTTGCACAGAAATACACTATGATAGAGTTGGTAACCGTGATGCTGCATCATTGGTTAATAATGATGATCCTACATGCATTGAGATATGGAACCTTGTTTTTATTCAGGTATAAATTTGTCTTTATGTTAACCACTCTCCTATTACTATATCATTTTAATATTAAGTGCATTAATTGATTTTAAGTTTAAGAACTTGGAATATGCTAAAATATAGGTCATGATGATATATGCTTGGCAGCTTATGTGTTGATATCTGTTCACTTCGAAAGAAAGGATAAAATTTGTATATGTTATAACTGTTCTTTTGGATATAATATGCTGCTTACAATTGGACTAATGAATTGTTTTTTTTGTGTCATTATTGTTCTCTAGTTCAACAGGGAAAGTGATGGCTCTTTAAAACCTCTGCCTGCTAAGCATGTTGACACCGGACTGGGTTTTGAAAGATTGACTTCTATTCTTCAGAACAAAATGAGCAATTATGATACTGATGTATTTATGCCCATCTTTGATGCTATTCAACAAGTAAGATGTTTATGCCACTACAAAGCTGTTTCCTGACATTTTTACTAAATTTCAGGGTTTGGATTTGTTGTTCGTAATGTGTCACACTCATTTGTAAGAATATAACTCATTGTCTAAAAAAAAAAAGAAAAAAAAAAAAGAATAGATAACTCTATAAAAGTTCCTTCTATAAGTACAAAATGAACCTGCAGTTTTAAGATTGACTTTTGTCCATTTACTGTATGTTTGAGATGGTTCATATTTGAAGAGTATGACTCTTCTTGTCTCGTTCCATAAGTTCTTTTTTAATATTTTATTAGGTTCTTTTTGAAATTATGGTTGGATGGAATGGTTGCATTATAGAGAATTACAATAGATTTCAGGAATTACAATAGAGAGTTGCCTTATTTTGAAAATTGATCTGTTTTGGTTGCGTTCTAAAATATCATTGGTATTTATTATCAGATAAAATTCTTGAGTACTTTTTCATAAATAAAATCAGATTGTGGAGTGCATCATATAATTCTCTACGTTTCTTTTTCCTTCTAATAGGCTACGGGAGCTAGGCCATATTCTGGAAAAGTTGGAGCAGATGACGTGGACAATTTTGATATGGCATATCGGGTTGTTGCTGACCATATCAGAACTCTGTCATTTGCTATTGCAGATGGATCCTGTCCAGGTAGATCTATTGATTTTGAGGATTTCATTTTTGCATCTATGTCTACTTATGTAACTCTTCTAGCTGAGGTCAACAGTATAAATCAATGTTCAATTTTACTAGGTAAACTGAAGATTTAGATTTGCTTCACTTGGAAGTGTTTGTGTTTGGTGGTGTTTTATAAGAAAATGTTTCTCTTACTCTTTGGATGTTTTTGAGGTTTACGAGTTCTAGTTTTTTATTATATAGACATTCTTCATTGAACTTCTATTTTTTCATCAGTGAATTTCTATTCTATTATGTAGCCATATAGGTGGTTTCATTCTTTTCAAAAGTTATATTTACTTTTATTGGATCATAAGGGAGAAAGGATTTCTCTTTCTACTGTCTCTTTTGGTTTTTACTGATACTTTGGTATAAGTTACTCTTCATCAACCTTCTATTTTCTTGCAATGGGTTATAGGAAGACAGGAAAGAACTGTCTGGATCACAATAAGTATACTTTAGCCAAACAAGTATTTTTCCAATTGTGAAAATATATTGTTCTAGTCTAGTCTTCTTGCATTATGAGGGCGATATTAATGTCCACATATTTTGTTGTATCATAATTAATTAATTATATTTATAAGTTGAATTTCTTATGAAAGAGAGAGAAAATATCTGAAAGAATCATATAGACATTTTAAAGCTCTTTGATTGCTACAATTACTAGTTCAATGAGTTGAGTACAGAGTATTTCAAATGATTATTGTGTTCTTTTGATGCTGTGTCAGTTTCTTATGCAATTTTTTCTCTTAATATTTAGTCATTGTTGACTGGCTAGCTTTATAGTATTTTTTTCAAATGTTTTTGATATATACATTTTCTATGCAGGCAATGAGGGTCGTGAATATGTTTTAAGGCGCATTCTTCGTCGAGCTGTACGATATGGAAGTGAGGTCCTTAAAGCTCAAGAAGGATTTTTCAATGGGTAGGCGATATTAATATATATATTTTTTCTATTACATTTATGTGATTTAAAGCTGTAAAAACTATTTTGCCCTCCCTCCATCAATGTTAACAGGGTGCCACTAATGCTAGAGGAAGCAAGTTCATAATATCAAAACCTTTTGTCTGTCCATTATTTGGCCATACCTCAATAAGGTCTCAGATATTGTTTATAAATTATAACTTTAGGCTGATATCTTGGTAAGATTTGAACCAGTGACCTACACAAGCAAATTCTTCACTCACTTTTTGGTAGTTTTCATCATTTTGCTTTTGATTTCTGTTGAGTTTGTAATCTGTTTTACAATTGTCTCTGTGAACTTGTGAAGTGCAATTTTGGAAATTAACTAAACATCTAATATCTTGAGCTTGCTGCTTTTTATATTGTTTTCACTATTATAGTTTTTAATTGTTGTGTTATATGCAGCCTGGTAAATGTTGTGGTGAAAGTCATGAGCGATGTTTTCCCAGAGCTGAAGCAACATGAAGCTCACATTAGGGACATTATTGCTTCAGAGGAAGCTAGTTTTGGCAAGACATTGCTTAAAGTAAGCATAATTGTTTTTTTATTCCACTGTTTGTGGTTTTTTCTGCAATGATCACTATTGTCTAACTTGGTTTGCATGTTAATAACCTGCACATGTGGTCCTCTGTTTGATATTTATTTTCCAGACAAAAAAATAAGTTTCTATCAATTCTTAATTTCTGTCTGGATTCATTCAGCGATAAGTTTAGATTAATACCTGCTTTTCATAGGTTCCCTTTTGAATTTAGTGTCTGAAACGTTAATTGATTTGTAGAGTCAAAACATAACTGTGATGTCAGATGTGTAGCGTCAAAGCATAAGGAAGTGTTTGATATTGCAACACTTATTTTACCACTTTTTTTTTTATTATTATTGTGACAGGGAAGATTTTGGAACCAATAATGCTACACTTCCCAAATCTTATCCCGACATTGCATCTATACTCTACCAAAATTAGATTATTCTATTATTTTAATTTAGAATAATTTTTAAAAAAAATAATGATGTGTAAAGTGATTTATACCTTTTCATTTTTTATTTGAAACATTGTGTCTTGTTTAAACAATGGTCTCTTGATGCTGAAATACATGGACTTCATGATGGGGAAGTAGTTAGGGATTTGAGAACTTACGTTAGACGTAAGTTTAGGAAAAGTAGTTAGTCAGTGGGGGTATTATCTCATTTGTTTATTTATTTTTAGGATATTATCTCCTTCAGAGATAATTGAGTCAGGTTATCATCTTTTAGTATTACTTCTTGTTACTATCTCTTTGTATTTGACCATTATAAAAGGGCCCTTCCGAGCCTTTTGTAAGGTTAGACTTGATGAATGAATAAAGAATAATTGTTTTTCCAATCTTCTTTTTCTGTTTCTCTTCTGGTTCTACATCACTTTATTTTTATGTTAGACCTTCCACATGCCATATCAGTATATCACTTGATTACTTGCATTGCATTCAGTTAAATATAATAAACCCCTGTTTTATATATGAATGACTAATCATCATTTGTCATTCAGGGAATTGAGAGATTTAAGAAGGCTGCTCAGGATGTTCAGGGGAAAATTTTGAGTGGGCAGGCAAGTATTTCTGTATTTTTTTCATTTTATCATAGTGATTATATGCTTTTGATTAATGTGCCATGCATTTATTGGAACAAGACATTTTCTCCACTGCTAGCATAATTTAGTACTTTCCAGAAATCAACCATAGGCTCTGACCCAAAGATTTATCTCTTGCATTTGGTTATTGTTATACTGGCACTATTTAGAAGACTTTATCTTAAACTTGAGACTCGTATCTTTTTTTTGTTGTCAAAAATTCCTCCAGAGACCCCCTCTTCTCTGTATATATCTTGTACACTATAATCTGAAATGGTTAAGTTCAAAAGCACCCACTAAAGAGAGAATTTTTAATTGCTTGATCAGTTGACTGATCACCATCTTGTGGCATTCTTCAAAAGAAGTCATCTTTGTTTGATAGGAAACTTAACGACCTACTAATAGATAGATTACATGTGAACAATCAGACCCCAAGGCCATCTAAAGAAAGCCAACAGACTAAATACTATCCAGAACAGCTATCAAAAGCTGATACAAACCCTCCTCACCCCTCCCACAAAATTTACAAAAGAATTATCCCATACCTCCTTCCCAATTAAGCTGAATGAAGACCAGAGGAGTATCTTGAAATTCTTTTGTAATAGAGGCCTACAAGGAAGCTAAGTGCCGATTCAATGCCATAAACCATCAATATCATCCTCTGGCTTTTCTTCAAATTTTTTTTCCTCTCTTGCCAAATGACCCACAATAAATTTAGGACTGGACACTTCTGTAGAACCTTAGCTCTGTCACCTTTAGCAAAAGCAAAGAATCTTTCCGAAAATAACTGAGTGCAAGATATTTTTGCTTCTGTCAATAATTGAGACCAAAGATTAGAAGCATTGTCATAATAAATTAAAAGATAATTGATACTTTCCATGTTCTTCTTACACATGATGCAAAAAGAAGAGACACCTCCAAAATCTTCTTTTTTGCATAACCTCACTTGTATAGTTGTATTATTCTGTCCACTAGCTACTGCCCCTAGCAAAAAATTGGATCTTTGGAGGAACTTTTGCCTTCCCAATTGAAGAAATTGCTCAGAATCCCCTTGAGAGGCATCACTAACCACACACTTGATATAAGATTTGCAAGTATGAGACCCCGAAGAGTCAAGCTTCCACAATCTTCTATCTTCTCTCATTTCATTGAGTGAAAAGTTGTCAGGCTGCCAACATGAAAATAATTTCTTTACATTCTCTATCATTGAGATTTCTCCTAAAATTGAAGTTCCAATTTCATTCCATAGTAGAAGACGTAGTTCTCATCGTAGATCTAATAGAAGAATTATGTGATAATGCCACCCTATAAAGTACAAGATGAGAACTTTACAAGCTTCTTTTGCACACCACTTATTTTCCCAGAAAAGGATTCTCTCTTTATTTTTATTCTCCATCTCAAAGGAAATATGTTACTTAAAGGAAGGGTATTCTTTTGAGATAGTCTTCTTTATTTAATTTTAAATATTAATCTAGAGGTCATGTCATCATGAATTGTTTGCTTTAATAAGGATAAGAGAGTGATATATTTTGTTTTAACTTTCAATCGTATCTATCTTCAAATATTTTGTCTCTTGGTTGCAGGATGCATTCATCTTGTGGGATACATATGGATTCCCATTGGATTTGACTCAGGTACACAAACTCCTTAGTCCTTTGTTATTGCTATAAATATTCACCTTCATGTGTCTTACTTGTTTTCCCTTCTAGTTGATGGCGGAAGAAAGAGGATTACTAGTTGACATTGATGGTTTCCATGAAGAAATGAATGAGGCTCGTGAGCGTTCAAGGAATGCTCAAAATAAGGTATTAAAGAGCTTATGTTTTTCCATATTACAAATCGATTTTGTTTTTCCATATTACAAATCAATTTTGCAACCATATACATCTCTTTGCTGAAAATATGCCTTCGAACACAAAGTTAGAGGTAAGCGATAAAAATGAAAATGACATAGCTGGAAGTATCAGTGCATAGTTATAGTAATTTGAAGAAAAAATATATTGCATGGTGAAGCTATAGGCTTTTGTACCTCTGTGCTAATATAATTTTTGCCAGCAAGCTGGTGGTGCTATTGTGATGGATGCTGATGCTACTGCTGCATTGCACAAGGGAAGAGTATCTGCAACAGATGATTCCTACAAATTTACTTGGTTCCAGGTTAGTATAAAACATGTAATCAGGCATCATATGCAGAATCACTTTAGTTTGTTATTGACAATGATCTGTAGCATGTCTTTATTCAGGAATAAATCTCGGCTTCTTTAAATCGTGTTTAGAAGAAACTGTTCTAGGATGGTTATAGTTGTATAAATATATTAAAAGATTAATAAATAAATGTGCCATTTTGTGTGAATGTTTTTAAACTACCATGGATTCTTAGCTTTAAATATGAAATCTCCTGTAGCCAGAATGTTGCCTGATCTTCTGATTTTTTTTTTTTTTTTTTTTTTCATTTTGATAAGAAGTAGAAAATTCATTGAATAGTACCTTGTGTTCTGATGAGGGAGTGATTGTCTACTCTTTTCAATTTTTTTAATCTTATTTTTCATTTGAGATTAAAAGAATGAGTAAAATATTAGCTGAACCAGCTGGCCACCAAAATTCATGAGCAGTGGTCCTATTTAACTCAGCCACAGGTATAAGTAAATCTGCTTCATATTAATAACTTCAGCACCATTTTTTTTAGTCTAAAAGACAAAATAATCTCATATTTCAAATTATACATTAACAATATAAATTATTAATTCAGAACTATACATATTTATTTGTTGTAATTTTATATTTAATTTTTTCATGTAAAATATCTTATTATTTCTTAGTATTTGTCTGGTCTAAATCTACCCCCCTTTGCAATTAATTAATACGGTGTGGATTGTATGTGATTTGGCAATGGCAACTGATTACGATAGTATAATGTAAATATCATGTCAAACATTGTATTGGACTAGTTAATACAATTTGGCATGCTTTCCCTACTGTGCCAAACATAGCCTAAACATACCCAAAACATTCCTTATGTTAGTATCACAAAGCTTTTCCCCCGTTAATTGGAAAGGGACTACTGCATATTCTGATATAATCAGTCTATTTTCCATCTCAGGAACATGAAAGTGTGATAAAAGCTATCTACACTGGTTCAAAGTTCATAGAAAGTGCTGCTTCAAGCAATGAAATTGGCCTTGTTCTGGAATCGACAAGTTTCTATGCTGAGCAAGGTGGTCAGGTAATCCTCTCGTACCTCATGATTGAAATTAGCATGTCTTATCTTGTACTTTGACACATTTAAAACTAAATGAAAAGACACGAGTGCATGGTTAATTTTTTTTATTAGATTAGAAAATGGCTTTGAAACATTTAGGTTTAAGGAAGCTGCTTTAGTCTCTCTGATGTGTGGAATTTGTTGACTTGCATTAGATGATCTTTACCATTATATTGTTACCCTGAACAAGAAGTTTGGGAAATTAGTACATTGGCAGCGTGGAGTTATATGTCTTGTTTAATAGGTTAGTCAGTGGCCAAGAGGATGCTCAGCAGTAGATCATTGAACTGTGCCCCTCTCACCGTAGAGGGGTGATGTGTAATGCTTCCTTTTGCATGTTAAAGTAATGTCTCTTGTTACAGTTATCCACCATGGATAAATTTTCTTTATTAACATGAAAAGTTCATTTGGAAACAGAGGTGCCTAGACAATTAAAATGCTGAATTACATTTGTCTGTTATTCAACTAGAACCTGAGCATCAATAACTGTCATTATCCCTGTGTGCGCGCTCTGGTTGTTGTACATGCATTTAACAAAAGTTTTCTGGTTATAGATTTTTGACACCGGATCCATTGAAGGCCCATTTGGTTCATTTCAAGTTTGTAACGTCCAAATTTATGGAGGTTTTATTCTTCATATCGGTTCTCTTACTGATGAGACTGGAAAACTCTCTGTGGGTGAAAAAATAACCTGCAAGGTAAGATCAGCAGTTTACTGTTTGCTTGTATTCTCTCTCTCTCTCTCTCTCTCTCTCTCTCTCCAACTCTTGTGTGCTTTTATCACATTCACAGGTTGACTATGACAGGAGAAAGCTCATTGCCCCTAATCATACTTGCACACATATGTTGAACTTTGCTCTTCGGGTATGTAAAAAATGCCAGCTGTTGTTAACTCTGAAATTTTGTATAATCATTATTATGAAATCAGTACGTACACACGATTCTCAAAATTTTTGTAATGGCTGCAGGAAGTACTTGGCAACCATGTTGATCAGAAAGGATCCATTGTTCTTCCTGAAAAATTGAGATATGATTTTTCTCATGGTAAGATCTATAAAGTCAGAATATGTATGATGTTGGACTAGTTTTAAAGTTTACACATTTTAGAATTTAGATATGTAGTACAAGCAATTTAGACATTGAGGTCTAATAGGTACATAAAAAGTTGTTTGACCATTTAAAGACTGAATGTGAAATTGTGAAGTAATTAGTTGCTGTAAATAGTATATTGGGTTGAGATGTGAAAATAATGGTTGGTAGTGACAGAACAGTGATTTTGGCTTTTTCAAAGAAGAAACATTTAGTAGAGAACCATATCAAGAGAATTTAGAAAGCAAGAATTTAGTACTAGGCAGTCATGCCTAAAATAATTAACCAAATAACCCATTTCCAGTAAACATAGTTTGGGGAGAAAACTCTTTTGTATAGTTGTTATAGACTTCCCATACATAACCTAGCAGGACTAGGATTCCTGGAATCAAGAGAATTAGTTATCTTTAACAACAAACTTAATTTAGATGCAGTGAAATTAGTAAAATACTCTTAATATTTATGAACAAAGAAATAAATAAATAAAGTTACGCTTTTGCATACAGAAATACCCATAACAACTGAATTAGTACATCGAATTAAAAATTGTTTCGACTGCAAACTAATGATGACTCAATTTTGAATAGGCAAACCTATTGACCCTGAGCATTTGAGAAGAATCGAGTCAATAGTGAACGAGCAAATCAAAGATGAATTAGATGTGTTTGCGAAGGAGGCAACGCTTGCTGACGCCAAGCGTATCAATGGGTTGCGAGCTGTTTTTGGAGAAGTAAGCTCTCTTAATATTGTCAGTTTTGTTTTCTGATATGGGCTTGTACGTGTACTGTCTCTATTGCACCCTATAAAATCTTCTGTGTTTCTGGCACAGGTTTATCCTGATCCAGTTAGAGTTGTGTCAATTGGTCGTAAGGTTGAGGACCTCTTGTCGGATCCAGAAAATCAAGAATGGTTATCAATTTCAGCAGAACTATGTGGAGGTCGGTATCCTATAATCACATATGTGTCCTTTTGCTTCGAATTCCAAATTGAAATTGATTTTTTGGATGCTTTTAGGGACCCATATATCAAATACCCGGGAAGCTAAAGCATTTGCCCTTTTATCCGAGGAGGGAATTGCTAAAGGAGTCCGAAGGATTACTGCAGTCACCACTGATAGTGCTTTTAAGGCGATGGATTCGGCATGCTTGCTTGAGCAGGAAGTAAATGATGCATCTAAGATTGAAGGAAGCTTGCTGGAAAAGGTCTGTTTTTCTGCTCTCTGTCTCTGTCTTTAATGTGCAGTAACCTCCTACCAGCACTTGCTCTCTTCTTAATTTGAATGTAAATATTACCTGGTGCTTCCTTAATAGAGATTTGTTTCGTGCACAATTTTCTTTGTTATTTTGTGTTCAATTTTTTAATGCATTTCAATCCTTCTGTTATAATATTTGGATGACTACTTTCAAGTATGTCTCTGCATTTACCACCCTTGTCCTACATTGGGAGGTGGTGCTTATTCATCTTATTGCTCTTTTGTGATAGGTAAATGAGGTAAATCCTTTTTTTTTTTTTTTTTTTTTTTTTTTTTTTTTTTTTTTTTTTTGGCAATGGTATTTATAGCTTGGGTTGTTGCATTTATGCATGAGAATTCAGATCGTCTTTTTGCCTAACTCGGGCCCCACGGTTGGATGGTTAGTAGTTGAGGCATGATACTATATATATAATAACTTTCTAGTGTGGGATCCCGCACGAATTTTTCATGTGGTTTCACTAATTCTCAGTACCGGGAACTAGTGTAAAAAAATTTACACTATTTCCTGGTATCGAAATTAGTGATTTCGCATGAATTTTTTGTGCATGATCATGCACTTGAAAGTTATTATATATATATTTGGAACTATTACAATATTTTGGAATTGGGGAAGGGGGCACGACCGCACGACTCAAACACACAACCTCATAGATGTAGGTGTGAGGACCTAACCATTGAGCCAACCTCATCCTGTCGAGGCATGATACTATTTGAATGATAAATATTGTTTATTCTAGAATAAGAATGTGGGATCCCGCACAAATTTTTCGTGCGGTTTCACTAATTCTCCATACTGGGAACTAGTGTAAAAAATTTACACTAATTCCCGGTACCGAAAATTAGTGATTCTGTATGAATTTTTTGTACAGGATCATGCACTTGAAAGTTATTATATATATATATATATATATAGAACTATTACAATATTTTGGAATTGGGGGAGGGGGATCGACTCGAACCCACCACCTCAGATGTAGGTGTGAGGGCCTAACCACTGAGCCAACCTCATTCCGTCGAGGCATGATACTATTTGAATGATAATTATTGTTTTTCCTAGAATAAGAATGTTAAGCTCACAAGAAGTGGAGCAATTATTTTGAGTTTTGTTTAGTAGGTTGATTGGGGCGGGGGCACTTGAACGCATTAGTTGAGAGGTGTGGTTTCCACTAAACGATGCCTATGACCGCAAACTACCCATACTTGAAACATATCGAAAATGTAAATAAGTCAATACTACATAAACCATGCATTTAACGTGAAAGGAAAAATAACAAACAATAAATGAACATCAAGCTCCACGCTAGGATTTTGGCCTAAATATGAATCTCTCTCTCTCTCTCTTGCTTATTCAGTATCCAGATCATTGTAGTTTTAACTTTAATTATCGATTTCCATTAAATGGCTTTATGTTAAATCTCATATTTGTTACTAGAGTTTGCGGTGAAGAGGTCAAGTAGGCTTCTAGAAAAATGTTGAGCATGTTATTACAAATTCTCCTGGCCATTTTGTGAGTGAAACATGCCGACTTTCACTTCATATGTATCTAAGTGGTTTGGTGATGTGGATTATCAATATTATTAGGGTATTTATGAATTTCAGAATTGAGCTTCCTAGCAATATGTTTCCAATCGATGTCATACCATCGTTGTTCAATGAACAGTTACTGTTACTGATTTCTGAGAACGGCCTCTGGAAATTAGGGGAAGGAAAAAAATATTCATTTTTCTGATTTTCTCTGTTTTTGAGGCCTATAGAATCCATTAATAGAATACTTTATATTCATGGGCTGCAAACTTGTTCAGCTGCATAATTTTACTACAATAGTTTCTAGAATTTCCTTCTCGAGTGCAACCAGCTTGATGAAGCACCTGTTTTTTCTTGACAATGATGTTTTTTTTTTTCTTTATCAAACTATGAATTATGAGATAGTATTTTATAATAAGTGCAGTTCTTTCTAAATGTTGTTCCTTGTCGTAGAAAGTGGCTTCTTTGAAAAGCAGTGTGGATGCAGCATCAATTCCAGCAGCCAAGAAAGCTGATATCAGGGCCAAAATTGCCTTACTTCAGGTACTTAAGCTTGCTCGGCTAAACAAGACACTCTCACATGGCAGCCGTAGGTTTTCAGCATGTCTTTTACACTTATCCTTGTACCATTTGGGTCTATAATTGTTCTATTTTTAAGTAAATGCTAGACCAAAAGATTGAGTTGGGTAGTTAAGAAGCCAAACAATAGTACTCTTAATACTTCCCTTCACATTCAAGACCAGTGGACTTGTCACATGGCACAAGTTTAGACACAAACACGTATTCAGATTTTAGAAAAAATATATATAACATTGTTACATATGCAATATAGTTATGTGAAAGGCTTCACAAGTTTTTTTTCAATTTCCTTATTGTCTGTTCCAAAAGTGTTGATTTCTTCTATCCATTGGATTTCAAGCCAGTGGATACCAATTGTTTAGTAACTATACTGAACTTGCTTATTAGCAAAACCTCAAGATCACTCACCCTAGTAAGACTGGCTTTGATATCATTTTTAATTATCGTTAGACATAAAATCTTAAGATGATAGGTGATATCTGTAATAATACTGAACTGTTTAATTTTATAGAATCAAGTGAAAAAGGCACAAAAGAAGATTGCTGAAGAAATACCCGCAAAGCTGTCAAGGTTGCTGTTGAGATGGCCGAAGTTTCTGCTTCAGATGGTAAAGCCTTCTGCATCTCCCATGTTGAGGTTGGACTAGATGCTGCTGCAGTTCGTGAGGCAGTTTTGAAAGTTATAGACCAGAAGGTTGTTAGCCTTTTTGCTTTGTGGATTATGCACTATATTTTGCAAAAAAAAATTTCTTTTCAAAATATGTGCTTCTTACATACTCTTTCAAAAGTAATTAAGATGACGTTGCTGCTGGTTGGACAGGGTATGTCGGTTATGGTCTTCAGCACAGATGAAACCACAAATAAGGCTGTGGTATGTGCAGGGGTACCAGAGAAATCAGACATTAGCAAGCAGTTGGAGGTTTCAGAATGGTTGACAGCAGCCTTGGAGCCTCTCAAAGGGAGATGTGGTAAAGGGAAAAATGGTCTTGCTTCTGGCCAGGTTAGTGGTTTTCACATGGTCTCTTTGCAGTCTTCATTTTGAAAATATTTGATTTTTATTGTCGTCAAATATGTCCAAATACCAGAAGAACTTCCATAAATTAATAGTCCATTTTGAAACAATTTGATTTTTATTGTCGTGAAATGTGTCCAAATACTAGAAGAACTTCCATAAATTAATAATTCCAATAAATTGATAAGATAATACTTTTCATAAAACCCCCATATAAATCGGTGTGTTCTCATTCATATCATAAATTAATAATTTGTTGAAATTACAATTATAGTTTACTATCATATTTTATTAATGAATACAATTATAATGAATTTTATTTAATTAAATTGATAGGTACAATAGATTTAGTTTTCTGATTAATTTAATATATTTTTAGATGATTAATGAACATTTAATTAATTAAATTAGTTGAATCTTTAGTTTGTTGTATTCATTAGTGAATACTGAATACAATTACAGTGAATTTTAATTAATTAAATAGATAAGTACAATGGAATTAGTTTTTTGTTTATTGACTTAATGTATTTTTAGTTGATTAATGACATTTAATTAATTAGATTAGTTGAATGTTTAGTTGGTTATTGGTTTATACAGTAAAATCTCTATAAATTAATAATGTTGGAATGTTCAAAATTTATTAATTAACCGATAAATTAATAATTTATTAATTAATCGATAAATTAATAATTTATTAATTTATAGAGTGCATTTATGATTCAATGTATATACAAATAACCAACTAAAGATACAACCAATCTAGTTAATTAAATGTTATTAATCAACTAAAAATACATTAAGTCAGTAAAAAAAAAAAAACTGATTTCATTGTACTTGTCTATTTAATTAATTGTAAATGTATTCACTAATGAATACATCGAATGAAAATTCAACTAATATAATTAACTAAAATATATTAAATTAATCAAAAAGCTAAATGGAGGATTACCTATCACTTAATTAAATAAAATTCATTAAAATTGTATTTATTAATTAAATATGATAGTAAATTATATTTGTAATTTCAATAAATTATTAATTTATGATATGAATGAGATCGCATATTTACATAGGGATTTTCAGAAAAGTATTATCTTATTAATTTATCCCATTGGCTCAAGTCGGGACTTTTTATTTTTATTTATTTATATATATATATATATTATTAATTCATCACCGGACATTGAATCATAAATGCACTCTACAATTTATTAATTTATCGATTAATTAATAAATTTTGAATGGTCCAACATTATTAATTTGTAGAGGTTTTACAATACTAAGAACATTGGAAGAGTTGTGCAACCTATTTGTAGTATCCTGTGATCTATATTTTTTTTTTGGTTTACATCGTTGCAGTCTATTTAGATGTGTTAACTTTCAAATAGTTCAAGAATATGTTGATCAGAAAATTTGCCATGAAATTCATCAATGCGCTAGAAGCCGCCTTTAAGAGCAGTGCCTAGAGAGGATTCCTAGGTGGTTCTTTTATCTGATATCCTTTTAACTTTACCTTTCCTTCTTAGAAGAACCCTCCACAGCCTTGAAGCTTTGAGTCCAATGGTTAATGCAAACTAACTTCCTCTACTAATAGATTACTCTAAACGAATTTTGAAATGAACTATTATAACCTTCAAGAGTTTTGACCGACATTGTTGATGGTTGGTTATCTATTAAGTTGAAAAATATAACTAGATCCTTTTATCTAGTGCCGGAGATCATATTTTAGATTTTTGTTATTCTAATTTCTAATCAAGTGGCTGTGATAGCACTCAAGTTCCAAGTACACACCTCCTCTGTCAGTTTGCTTAATAATTCTTTTTCGGTTTCCAGGGAACCGATGCAGCACAAGTGAGCAAGGCCATGGACTTGGCGACAGCATTTGCGTCGATGAAATTGAGATGAAAAAGGGATTGTTAAGAAGTAGTATGATATTGCTTGTTATCAAGCTTTTATTGAAGTGAATTGACACACCAAGGAAGCAGCAGAGATCATAGGAAAAGGATTTTTAAGTTATAGCAAAACCAGAAAATTGATAGCAATGGTGATGTAATTGCTACCTGACAATTATTATTTCATCACTGTATACATTATTCATGATTTATAAAATCTAAGAGAGTGCTTTTATTTTCTAGTACTGAATTCTATGTTTTAGTTATATATATATATATATATATATATATATATATATATATGCATTGAAAGTTTGAAACCAGAGTTCATACAAACAAGCCAATAGATTTTGAATTTTCATTGCTTTGTATTCAATTGAATTCTGTCTGGATTTGGAAATGGTCAAGTTGAAAAAAATAAAAAAAGATGACCTATTCCTTCAACAAATTCTTCTTCTTCATCAGCAGTGTCCTAATGATCCTTTGACATTACCCCATGCATGAAATCTGCAAAGATGTCATATTTAATTTCAGTGGGATGCAAATTATCACATTTTACCACACCAAAAAAAAAAAAAAAAAAAGGATGAATTGAAAATTTATTAGTTTTCCTCCTGGCATTATGTTAATGTGATACAAATTAATAAGAGATATGAAAAATCGTAAGAAAAAACGTGTGAAAATCTTGCTATTGTGTATATAAAAAATTGCATGAAAAAACGTATGAAAATCTTACTAGCGTGTGCATAAATATATATATATATTTTACTATTCACTTTTGTTTTGTACCAATTAGTAATGTTGAAAAAATGAGATTCCAGTCACTGATCCAATTACCAATTGCTTTTGCATATTTAATCAGTTGAATTGAATAGTAATGTGAGGAATTAATGAGTTTGATTATGGGATACAATTAGTCAGCTGAATAATAAGTTGATGCAACTTGTATAGTATATAGTGTATACAGAGCCCGTGGTTTCAATAAATTAATAAACAGGACCGAAGAAAATTAACAGGATTTGCGCAGCCAAAAGTTTCAAATTTTCGAGTAAAAGCAAAATTATGTTCAAGGTTGTATCACCAAATTAATTTATTAAACAGACTTTGGTCTTATGATAAGAGTTAATAATGCGACTTGCTGCCCAAGTAGGTGTTCTACGAAAGTGACCAACTGCTTATGACTCTAATTAATTCACTCTAATGTATTTGTTGCTTTAGACAAAAGTCAAAACTAATTATTTCACCATCAAAAATTCACTGCTTTTCACGTGTTAAACACTAAAAAGCTTTTCTACTCCCTTATCTACGACATCTGCTTCCTATAACTTTTTTAAAAAGAAATTGAGGTAATATATTTATATATAGATACGGTTCTGTTAATTTAGTTCATAAAAGCACACGTTAAGATTAATTATTGATATCACCGTCCAATGTGATGTGATAGTAAGAACGTTCATTCAGTTTAGTAATGTCCTAAATCCTAGTCGCCGCCATCGCATGTGGTAGATATATAATTAATTAATTACTGATATCTTGATAAATATAAAGACAATTGCATTTGCATGGTAGGTTTGTGTAATTTTGATGAAAAATTCCATATGGCTGCAATTACCAATAATATTTGGGAAGTTTGTGTAATTTTCCCTTAACGTAAACAATTAAAATCAAGATAAAATGTTTATTTTCTTTAAGAGTAATGTTAGGCTTTCCAAAAAACCTTGACTAAATCTATGCACAAATTATGTGGTACGTGAGATGTCAACATCCAATCAAATAATGTTAGAGCACAATTGACGGTTCCAACCACAGCTATAAAGCATATTTCACTTCTCGAAGGTGAACATGTCATGGACTTGATGGCCAGGGACTCGGTCAGATAGGAATGAACATTTTGTGTAGTGAGCCACCGATTTCATTCCAAATAAGGTGGCCAAATAATTGGCAAACGTATCTCCTTGCCTCAATTGTGTAGTGAGCCACTCCAGCATCATCTATGTGCTTGTACATAGTTAGTTGGTCAACGATTTGAAGCTTTTTACACCAAACAAAAAGGATCCAACCAACGCTCAAAGCTGGTCTAGGATGGTCATTTGCAAGGGTGTACAAACAAAATGTCCATTCTTGTCCAGCTAAGTCCCTGGCCATCAAGTCCATCACATATTCACCTTTGGTAAGTGAAATACGCATCATAGCTACGGTTAGTTGGAACCATCAATTATGCTCTAACATGTTTGATTGAGATCTTCACCACATCATTTGATAAAAAAATAATAGGAAAAAAGATTTTTAAAAAATCTTAAAAAAGAAATGGTGGATGCATATGGAGATCTAAATGGATCTTCATCTTCTACATCTCCATCACCGATAGAATCCCACGTCAGGATCTCTTTCACAACGGAAATCCTGATCTCTAACATGATCTGCTGGGTCTCCATCAACAATAGAGACCCAGGCAGGAATCTCCATCAGTGATAAAGACCCAAGCCGATCGAGTGGATGTCCACTGCCATGATCTCCATTGGCAATGGAGACCTATGTGGGGATCTCCATTAGTGATAGAGACCCGGTCTGAGATCTCCATCAGTGATGGATGTCCATCGTCAGGATCTCCATTTCCTTGGAGATGATGATCTTCACCATTTAATTTTTATTTAATTTTTATTTTGTAAATGGATTTCCACCGTCCATACATTAACGGTATAAAACTAGACTCTAGAACCTTCTTTTATTTTTTTTGTCTTTTGAAAGGGTTGGCACGATCAATGGTTAGTTTAAATGACCGTTAACTAACGACAAAGAAGTGAGTGTTAATTTTCAATTAAAAAAAAAAAAAATTGTGTAAAAGAGCAAACGGTATGGTATAATTTGCTTTTCATTAAAATTTAAAAGTTTGTAAAAATATATTTTTTATTAAAAAAAAAATGTTAATCTTCTTAAACGCATGTAAACTTGGCAGGAGACAGGAGGAGAGCTAAGATGTCCACATCAGCAAAAGACTTGGTCCACGTGTTATAGTTAGCCGACCAATGGGAGGTGACTAGATAATGGTTGACGTCAAAGGTTGGCGACACGACATACCTCAAACTACTTGTGCATTTGCCCAAACTCACAAGTCACGAGTCACAGGTCACAACTCACAACTCTTTCACTAAAATATGTTCAATTCTTTAGTTATATTTACATTTGAACCATTCTTATAACTAATTTTTTATTTGAAAAATGTTAACATGTACATTTAGAGCATTGAAATAGTAAATAAATAAATATATATTTTTTAAAATTGTAAACAAAAATTTATATATATATATATTTTTATAGCATAACAAATTATGTATAGATATATTGAATTATTAATTTAATTTTAATATTTTTAATATATGTCTAAGAGTTCATATTAATACAAGTAAAAATCAAACAAACACTTTTCTATTATATATATACAGTTACAGTGGTGGGAATTCGAACTTAAGAATATTAGAAAGCTTAATGAACCTTTAATCGGTTAAGTAGTTAAATAAATATTCCCATTTAACAATTTTCAAACAAAAAATGACAATTTTATGGGGGCTGCATTCCGGACTATGCTAGTAGAGCCTAATCTCATCGGTTCCGGCAGTTATTGTATTATAAAAAATAATAATAAAAAAATAAAAAAATAAAATTCTAATCGGTGCTTAGCTAATTAAAAATATGTAAAATTCCAAGATTCATAAATGCTCGAAGAAAATAGAGGCAAATTTTTGTCAAAAGTGACATACTGACATCCACTCAAACAACTCAAGCACAACCGTAGAAAAGATAAAGATGGTGAGTGGTGACCGTATTCATTTCACATTGAAATAAAAAGAATCTATTATCAATATCATTATCCTTTAGAAACCATTCTCTTACAAATTAAAAAGATAAAAAGAAAACCAACCATTTTTTTCTTAGAATAGTAAGGAAGAACAAGGTCGGCGACATTAATATACTATTTTATTAAAATTTTATTAAATAACAAAAATAATAACAATAATAATAATAATACCAGCCGAAACATATCATGATTACAAATTGATGACATGAACAAATCTTACACGCGGCACATGCAGAGAGAGTTTTCGTATGCTATAAGTAATAATGATTCCATTTCCCTATCACAAAATAAATGTCTTCTAATTAAATTATTCTCTTTTTTTTTAGAATGTTCTAAATTATTCTATTAAATATTAATTAGTATCGAATTATATTTTAATGCAAGTGTTGTAATTACAATTATACACTGGATCACACTTGCAAATCGTATGGCCATATTAGCTGGTGCAACTTGCAAGGTGCACCCATTATTTTCACTTTTTGAAGTTAATAAAAGCTCAAAGTTATGGCATCGATTCAACTCAACTTTTTTTGTCTTCTTTTTAAAGGTAAATCGACGGTAGTTTATAAAGATTCCCATCAATTTGCACTTTTTTTTTTTTTACGGTGTCCGTATCAAATACAGTGCCATATTTTGCTAAGAAATGAAAACTATTAAATATAAAATATATATATATATATATATTAATATATTGTAAGAGGAATTAATATATATATTTTGTAAAAAAAATACCATAAATATTTGTTATCTGCCACCTCACTGCTAATCTATTCAAATTAGAAAATAAATAAAAAAGGAATTAAAATTAATTAACGTAAATAAGTTAAGTAACATAAAATCCCTAAAAATCCTGTTTTTTATTTTTTATTTTTTTATTTAAAAAAAAAAAAGGGGATTGCAAAATTGAAGTGAGAAAATATCAAGATGTTTAATTACTTGGGTAATAAGTTTGACTAGGAAAGATTATAAGATAAAAAGAGGTGGAAACACAAGAGTTAAATATTGTATTGATAAGGTAATTAATTATAATTAATAAAAAAGATTTGACAACCAGGTTGGTGCATGGTAGGCAAAAACAATATACTAAAAATAGATGGCGTAGTAATCCAAATCTCACCCCCACGTAGGATTTGCGAGATGAAATGTCAACGGTCCAACTCCATTCCAACAAAAGCTCTTTCTACGACTCTCTATCCATCTTCAATAAAAACCAAAACACATCAACTTCCCAATTTCATTTTTCGTCTTCATAAAATAATAAGCAAAACACAACTTGGCAACCAACCAACAGCACAGTTTTTTTTTTATCAGACTTTAAGAGAGAGAGAGAGAGATGAAGCTTGTTTGGTCCCCTGAGAGAGCATCCAAGGCTTATATTGATACCGTTAAATCAGTAAGTATTCAGATTAAAACAACCCCATTTAAATTTATCATTTTTTTTTTTTTTTTTGACAGATTGATAATAATTCGTGGTTTTGTTTTGTTTGCAGTGTGAAGTTGTTAATGAATCAGGGGTGGCAGAGTTGGTTTCAGCGATGGCTGCAGGCTGGAACGCAGGATTCATAGTAGAGACATGGTCACAGGGTGGTGCAATAGCCACAAGCATTGGATTAGCAGTTGCTAGCCGGCACACGTGTGGTGGAAGACATGTATGTATAGTCCCTGATGAAGGGTCCAGATTGGAATATGTTGAAGCCATTAGAGAGTTTGGTTTCTCGCCGGAAGTGATTGTTGGTGAGGCTGAGGAAGCCGTGCAAGGGCTTGTTGGTATTGACTTCATGGTGGTGGACAGCCTGCGTAAGGACTTCGCTGGAGTATTGAAGCTGGCAAATTTGAGCAACAGAGGAGCGGTTCTGGTGTGCAAGAATGCCAACTCTAGAAGTTCTTCCAATTTCAGATGGAGAAGTGTTGTTGAGGAGGGATCACCACGGTGTCTTCGCCGCTCTGTGTTTCTTCCGGTGGGGGATGGACTGGATATCGCACATGTCGCCGCCAGTGGAAGCAATTCTCGTACAGGCAACGGCAGGAGCCGCTGGTTCAAGCATGTTGATCAACAATCAGGGGAAGTACATGTTTTCAGGAAGTAGCTTCTGGTAGAAATGGATTCTTATTCTTTTTAGTTTCTATACATATTATCCACCAGACTGACTCGTATCTTGTACATAAATTTTGTTTAAAAAGAAAGAATTGGTAGCAAATATTCATTTGATTTATGTTTTCTGGTTGGGCAAATTACCTGACAATCAGTTTCAATTCTCACTGCTTTAAAGAGTTGTAATTTTACACTCTTCTTTTAAATTTTGATCAATGAATGGATTATGGAACCTGGAAAATTGAAAATTGAAAAATCCCCTGTTGACAAAAAGCTCCTAATAATGTCATATACAGTGTAATTTAAACAAAGCTAATTCTGGAGGTTGTCAAAAATTGAGTGCGTATGTTCAATAAGAATCATCTTTTAATAATTAGCTTATTTCCAACGGTCAAGAAGGTATTACAACTATAGTTTCAAGTTTCAAGCAGGAGCATCACATAACCACTCCTTGCTTCATTTCAGCAGCTCTACTCCGCCAAGGTTTTTAAGAATTGCGGGACACTGCAACTAAGCGTTGGAAAGAATCAAAGGACCGAAACATTTATGTAACCATGAATTAGTCCCAACTGTCCCGGCTTCTTCTAAACGCTTTCTTATCTGAAAGTACTTTTTTACTTTTGAGACGTTTCTGCTCCCCAATTGCAGCCCTTCAAAAGACCAAAAATGATTATAAGACCCAATCAATAGCTCTTTACAATTCAAGAACACCGACTTATTAGTGCAAAAATAATTTTAAATATCATCTGCAGACTATAAATAAACAATAGAAACGTAGAGCAGACAGCAATTGTCAACATTTGAAGAGGAATACACAGGGTGTTTGAACTCTTACAACTTGGCAATTTTCTTCTTTTGCTCTTCTGATGGAGGTGGTGGAACATAAGAGGCAGCATCAATGATTGCCTGTTTAGTGTTTAGTTTATTAGATGAAGAGAGAAATAGACTTCAGTAGAAAAGTAACACCATGTCACAAAGGTTATACATCCCGAGATACTTTTTTGTTGAATATCAATTATGATTAATTGGTGAAAGTCATGGTCAATTCCCTAATGTGCCAGATGACACTACATCAGTTCAAGGTAAAACAAAAAAGGAAGAAGAAGAAGAAGAATGCCAGCAAGTTAACATTGCAAAATGAGAATGAAGCGCAAGCATTGTAGAGCAAAAGGTACCTGTAGTTTAGCCAGAGCATCTTGGATGTTACCCCTGAAGAAGAATGGTAAAATTAAACCATTTGCTTAGGGAACAGACAATAAAATTGGAAAAAGTAGATGAGGAACAGAAGCTAACTTCTGTGTTCTAGTCTTGGTAGAAGAAATCACAATTTCACCATCCTTGTTTATCCGATTCTTCTCCTGTTCACGGATAAAACAATTAGCAAGAGCTTGCAGAGAGACAAGCAGATCACCACCCTGACTAAAACAATATTTACAAGTTAATAAAGATGCAGCTATCCCATTTGGGTGATACCTATCAAGCATAGACATACAGACACACATCCATGCAGGCACAAAGGATCATATATTTGAGGTTATTGCACTCTCGAGGTTACACAAGATGTTAGAAATGCCTGTTTATGATAGAAGCTATCAGAATTGGATGCCACTGTTACTGGGATCAATTGTTATCACATGATGACTAAATCAGTCATTGAATCAAGATACATAACAAATCTTCAACTGTCCAACAGTATGCAATTTCAAGAACTTAAATAGCAAGAAATATGACTGAATTAATTATAAATTTCTTACACAACAAATTCACCTGAGATCTCTCCAATAAAGAACAGAAATGACAACTGTCTTTTAACTCTTTTAGTTGAGAGAACCCAGCCTCACATCTTAAATACCTAAGAGTTTGGATCCTATTTTATCATTTCAACCCATTTCCATTCGAATTTTAAAGAAGAATTGTATGTATCAATAATTCAAATTAGCAGGATCAGAATGCTTAGTACCCTAACAAATAATTCGTACAGTTCTTATTATTTTATGTCAGGTCAAAATAATGTTGCAGTTTATTTAATCACATTTAACATAAAATTCATAGATAATTTTTTTTTTATATTCTTTTTTCATTGATTTCATTTCTATCTTCATAGTATGTGTATTGAGAATAAAAACCTTTATTCCCTTTTGATGCTACAAAACTAGTTGACACAGTGAGGCCTCTAAAAGAACAGAACAACAATTTGCATATATGATATCTCTTCCGCAGGAAAATATTTTGTTTTCTTCATGTCTAAGATTGAGAATCTTAATCAGAGATTGACCTCTCAACTCCTATTTTCATTTGTAGCTTCATTTACTTGCACTGGGATTCATTCTAAAAGTTTTTGCTCCAAATTGTTTATATTTTTCTAAATATTCATGATTTTATAAAACTAGTTTCTACAAGTTAATCCAAACAATCCAGAAAATATCCCACTAGATCTAGGGATTGGAGATCTTGCTCCAATCGTAACAAATAAAATATTAGACATGTATGAATTACTTCCAGAAGTACAAAAAGAAAATGGCAGTAACAAACCAATTGAATAATCCTCTCCCTGATCCTGTCACTCAGCCAATATGCATTTTGAACATTGAATCGCATGTCCACCTTAGTGTTCACTGTCACGAGTTATAGAAACAAGGTATTAGAAGTCACAAAAAGCCAGGTTTCTGGGAATATAAAAAGAAAAGCAGTGAACATCATACCTTTGTTCACATTTTGACCTCCAGGCCCACCACTTCTTGCAAAACTAACAGTAACATGGTCTGCAAGGAAAATCACACTATCATATGATTGAAACAGATAGAACCCCAGTTTGAGAAGATGCCATATAGGAAGTTTTAGAATCAATTTATAAATACAACAAACACACACAATCACATATCTAACAGCAAAATATAATGTGTAATTCTCGAAAACCATATGCTGAGTTCAAGGGCAAATTACTGTCTATTATATCACCAATGGTATAATCAGTGACAGGCTGCTTGAACCGTTAGATAAACATAATGGAAAACAACATCACAAATCCATTGCTATACAAAACAATACAAATGAAATTTCACCTAATAGCTCATGGAGTACCCCTCTTGCAATTGGATTGTTAATTGCCCAATGTTGAGTAAATGTGACATGTTCACTTAGATACCACAATCAACAACAATAACTAATAAGAGAAAAGTTTTGGGCAAAATATAATTTCTAACAGAAGCTATCGAGAAATACTCTCTATTAACATCACAAAAACACATCTAATAATCCACTATAAACAACACTTTCAATCTTTCACACCACCAAAACACCAGTCAATTCAGAACCTTGGTTCAATAATTTAATAATTGATAAAAGACAATGATTTGAATTCAAGTAAAAAAGCAAGAAAAGTTGCAAGTACCTATAGTGATTTGAGGGACGGGCTCGTTACCAGCCGAGCTTGCTCGTTCCTCGGCTTGTTGCAAGAGTTCCTGAACTTGGGAGAGCCGAGCCGAGACCTTATTGACGGAGCCGGAACCGGAACCGGAAGCGGCGCAGCGAATCCCGCCGAAAGTGATCGTACGGAGGCAAGTGTAACTGGTGTTCCTAGAAAAGACAGGCAACGTTGTACGGATAGATGATAAGGAGAGGGAAGAAGACAAGGGTCGATGATGATGATGCAAAATCTCGTTGATAATCATATTTGTTGTGGTTCTGATTGCCGCCATTTTTTGTTTTTTTGAGTGAGTTGAAATCCCTGATAACCAGAAAATAAAATACAGGCAGACAGAGACGATGCAATTGGTGGTTCCTGTTAATGTGAATCTACGCTTCCACAGCCCATTGATGCGATAGATTTCCACAAACGTGGCACGCTTCTATTTCTGGATACCCCGTATTCGATTCATGCTCATGATTTTTTTATTTTATTTTTGAAATTTTTATTATTATGCTATACAACTCAAATAATTAATCAAAATTTAATCCCAAATAATGTGGCAACTTGCAAGTGAGTTGTCAAATTTAATCCCACCGGTAAATAAGTTGTCATCTCTACACACAACATGAGATGACGTGGTTAATGAAAAAACCACTTACCAACATCATTTGAGTTGTCTATTATCAGTGTACTTTTATATATCTCCGTTTTGTACCGGACTCAAACATTACGTTACCGGATTGAATCACATTTGGCAGTGTGGTTTTTCTCGGGATAGGAAACCATTGAATGAAATTAGATACAATAGGTTCAAGTAAATTAACATTGTTTCATAAAACATTAGATTACATTAGGATTTGAATATAATATAGAATTGAATTTATATTATGGTTTTAGTAAAATAACAACTTTTTAAATTTTTTTCAATCAAACATTTAAATTTTAATCTATTGTAAAATTAAATTATTATTTTTCTATTTTCAAAGTAAAAATATATTTTTTATTTTCTTAAAAATAAAATAACTTTAATTCCTCTAAATATAATATAAAACTATATTTTGAATTTCTTTATATATTTTATTACTTAAAAAAGTATTTTAAACCGAGTTCATTTTTGTTCACCCCCTCCTAAAAACATGACATGTATATATTGAAAGGGTAAAATTATCTAAAAATATAAAGGGTTTGAACAAATTTACCCTCTCCATGAACACATCATGTTTTTAAGAGGTGGTAATGCTCACCCCCTTCCAAGGAGGTGAGCAAAAATGAACTCTTTTAAACCTCAGCCATAAGGGCACAGTCAAACCAAGAATAATTATACTAACCAATAAGGGCACAGTCGAAACAAGACCTATAAACCTCAGCATTGTCGAAAATTAGCCACAATGTTGAGTAAATGTTCCTGTCATAACACAAAAGTTGACACAGCTAATTTTATAATCAGTCATGCTATATACAAATCCAAGGAACCACATTTCATTGATCAAATGCAACAAACGAAATATTTTCAAAATAACATGCTGCATCCACAATTCTGAATATTTGGACATTGTACTAGTAATATAGGGTATTTGCCTTGCATAGCAAATAACATGCCGCACCTAACTTTTTAATGCTTTTACTAAAATGACTCGTAAAGTTTGCTTCAACTTATTCAAACTTGCGCTAGCAGCGCATAACTGTCGAAGAAAGGCTATTAATATCCTTAACTAAAGGTAAAGAGTTGGAATTTCGAGACATGAACTTCATGCCAACCCGCTTAATCTGATCTTCTTCCTCTAAAGTAACCAACTCTTATCTCCTACATCAAATCATTTTTTCTTCTTTCCAGTATGCTGCAGGTGTGAAGACCCAGACCTGTCTGGCATCACCCTCCCTGGGTTCTGTGGTTGCTCTGTGGAAGGAAGTGCCCAACCTCCTCGACTTGCCTGCTCAATCTGTCCACTGCTACTAGCTCCTGAAACACAAAAAACATTTATCAACAACAACAAAATGCCATGGAAAATGAAATTAATTAATTAAATAAGTAACCAAGGGAACAAATAAAAAACCGGTAAGCTAGTAAAACTGACATTGGATGACACATGAACACTAACATATCAGGCTACTAGTTCTATGAGTAAAGCATGCTATTACAAATTGTCAAATTCTTCAACAACGACTTAAATATAAATAAAATCATTATGCCAAAGCTAAATGGCAAAAGTTAAACTACCATCATTTGCTCTGACATAGAAGGTTACAGGCAGCAGTTTCAACTTGCACCAGCCTCTCTATTACCCTAGTTATTCATCAATGCAACATGTGCACTGACACGTGAAAATATTTGTATTTGGGATGGAGTGTATCAACAGAAAACAGAACATTTTAAAAAAAAAACCTCTGTCAAAATGATAATGCACACTTGTAATAGATACCACAATGACAAACACTACTTATACCAATCTGAAATCAGAACCGCAAATACATAGCAATAGAGAGACTATTCCCAAAGCATAATGACAGTCCACCCTGAAGCATCAATATTCTCACTCTCAAACCAAATTCAGGTAAATAATGAATGACAGCAATAACTTGATATGTATAATGATGAGGACGTTTCAGGTGCGGGATCCCACATGTCTTTCTCATCCGGGATCACATATAAGAAAAATTGTGATCCCGGACCAAAAAATAAAAACATGCGAGATCCCGCATCTGATAATATCTAATCTAATGCTACATTTGTTTACTAAAGCAAAACACAAGGAGACATGCTATTTCAAAAATCCCGGAACATATTTGCATATTTGACATGAAGAATGTCATCCTTATTCCACAAAAGTATGGCCAACAATATCACAACAAATAATACAACAGAATTTCAGGATATAAAAACTCTTACCCATATTATTATGACCAGTAAGATTACCAGTCCAACCAGGCATGTGCTTTCTAGCATTTCCATTCCAAGCTTGCTCAAAACCAGACAGTTGATCTGGGAATTCACCAATCCAAAATTTAATTTAGTCAATACTGTGAACAACATACTAAGTTACTAACCAAAAGGCAGAGGGCCCTACTAGATAAAAGAGACCATATTAAATAGCAAGTCTTAAAGGTGTTAAATATACTAGATGATGCCCAACCACAAGAGCAATGTACATCACGCAAATACAAACCAGTAAAATCACTGCATACCTTCATTTAAATTGTGCAAGGTCTGCATCGTGTCCACTTTACCATCAGAATTAAGCTTCCTTGTAACAGAATGACCCTAAAACATAAATTTCCAACAGCATAAAATCCTTAGAAGTCGCATAAAATTTGAAGCCAATTTGGCTCAAACATATTGCATATGATAGCAGGAAATGAAAGGCGAGACAATAGAGTACCTTATTGTAAAGTCCCTTAGAAACCCTGTGTGCTGCTTGCCTAGTCGATGTATCAGCTTCTTTGCTTTCTTCAAATGTCAGCTGTTCCACAATCCACATGCATAATCAACATATAAGAAGTTAAAAGGGACCCCAACTAATCCAACTTTATTATCCTTCAAAGTTACTTACACCATCACTCCCTGTTCGCTTTGTCTTTGAGGAAGTATAATAAGCTCCATCTGCACCGCCATAAGTAGTTACGGAAGAACTTGAAATGGTGAAGCTATGAGTTTGAGGCTGTTGCTGAGCAACATTATAACGACCATAGTCATTATTGCGTTGCAAATGCCTGCTCTTTCTCTCTGCAATATAGGGAAATAATTTTTTCTAAAACAAACAGTAAAACAAGACAATACAAAAATCCAAATAAAAGACAATTTACCTTCAACTTCATCATCAGGATCTCGGATAAAAGGCCCATTGCTAGACCTACCATGCTTCCTAGGATTTTCTTTCTTCTCTTTAACTGCTTCTTCTTTTTCATCATCGGAGTTCAATTCTTCAATAATTGGCCCCCTTGACCTTTTGGGCTCTGGAGGTTGATGCTCAAGAAACGCAGTTTGATGCTGAAGCGACACAGGTTGATGCTGAAGAAACGCTGGTTGATGCTGAAGAAACGCAGGTGGATGCATATTTATGAAAGGACTACCACTAGGACCAAAAACGCTTGACTCAAATATGTCACCGAAAGGGCGAGTGAAGAAAGGGTCATCAAATGGGTCCCTTCCCCCAAAGAAACTAGACATTAAGCTCCTGGGAGCCCCGAAGCCACCAAAACCACCAAAGGGATCAGAGAAAGGATCCCTGCCCCCTCTCCCTCCCTGCATCTTCTCACAGCTACAACCCTAAAACTAACAAAAGAAAACACAAAAATTAGTTACTTAGGTTTAGCAGTACAGCAAGAATATCATTCACAGCCATGTAATACTGCACATAAAAAAATTAAAAACTACCAAAAGTTACATCAACCAAAGGATCTGGATCCTCTACCGAGCTTAGTCTGAGTTGAGCTTTTGAAGATCTGGTTACGCATGGCATTAATGAAATTGAATGGCTAGGATGATTTTTAATTATTTTTCTTTCCGAATCTAGTAATAAATGACACCATTCTCACCAACAACTATCTACTTTACTTCAACTCCACTCTAAACTTCATGCCTTCTCACGTACTGCAAGTCTTTAAACCCTGAAGTCCAGCACCCACTAAGCCTTTTGCTTTGGGTAAACCAGGAGCATTTGATTTTCCTTTGTTAGTCTATTGAATCTCATTCCTATTTCATCTACACGGGAAAAGAAATCACAACTAAAGGACATGACTATCGAGTTAAAATTTTGAATGATGAAATTGTGGTGGTCATTCTTGATGGGATGAAGTTATCGGAGTGATCAGAAAATTGGATTTTCTGGGGTAGGAAACGTTCCTGGTGACAAGATGAAATAAAATTTACTTTTCTGATGATGATGATATTGACATGTAGGAAAGTGGATTTGACACCCATTACAGGTGGGTTTTGCTTTGGGTGGAATTTACTTCTCCGTTGCCGAAACTTTTTTGTTTCTGATCAGTCAAATTTGTGGGTCAGGTTTCCAATGAATTGAAAGGAACCGGATAGTGGAGGTCGAACAGAAAAAAAAAAAAGTGTCGTTCAAGTTACTCAACAGTTACAACTAAGATCCTACAAAATTCAGAAAAGCTCAGGAGAGGATCTCAATCCCCCAGAATAACAGCAACAAAAAAAAGGAGAGATCCGGATCTGCTGAGCTTTTAAAGATCCAATTACATGTGGCATTAATGAAATTGAATGGTTAGGAATAAGGATTATACTGTTTTTTTTTCCAACTCTAGTAATATACGACACCGTTCTCACCAACGATAATCCATCTTACTCAAACTCCACTCCAAACTTCACACCTCACGTACAGCTGCAAGTCTTCAAACCATGAAGCCAGGCAACCGGCAAAGGAAAAAACTAATTCCGGCTCCCACTAAAACTATTGCTTTGGGTAAACATAGAGCATTTTATTTTTCTTTGTTAGTCTACCGGATCTCATTTTTATTTCATCGACATAGGAAAAGAAATCACACTTAAAGCACATGACTATTGGGTTCAAGATTCGATGAAATTGTGGTAGTGATTTGTGATGGGATGATGTTTTAGGAGTGATAGGGAGAGCTGGTTTTGTGGGGCAGGAAACATTATAGGTGGCAAGATGAAATACAATTTACTTTTCCGGTAATGATATTGACACCGATTACATGTGGGTTTTTTGGGGTAGGAAAGTAGATTTGACACCCATTAGAGGTGGGTTTTACTTTGGGTGGAATTTACTTTTCCATTGCTGAGATTTTCTTGTTTCCTATCGGTAGAATTTTTGGGACAAATTTCTGAGACAGAATTGAAAGGAACTAGAGAGTGAAGGTGGATCAGAATAACAGTGATGTATAAGTAACTTAACAGTTCTTTATTTTTATTTTTTTAAAAATGAAGTTAAAACCAATATTGATCGTTTGTTGACGTTATTGCCATGTGGACTTGGATCCTACAAAGTTCAGCAAAGTTAAGCAAAAACTAAGCTCAGAAGAGGGGAGATAACCATCACACTTACTCTTAGTGTGCGTGTGCGTGTGTGGGCACGTGCATGTACAAATAGCTAGCGCAACTATCCTTATTTACAACTAAAGAAACCAAAAAAATGCATGGAAATTCTAAATGCACTTGTCTTATTGTACCACAATCATGAGCCAACTCCCTTTGATAACAATTTCCACACATTTCACCAAATTTTTTACAAATAAAATAGAAAACAGATACAAGCAACCATAAGAAGAATTAAATCAATCACAAGCACAGCTCAAGCAGCAAAAAGGTAAAGTAAAGATACAGTGGACAGTGTTTGGGTTTCAAGCAACCAACAGAAATGAAAAGTTTCACAAACATGTCTCGACTTACAGTGATAGGAGACTTTCAATTCTATGCATCAAAAATCCTAATGCCACCAAAATCCAACACCGCATTGAATGATCTCCAACCACAACCCTTAAAATACTAAACAGAAATAAACGATATTTTCAGAAAATCACCATGTAAACTATATTTCCTAACCAAACCAAACATACCATGTTAGAGGTGATAAAGTGATCACTATGAACATCTAGATAACTACAACTAACCAGTTATCAGTATCAATAATCAAATTTTAAAGCAGTGAAAAAAAAAAACACACGCAATTAATGTAAAGAAAATGAACCCCATCTTCAAAATCTAAGATCTTTATGTCCACATCGAATGATCTCAATACCACAACCCATAAAATACTATACATAAATAAACGATATTTTCAGAAAATCACCACGTAAACTATATTTCCCGATCAAACCAAACATATCATGTTAGAGGTGATAAGGAGATCACGTTGAACATCTAGATAACTACAACTAACCAGTTATCAGTATCAATAATCAAAATTTAAAGCAGTGAAAAAACAAAAAACAAACACACACGCAATTAATGTAAAGAAAATGAACCCCATCTTGAAAATCTAAGATCTTTATGTCAAGCGACTTCCAAACTAATACTCCGAAATATCAAAGCGGAAATCAAACATAATTTTCAATAAGATTCGCAATTAATAACAAAAGAAACCCTAAAAGCGTAAAAGAGATAGGAGTACCTGAAAAGAGAAACGAGGTTTGGTGATTGAACGAGAATGAATTGAATGGCTTCCTTTTAAGTTGTGTTTACGGGTCGGTCTGTGTAGCTTGTCGGGTTAAGAATTTATGAAGAGGGTGTTCTTGTGAGAAATCAGAAACTTAACGGGAGAGAATGGAAGATTCTAGTACGCGCGGATATCACATTATCACGTGATATTTATGGCGGTAACTTCACGTGCCAGACAACTATTTGTCTATACAAAGAATGCTTAAGAACTATTTTATTTATTTATTTATTTTTGAAAGGATTATTATTATTATAGCTTAAGAACTAATTTAAATTTTTTTTTTTTTTTTTTTTTTTTGAATATACAACTACCGGGACTAACGAGATTAGGCTCTACTAGTGCAGTCCGGATTACAGCTCCCATGAACGGGGAAAGAGCACCCACAATAGGTGGGACAACAACCACCCTTGGTAAAGGGGAGAGCTAACAAATAAATAAATAAAAAGTCGCAGCTACTGCAAGTGTTATATATATAATTCTAACTAACGACGTTGTTATATAATTTTCTCCGCACAAAAAAAAAAAAAAAAAACATATACATATGTGTCAAATAATTTAATTTAAATGAAAGTATATATTGGGTACATCGGTAATTTAACGGTTGTTATTTAGTTAAACGAAAGGATTTGGGTGTAAGGGTATGCAACAGTTGTTATCTAGTGTCCCTCCTCTTCTTCGGCCTTTTCCTTCTTTAACGAAGTACGTCGTTGATTGCCTCTCTTCTTTTTCTTATTCAGTTGGAACCTCTCTTCGTCTTCTCCGATGCCAACAATAGCTTTCTCACCGCCTGCTATTCCTTCTTCCTCTCCCTTCTCTCTCTTCAAACTAACAATAAAAAATTCTTCTAAAAAAAAAAAAGTTGATTAGTGGTTAAAAATAAATTTTATATAATTCATGTGGTCATTTTCATAAATTCTCAATAATTTCTAAATATACAATAGTTAAATATCCACATGTTGTTGGGATTTGCTCATTTTCTCTATTATAATTTTCATTTCGTTTCAAGAATGGGCTTTGATTACATGGTGGTAGTGCTTTGTTTTGCTTGGTTTGGGTATGGATTTGGTTTACTTTGATTTGGATGATTGACCTCATGCAGAGACAGCTAGAAAAGCCGAAATGTATGTTTGTATATAAATAAAACCGATCATTAATACTGTATTACGGTCGATATTTCCATAATTTAAAGGTACTGATATAGATATGAGGTATAATATCCTTTTCATAAAATATCCGTAATATATCCGTAAAATATCTATATCGGTGAACTTATAGTGTATTTTTACATAATATCACGGATATATCCATAAAATATCCATAATATTTTCGCGAAAAAAATATCGGTGATTTTCCATCTATGTAAAGTGAAAAATTAATGATATTCCCTAATTAATCTACATTTTTGTTTTTATTTTTTAAATTTGATTTAATATATTTCTATAACATGAAAATTAAATACATAACAAACATAAAATATAATTTTTAAGCTTATTGGTAAACACTTAATCATGGTGGCAAATGGCAACCAAGGATGAAAATATCCATATCGATGGATATAGGATCAAGAATTTGCATTATCATTCTAAAAGTTCATTCTTGCGTAGCTCAACATGTGGCATGTTCATGATTATATAGAAAATCATTCAAATTCTATGATATTGTATCAATATTGTATGAAACAAGATAGTAGTCACACTATGTTTAAACAACCTAGGTCTTTTTTTTTGGTATTAAAATTTCTATATCATGAATAATGAAAACTATTGGAGAATGAAATTTTAATGGAAGATTTTCAATTTTATACCACTCGTGTGTATTATATTCATATTTATACCATATAATAGTTAGATATATTATATCTTTGAAGAAAATGTGTTTTTTTTGGGTTAGATTATTGATTATTTTAACATTTTTTTCAAGTTTCAACCCTTAATGTTTTTATCCAAATGTTCATACTTTCCATAAATTGTACATCAATATCCGTCGATATCGATATATCTATCGATATTTCCATCAAATCGTAGTACCGATATATCCATCGACATGGATATTTCCATCCTTGCCAAGGACCACCGCCCAATATGGCATGATAGTAAAAGCATTCATTTAATCTGATAATATCACAGGTACATTAGGTTATAGAAAACAAAATGTACTTAAATAGGAAGAGGTACAAAACTCCAAGAAGTTAATATAGTTAGGGCAAGAAGCCCATTCACGATCTTACTAATCTGTTGTTGATTACAGACTTTTCAAAAACTCTATTCACTGCTTGCAGCAGAAAAATGTTAGATAATGAAGAATGTTATATACACAACTACACAAGAAACAACATGTTTCCATATACTATTAAGTTTTGAAATAAATAAACCAGTTTATCTTCCCTGTTGCTGTCCAACTGGAAAACTGCTACAGATCATCTGAGTAGGGTCTTTTCGGATATTCCAAACCCTTAAGCGATGCTAGTTGTTCCAAATCATCTTCAGAATATGCAGGGATAAACCAGTAATTCTTATTCTTTCCTAACACCTGATCCAGATGCAAAAGACAGCAAATCGGCTATCATGATCAACACTATTTTTGAAAAACAGATTCTTGAAAATTTAATCAGTACTTGACATAAAACTAAATCAATCCAGTCGAAAGGTTCTCCAGAAACTTATTTCATGATCTACATCCATAAGCTTAATTACAGGCATGGCAAGCGATCAAACATTCTAAACCAGAATGGTCCAAGGAAAACATCGGTTTATGTAGCCACTTTTAATAGTTGACATGATACAACTTAGTTCAATTCTGTGCAATTTCCAACTATTAGATTGGTCAGGTCTGATGTCTGAATATAGCATTACTACAAAGTCATTTGTATCAGAATTTTGCACGCATAAAGGTTATTATTTAGTATGCAATAAAGCTTAAACTCACCGAGTGTTCTAATTCTACAGTAATTCTACACAGTCCTCAGGTACCTCCTATGATCATGAGTTACAACATATCAGCTACCCATGTAATAAATAATCTGGTAACATAAATTTCAGGTATTCAAAAACTTGCAGCTGAGAAATGTTCTATTTTCATCCCATCCATAAGTATGGTAATTTGGTGGCTTGATGTAGCTACCAGGATAGCAATCTCATTTTTATTGGTTTCAGGGAAGATACATATTCTTCCAGGTCAACTTTCTAAAGCATATTCTAAGTTGGCTAGAAAAAAGACAGCAAATGCACGTGAGCATGAAAAGCAAGACCTTGAGGAAGCATCGAATCAAAACACAAGGTAGCGAGTCTAAGATTCTATGTTGCAGACAATCAATCATGTTGGATACAGAACCAATTTGAGGTCAATTATAGTAAAAACACCAAGTAGAAACACATCAGATTTTAATATTTGCCAGGATTATGTTCTTGAAGAAGTGGAATTTAATCATGAAAAGGTCATCAAGTGAGCAATGATACGTAATAATTTTTCCGCCCTAGCATCAATGGAGCAATTATGGTGTACATCATAGTATTTCTAAATCTTTAAGGCAAGTCGTAACTCATAACATAAACAGATAAGCAATTCTGAAAACTCAAGCAGAAACACATACAAAAACACATGCACAAGCACAAGCACATACAAATGCAATGTCTATAGGAAGAACACAACTGTATTTAAAAAATAAAAAATAAGATCACCTGTTCAAAATTCAATTTCCAACCAAGGTCATAATGCCATTTAGGAGAGGTTTTCTTCTCGAATGCCTGTAATAAAAATTGTGCCATCAAGAACTGTATGCAAGATTACATACACCAGCATGAAGTCCTTATTAGATAATGAAAAACAATGGGAAGAACAAATATATATGAAAAACTACCTCAATAGTGGTGGTATTACGCTTTACCAATGATACGTGCATAATCAGGAAGCCCATAATACTCAATACAAATGCTAAGTTCAAAACTGCATGGAGTGGACACCAATAATTACAATAAGGAAAGGATATAAACAATATATGACTATTTTATGTGACCAGAACTTACCAAATGTGATAAAAGAAGCTACCAGGGATGCTGGTGTTCCATGTATCTCGTCATCAGTGAAAAATGGAATAAAAACCGGCAATAGTGATATAGTGACAAGACCTGTCTCAAGAAATGTGTAAAACTGCAAAAAAAATCAGCACCAAAGATACCACTCAGTTTTTTTTCTTTTTGATATACACCATGCAACATGCCAATCACTTGATAGTTAGTTTATGTGGAACAAAGATGTACGCTAAAGCATAAGAACCACATTCAACCAGCATAACACCCATTTAACATATGTTTCGATGTCAAAAGTAAAACTGACATCAGAAGATCACTGGAGAAAAAATATAACTGTCTTTTGGTGTTCATAAAAGCTTTGATAGAATACACAAATCAGTTAAACAACCAATTGCCTTGATGGTCAATGAATTTACAAAGGATCATACACGCTTCCACTTTTAAGAATACAAAACACTACATGTTTGCTTTGTAATTCCATTAATGCATTCGTAATCGCAAAATTTTCCCTCAAGACATTTATTCTATGAGCGATGAGTATATGGAATATGGGGAAGAGGATCTATTATTGTGCAGATACGTAAGAGGCAACAGGCATATTTGAGCTGTTAATGTAGTATAAATCCACAAGACACATGACAAACTATATGGAAAATTTAGTTATCTTTTAACCCTTTAATTTTTCACATTTCCACTGCAACGAGTGCGACACAAGTGTGATAGATACTCAATCTTGATTCCTAACTCACATTGTAAAAAAGTGCAGTGGGGTTGAGGTGGGCATAAGATTCATCTTGACTAGAATGTGCATTTGTGTATACTGAGTAGTTGAGATTGTGAGAAACCAAACACATTTAGCCTTCGACAAGTCGACAACAACCATATCACAATTTCCATAATTATGAATAAGAAAACAAGGGACAATAATTTCTATGACAGAATAGATATTTAATACTCTAGTTGAACTAAAATAGATGAGTACGCATTTAACATCCCAGTTGAGCTAAAACAGATGAGTATGAATATTAGTGAATTAAACCCACATTTCTTCTCATGACATACCAAGAATAGAAGGAAATACTTGTAGTTCAATGCTCCAACACAGTTCACGACCCATACACAGTGATGATCCATTTTCAATATACACCTCCCACCTATAAACAATAAACATAATAAGCTTACTTTATTGAGTAATATGAAACAGCAATAAGAACAGAATTTCAGGTCCAGAACTCACAAACAGAGCAGTGATGGCATCGAGGAGGCTTAAACCTATTACACTTTTGACAGAACCTTATTCCTGGATTTGTTCGTTTACTTTGCATAGCTGACTGGTTTGAAATCAAATTTATACCACCATCTTCTGATCCCACCAATGGATTGTCACCTCTCTCCTCGTCCAGTGTTGGAGTCCAATTTGGTGGAACACCACCCGGATCCGTTATCACAACAGAAAAGTAGCTCCATAATAGCATCGCCAACTACATAACAAAAACACATTATGTTTTACCACGGAGTTTAATTCATTGGCAGTTACTATTATTATATTTTAAGTGATTATAGGTCACCACTGTCTTTAACTAGAGAGTGAGGCAGAAAAATCTTATGTTTCCAAAGTCCTATAACTTGCACACAGTTTCAAACATTTTCCGAAAGAGAAAATATCATTTTGCCACCTTGATGAGAATTGAAATTCATCCAAACTCTAATTGATACTAGTTATCAAATCAACTCTGATGTATAAACTATTCTCAACCAAATTAAGAGACTAAAACACAAATAATTAGGCCTCCATTTAAGTGCTGAAAAGACTATACGAGATCAAACTTATAAGTTCAATGAAGCTCCAGCTAAAGAAATACGCCAATAAAAAGTTCTAAGTCATCCCCATTTCTCATAAATTCATAAAAATCAACATATTAAAACATTAATAAAAATTCAATTTTTTTTTTTCATTTGATTAAACGTGATAACAGATGAAGCATAATAACCACCACCTCTACCTAAAACATAATTACAACTCTTTGATTCACATTAGTTTTTCAGCTTTAGAAATCCAAGAACAACAAAATCGAAAACAATCACGTAATCATACAAATTCTCATTATAAATGAATAGACGGAAAGAGGTAAAAAAAAAGAGAGAGAGGGGCGTACCAGAAAATGAAACAACAACAAAACTACAAAAGCTGTGATTGAATCGAGACCCCCATTAAAGAGAGCTGGACCGTATGTGGAGACAACAACAGCATAGTAGGAGACGCCAATTATGCCAAGGACCAGTAAGATCATAACAGAACCAAGGGCACGTAGTACCGAGCAATACTTGAACACGTTCCACGCCATGTTTGAAATTTTAGAATTTTGTGTTTATTGTTTGTGTGTTTTGTGTTTGTTGGATTGGGTGGATTTTTACAAGAAATCTGTTTTGTTCGGGCGGGATTTTGGAACTCCGGATGAGAAGTGGAATCCCATTCTCCCGTCGTCGTGGGACTAAACAACTGGATTGTCTTGTCGTATTTTGATGAAATTCAGAGAAGGTGGTTTGGTTCGATGAGTTACTTTTTTTTTTTTTTTATAATAATAATAAAATAACAAAGAGAAAATGTGGGCAGGTTGAATCTGAGTATCTGACCAAGCCAACTTTACAGTGATGGGCTTATCTTCAAGCTTCGGTCATGGCCCATTACTCCAATGGTTTTTGATCATGTAATGTAAGATTGATGAGGGGTGTAAATAAAAAATGTGAGGGGTTCGACCCTAAAATTAAGACCCAATAAATAAACTTACAGTGACATCCTCTAAAATTTGAGTAATTACAGTTGGCGAGCAAGTTTACTCTTAAAATTAATTTATTAGAAAATAATTAGGGTGTGCTTGCAGATTGTAGAATCCAATCCAATATGATCCATTGGATTTGAGGACATGATTGGATTGGATACTAAATTTTAAAATCCATTGGATTGGATCGGATCTTGGATTTCCTTGTGGATGATTTTATTTATGTTAGTGTTTATAACTTATGTTTAAAGTTTATAATTTGTTATACTTTTTGAGCTTTTTTTTAGAGATACTTTTTTAGCTTCAAAGTGTACAATTATGTTAATTATTAGTTTGTTAATTTTATTTGAGAATGCTTTAAATTTTTGATATATTAAGAATTGTTTCATATTAATATGATCCATTGGATTCGATTAAATCGGATTGGATTTAAGTATTTTATAATTGGATCAAATCAAATTACAATCGGATTCCGCTATAAGATAGGGTCAAATCGGATTTGTAATTTCTTTGATCCAATTGGATCGGATTAGATCTTGGATCTTGGACATTGCAAGTTCAGTGAATTCGACCCGCCACACACCCTTAAAAATAACCGTGCTAAATCCAATAACCATAATGTACAAAAACAAATTGAATATGAGTCAAACTTGTAGTCTTGTATGAGGAGAAGAAGCCTCCATGCTTTGCTAGTCTGCTTAAGACCTATAACACAATGCATCTCAGTGTAGGGCTGTGTCGTGGATTAGACATATTAGATTTTACAAAATTTAATATTTGATCTCGATATTTTATGAAAATAAAAATATAGCTGTTAATATCTTAATACACAATCATCAAGTCATGACAAAAAAAAAAAAAAAAAAAAAAAAATTTAAAGACAATAGTAATGCTACACATCCCAAATCCCACCATTTTCATCCCAACACACGTGGCAATTGAGGTGTCACTTGGTGAGTAGACAAACATTAATTGGTGAGTGAATACATGGATAAGAGAGATAAGTATCAATTAATGTGTGTCCATTTGCCAAGTGACACCTCAGCTACCACGTGTATTGGGATGGAAATTATGGGATTGTAGGTGGGATGTTTAGCATTATTGTAAAGACAAAATTAATAAAGAATGTGACGATACTCATTACTTGTTTAGCAAAAACTTTGAAACAATACTCATGATACTTGTGGAGAAATGAATTTTAAGTAAAATCATTTATAGAAAATTTTGATATAATTAAGAATACGACTAAATGAATGTGACAATTATATATATTATACCTAAGTTCTATTTTGGGATTAAATTGTTAATAACATAATTAGGCTTTGAATGATTTTCATTAAATCCGTTGTCCAATCCAATAAATTTATAAAATTTGGATGAGATCCAATTAATCTCTTATAATTTTTTTGAATCGTATATACCGATAATTAATGAACTTTGTTTTTTTTTTTTTTTTTATAATAAATATCATGATATAAAGTTACAAACTAATGATTAATTTCAGTTGTATTACTTGTACAAACTACATATGATGAGAGTGAAAAACCCACATAACCCCAAGGGGTGGTGCCGCTGGTCACTGGGACGAGCCGTAAACTTGGACGTCGTGGGTTTGATCTCTGGTAGCCACGTTTCTTTTGGGGCCACTGGAGTCTGGAGGTTTACTCTGTTGTTAACTTCAGGGCCTCGTGGGATTAGTCGAAGTGCGTGTAAGCTGGCCCGGACACCCACGGATATAAAAAAAAAATAAATAAATAAATAAAAACCCACATGATATTTTTTTCTAGTCACATACACGTCACAATACAATTATATACAATTCTACCATTTGAGAAAGTTTACTTTATATATAAACAACGTGGAAGTTGAGCGCATGATCCATGAGCTTTTTTTGTGAGCTGCCGTGGTGCCGTCAACGATGAAGACATTAGGCATATATATAGGCGCATGGCATAGGCCCATAGCCATGGAATTTAAGTTTACCAAGATTGGACGTATAAAATCTTTCATGCGTCCGATGCAAAACATCATAACCATTAATATCATTTCACGTGATATAAATACCACATTTCATGATATCAGTAACTAGGTGCATTGCATCTTAGCTTTTATCAGGACCCTAGAACTGTGATGAGGAGGAAATGTAGGGACAGGCAACATGTGATCCTATAAAAAGAGTGCATATATGATATATACTTTGCAAGAGTCAGCGGGTAAACCTTTCCAACCTTGCTGGCCGAATGGCACCTATAGGTGGACCACTTGAAGATTAGAACTCTCATCACAAGCTCAACCCGTCGTGACATTTTCTCATTTATTAGCTTCACATGCCAATCTCTCTCTCTCTCTCTCTCTCTCGTTTGGTGAGTCTAATCAGATGTATCAACCGCAGAAGCATTTATGATATCATCCATGGAATTTAATGTGGATGGTTGAAGAATAGGGACTTGATTTGATGATCGATGAGATGAAAATCATAAATGTACACAACTACCACACAACACATTGTCTTAAATACAGCGAGTGCAAGTGTGATTCATGACTACTGTTTTAGCTGCTTTTCACATAAAGGATCCACACATTCCCCACCTCTTTTTATCTCACTTTATGTCAAATTATTGACTGCGTGCGTGGATATCATTATTCCGTGTCTGTTTGCGAGAAAATCTTGCTTGCGAGAAAATCTTGAATGAGACTATCACGTTGTGAGATCGTGAGGTAGTTCAATGAAATTGTATTAAATTAGAATTTTATAATTTATTTTTGAGTAATACTAGACGTCCTAAATTTCTTTCCCAATTTCTGTCTCAAATTATGTGGTATGTGAGGTGTCAGTATCACATCAGTCACCACATAATCTCAAGATTTATAAGATGCTTACACCCCACGTGCCATATCATTTGAGACAGAATTTGGAAAAGAAATTTTGGACGGTTAGCATTACTCTTTATTTTTACATTCCCAAGATAAATGGTGCAATCTCCTTGGAAGATCTCACGGTCTCACCACGTGGCAGTCTCATGCAAGATTTTCTCTTGCTTTGCACGCTTAATACTTAAAAAATAAGAATTTTTTTTCTAAATTAAATAAATAATAGAATAAAACCTTTTGATACAGAGATGGTCAAGCAATTTAAATGTAAATGAGACAGTGGGACCTATATAAATACATTTGTTATCAGAATTTGAAAGTTGGAAGTACAACTGGGTGACCAAGCGTCCAATGCATTGATGGTCGGAAATTTCAAAATGAAGCTGTATAATCGGATTCAAACTCTAGTATTGTAAATATGATAATTGATCACACTTTTACTCATTAAAACCGCAAAGTATCGTGCTCGTAGAGGATGGAGGCCGGAGACGTCGTGTTGGTGTAGAGACTGGAATGGAAACATGAATTGCTGTTAAAATTTGTTAGGAGCCAATGCCATATCTGCTAGTCTATTTCCAATTAAAAACGGCATGTTTCTCGTGACAACTTAAATATAAACAAACATTGGAAGTTTTGAACATGGAATTAATAATTATAAGCTTTTTGATAATGGAACACTTTTTATTGGGGTAGCTAGAAGCCATTCCCAGATAAGCAACGTCTTCAAAAAAAATATAAAAAATATATAAAAAAAATAATAACCATAACTGATTAGTCTCTAGCAACCATTTATTGTGAGCTACTGAGCTTGGGTCCACAAGTAGGACCACAACAAGTCATTTGACTTCCCTGTTATTTTTCCCCTTTTCACTATATTTCCATTAAATTTGCTGAATCATTGAGGCCCATATAAGACTGGCACGGCACAAGCACAACTATTTTAAATACTTATCTAGCTAGGCCTACCATACACATTACACACGCAATTCCAATTTTCGAAACCACACAAGATATTGCAATGTAGTTGGATTTCATTGTGACAATTCATGGTAGGGTTGATTTTATTTCTCATGTTATGATATTATATTATAGCCCGATGGCTGATGTGCATTTTTAGTAATACTATTCGATTCAAACAATTAACCTAAAATTCAATTCAAATGAGATGTTTTAGAGTATCTCTAATGCAAGCGTGGTTTGTGAAAAAAAGAAATGTCACGCGGGACAAATAGACGTTTTGTTAATAATTGTGTTTCCAATGCAGCTGTGCATATTCATCCTCAAGCTGACGTGATAAAAAAAATATTAGACATTATCAACATGACCGTCTGAAACCGTCCGAAACCGTCCACTTTCAGACGGTCTATTACACAGCTATTTTTTAGGTTGACTTAGTAAACATTTAAAATTGATATTAATTTTTCATATTTTTTGGTAAGGAAATAAAATAAAAAATAAAACAGGAAAAAAAAATGGACATATCATTAAAAAAATTGTGTTTTAGACAGAAGCATTAGAGACTAAATTTTAAATAAGCAAGTCTCTTGATATTGTTGCTATGTCAACGGTTATTGACATGCAAGCCACTTTTGTATTAGAGCATCTCCAATGCAATGCTAAATCATTGTGTCAATGCTATAATTTAGCACAAAGTATAAAATAGTATACTCCAATGCCGTGCCAAAGCTTAGCCAAATTTGGCATATGCTATACTTTATGCTAAATTTGGCATAGTGTATAACATATGCCAAATTTTGCACAACAATAAATATAGCCGTAATTTGTTGACTTTTTTAATTTTAAATAATAAAAATTTAACAAATTTGGTAGGAAAAATTGAGATTGAAACAATTCTAAAAAAATATATTCAATGTATTCATTCACCGACTTGACAAACTACTCGTGATGCTCAATTTCAATCGCAAATACAACCTAAAGTTGACTGCCTTGACCTAGGATTCGTTAACTCACATCGGATTCTAAACTGATAATGCATTGGTTGTATTTGTTGATTTTTATAATTTTAAATAATTTTAAATAATAAAAAATATATATCAAATAGATATTAAAATGATGTGCCAAATATAACATTTTACAATTTTTGGTGATAAATTTAGCATTGATATTGGTATATTCATCGGACATGGTCTTATCATTCAAATTATGAAATAATATAACTAATGTTAGTTTTTTTTGGTTAGGAAGTAGGATTAGTGTCAAATATTTTTTTTTTGTTGATGTTTATTTATTTATGATGCACAGAAATCAATTCATACCATGCATTGTCGTCTTCACTCTTCATGCATCGCATGGTAATACGACTTTTTACACAGCTCCATAGCTCTGATTTTCAACTATGATTACAAGACGACGAAAAAATTCAACCTCAGAAAATGAGAGAAAACGAAAAGAGAGGTTGGAACAGACAAACTCCAGTACATTCAAGGATAATATCATAAATCATAAATTAATAAATAATAAATAAAAAACCCACATATAATAATATACAATATAGTTTCATATTAATGGTAAAAACAAAAGGGGCTCCAAAAAATATGAGCTAACGGACGACAACCACCACCATGGCTCCTTCCTCCTCATCTTCTCCAGCTTCTTCCTCCAAATCTCCTCCTCCTCCTCCTCCTCCTCCAAATCATCAATCTCCATATTTTACTCCTGTAAGTTCTCTACAACCCCTGTTTGTTTCTCCAGAAAATTAATAGAATAGTAAAGTTGTGTTTTTTTTTTTTTTAATATTTAATTTTACATTGTGCAGATTCAAGAATGTGAAAGAGAAGGACAACAGTCAGAGACGTCACACAAGCACCATCCAACACCTCTCCATCATCAAAATGACAGAAACGGCAAACCCAACAGCAAGAAACGGCAGGAATCATGTTCTGTGGAAGAAAACGGTTCGGTTTCTTGCAACAAGTGTCGACCACACACTCGTGAGAAGATCTCTGTGGTTCCTTTGGACAACAACAACAATGGTGTCAGCAAAAGCTCATCTTTCATGGCAAGTCCAAATGGGATTTTCAAATCCATTTTCCAATCATTAACTAGAAAGAGCCCCAAGTACTCAACTGACATATCAAGCGCAAGAGATGAACAATTGAAAATCGCCGTCGCTGAGCTTTCACATAAGCTGATTCAAGCTACAAGAAAGAAAGACGAAGCGTTGTTGGAAGCTTCAAGGCTCAAGTACTCCATGACTGAATTAGAGAGTAAGCTCAACAAGCTTGAAGTCTACTGTCAGGATTTGAAGTCAGGACTTGAAGAATGTAGCAGCAATTCGCCGTATAAAATTGGAAAAAGTCACAACAATATCCGTCAAATTATCAGAAATCAAGATAATCTGTTTAATGGGAATGAAAAAGTAGTAGATCAATTCTTGGTTTCTGTATCTGAAGCTCGCTCCTCTGTTCGAGTTTTAAGCAGGTCACTTACTATGCAACTGAGACACATGGGAGCTAAAATTTATGAGAGAATATCAGTGCTTCTTCAACCTTACGATATCAAGATTTCCTTCTCTAAAAACCCCAAAACTTTGATGTTCTATCTAGAAGCTTTGTTGAACAAGACCTTCTTTGAAGATTTTGAATCATCTGGGTTTCAAAAAAACGCTATCCACCAGATTTTGAACCCAATAGATCGCTGTGAAGCCAACTACGCATCGTTCAGTGTTCTAAAAGAGTTGACTTGGGAGAATGTTTTGAGCAAAGGGACAAGGCATTTCAGTGAAGAGTTTAGCAGATTCTGTGATAGAAAAATGAGCGAGATTGTAGCCATGTTAGGGTGGAACAGAGCATGGCCTGAGCCATTGTTACAGGCCTTCTTCAATGCGTCGAAAACCGTGTGGTTGGTGCACCTTTTGGCCAATTCGGTGCACCCAAGCTTGCCAATCTTTAGGGTTGATAAGGGTTTGAGGTTCGATTCTGTTTACATGGAAGACATGGGTGGAGACAGAGCTTGGAAATTGGTCCCAACCATGGTTCGGATTATGGTCGCACCTGGGTTCTATGTTTATGACAACGTGGTCAAGTGCAAGGTGCTTTGCAGGTACAACAGCAACAACAATAACAACAACAATAGTGAGAATATTACTACAAATACCCCTTCACATTAATTAATTGTCGTTTAATTCAAAATTTGAAATATTTCTATTAGTTAATGATATTTAAATTAGCTATAATTATGCTAGTGTTAATTAAAATGGTGGACCAATCAAGATAATGTTGAGGGTTTGGAGATTTTTTGGGTCATGGTAAAACGTTGGCTTTTCTTCTTCTGTGATGTGTTTTTGTTCAGTGTTTGGTCTCTTTATGACCATTAGATTGGACTATTGGACTGTAATTTTGGTTTTGTTTTCATGGGACCTAATTACGTGGATGGAAATATTAAGACCCATGTGGTTGGAAGAAGATTCTCTTGTAAATGTTCTTTTGGGTCTTCTACATATGATTTTCTATTCATTTCATTTGAGCATTATTTTTTGTGATTGGGGTCCCTTAGCTTTTTTGAATATGCTATTATGGGTTCTGCCAGTGCACACCCAATGTCAAGCTGAAAAGTTTTATTCTTTCTATCCACTGAATTTGGCAATTAAATGTATTTTTATGTTTTATTGAAAATTACCTGAAAACAAATTATAAATACAGTAATGTTACATAATCCAAAAGAATGTCTAAAATCAAACATTTTATTCACAACATCATCATATGCTTTATATATATATATATATATAATCATTTGTTACTAATATACCCTTAAATTGTTTTACTACGTGCTATGTTTTTTTTATAATTTTAGTGTTTTGCTTTTGTTTGCTTCTTTGATTTGGTAATATTAAAAAAAAGAAAGTAAAAAACTGCAAATAATTAAAGTTAAAGCTATATTTTTTTTAACTACTTAAAATTTGAGAGTTTTTTAAATTTATTTTATTTTAAAAATATTACAGTAATTCAGGTTTTTTGAGAGATGGGGGGCAGACTGTACTTAAGATTTGAGAGTTGGATGAGAGAGGTGTGATTAATGTAGGAATATACTACAGTCAACCTCTATTTCCTGATGAAGTAATTTAAAAAGCCTGTTGAATTGTATTAATGTAGCACAAAGTGGTGTAATAAAGGGGGTTGAGGCGCGGATTCAATTCTACTCCATAACTGGTGTAGATATCTTTTGAGTTTTGCCTCAAAAGGTCCGATAAATTGTCAACCTTTGGGACAGGTTATGTATTCTTTCGTAACTTTGGAGCGAATATTGCCAAACAAACTTGGTACGATGACCTCAATGGCTGAAGCTAGAGTTTGAAACTAGAAACAAGAAACAAGAAACTAATTAAAAGATGAGCTGTATTACTTTTGGACGTTGGTGGTGGCTAATCTCCTCATAATTGTCATGCATTTTAAAGTGAAAATGGAGTTCATTGGATTAGTCTACTTATATCACGTCACCTTGACATGAGCATTCAATCATTTGGACACTTGAGAGTGATTAGTGAACCAGGTGCCGATTACTCTCCAGTTTTTTTCCAAAATAACAAATTTGACAAGCCAGCAGCCCAAATAAATAATTGCAGTGTTTTTTTTTTTTTTTTTTTTTTTTTGATGGATTTTGCAGTGTGTTCAAACCTGGGCATATGAAGAAAAGCAAAAAAAAACAAAAAAGAGTTTGGGCCTGTTGTCCCCTTATAGTCCAAAACGTGTAAGAACTAGACTTGGTAAATTGTCGATTTCCAATAACCCATTACCGTGTTGTGCTGTAATATGATTACAGTGATTGAGACAAGATTCTAATTCATGAAATTGTCGAAAAGTCACAACACTTTCGCGTGGTGTGACTCGAACCCCCACCACTAACATGAAAAAGGAGATGCACTAGTACTGAAATATTATAATAATATGGGTTTTTATATGGGAAAGGGAGAGACTAGAACTCACAATCTCGTGGACTACCTCATCTTGTCGGAGATGCACTAATACTGACCTTAGAAGTGTTTTTACTTGTTTAGTTGTTTTCTTATCCAAAAGTTGATGGTTATTTTAAATTTTCAACTAATTAGTTTCTGAGCCTATACACATTATCTAATTACTATTGTATCATCTTTTTTCATAATTAAATATAAAAATATATAATAATATGGAAAACTTTAACAATACTAATTAAATAGCTATTCTTTTCACCTGTGGAAATATTTGTATGGTTATACGGTTATACCTACCTGATTTTTGTCTTATAACTATTTCTATATCTAAAAGGAAATATTTTGATTTTGTCCAAGGGCTGATAAAATCAAACTAATTAGACTTTTCTTTGAAGGAATTTCCATACAGTGGTTATTAACATCGTCAACTGTCTAACAAATTCGTTGCGTAACGTAAACAGACAAAAATACTTCAAAAGTTCAAACAATGTGGAAGGACATAAAAGTAAATTGAAGCGCGTATACCAACCAATTTGTTGGGGAGCATAATATGTTTCAATTCTTTGCCGAGTCCAAGACGACACGCGAATTGCCGTTTCAACGGTCGGCTACTCGGCCCTCGTCAACACGTCACACTCACACCCCCCATCATAATTTCCATTTCCATAATTAACTGCCAAAAATCAAAAAACCTTTTTTTATCTCTCTTTTATGCTCTTTTATACTCCTTATTATTGGATCCATCGATCAGTAGAGAATCAGAGACTCAAAACATGTCGTATTCCGATTCTGATTCCTCATCGTGCGGCAGCGATTACAGAAGTTTCAGGCAGATCACCCGAGAACGTGAGTTCTCTTATCTCTTTTTTCAATTCTATTCAACAAAAGCTAACTAATGAATCATCGGTCTTTTTTTTTTCATGATCTAGTGTGTATTAGTCAAGCATTTGAGTACATATGTTAACATTTTGTGTTGCAAGTTATACATTTTACTTTTCAATTCAAGTGATTTAGTGACAATTTTTTTAGATAATCGTAAAATTATGTTGTCACTCCTTGATGTGAACTATGAGTTACAACAGTGAACAATGTACCATCGGAAATTTTTACCTAGGATTTTGTTCGTGTTAGTTCATTGTAGAAAAAAAGAGAGAGAAATAGTAGAAATTAACAGTAGAAACTAGGATTATCTATCGAGTATTTTTTGAACTAACTATATGTTAAGGAAATTAGAACTTGTCATCTTCCTTGTTATAGGTGTTAGGCATCTGTGCTAAATATCTTGCAACAGAACACAGGTTACATGAAGGAATGGCAAAGGTTGATTTATGGGCGGTCGAATTTGAATTCTGTCATGCTTATGTTTGGAATAGTGTTCGGGTGATAGAATCCATCGTGTCAGTGGAATGCCATTACGTTGCTATGCTGATAAATGCATCTTTAAGTTATGCTTATCTAATGACTGATCTACTTGTGAGCTGTTGAAGGGAGTACTGATGTCTTCCATTGAAATACTAAAATGTCCTTGTGTGCTTAGGTCGTGACGAGTGTCTGGTACAGAAGGATAAACATGGGGTCTTTTAAGATTTCTACATCAGATCTTACTCATTATTAAATCCTATGCTTTTTGGAGCATATAGCCGAGTAGTTTGTGCTTCTGTTATTTAAAGTATACCATTATTAGTTGGGAGTTGTAATGAGAAAACACACATCCATTAAGGGAAAGAGAAACAGAGAATACTTCATTCTGATCGGTGTAATTTCTGATTGTAGCAATGATAGGATGGTATAATTGACATTACATGCACAACATCTAAAGTATCTTGTTGTGCATTTAGCAATTACACTTTTTGCACGATAAAAAATTCCTTCTGCAGGGATGAAGTTCAAGTAAAACCTAGCTCCAGTGTTTGCAATTGTTAGTCTACTCGACGTTCATTCACAACAGCTTATTACTCGACGTTTTTGCCTCATACAGGAACATAATGTTGAACTTTGTCTAACAATAAAGAATTGTTTGTTTAATGGTATTTTGCCTTGGTTTAGCATTTGCATCAATAATAGGTGGTCCAACAAAGCAAAACTCCAACCAATAGGTATTATACAGAGAAGATGTTTAGTGGGAGTGTGGCCATGTGGGACTTATCTGCAGGATGTTTTTTAATCAGTCACAATTCTATAGTCCTTCATGTCCGTTTATATATATATATATATATATATATAAATATATATGAATCGCATTGCATTATTTATTTATTTATTTTGGTGGCATGGCATGTTGTTCATTGATTTCTAGGTAACTTATGTGATTTGGTTTTCCAATTCAAATTGGAGTTCAGGATTATTGCATGAAATGCTTCGGTCAGCGAAAACAGGGAACTCAAAATCAACATGGAAGGTATACAGTATACTCAGCTTGTATTAAATGTCTTGTTTTGCTATCTCCAATATATCTTGGATATTCTGAAGTCTCATTTAATTTTGAAATTGCTTTTTTTTTTTTAATTTATATTTTTTATTTATTTATTTTATTTAATGTTTTAAATATTTTTTTTTTATGTTTCTTAGCTTGATGCTATGTTATCTGAACATATTTCATGGACTTATGTTTATTTCCCTTCAACTATCTGTATGATATTCTCTGTAAAACATTAAAAGAAGACATCCTTGTGCTAACATTCTTACTTTCCACTTTACCTGTTTGATGAGATGTTGGTTGAGTGTCCAAAGTAATTAATTATACTCAGAATTGCAGGCCTGTTAAAGATATGGTCCAAGTGTTGTGTCCGGCAAGGTGCCCCATAGGGACTTGCACATATTTTGAAATTATTTGTGTGGCTTAATTGACTTAATTTCTTTTGTAAAATGTGCAATTTAATTGTCTTAATCTCTCTTGTAAAACTTCATATCCTTTGGATGGGATCTAAGTAGACAAAAATTGAACCTTTTGTTTTCTGACATTTAGCATGCAGTAGCTAGTTTTGTTTATCTTCTTTCTTTCTGATTTAGACAAAAATCAAATTTTGACAAATGTTGGAATCAAAGCATCTTACTCTTTCCTTTCTGTTTGATTTCTTTTCCTTGGCTAGTTTCTTTTGTGCTGATAAATTTTGTTTTCATTTATGCTCTCATTTTTCATTTTCATGGGTTTTTGATTCTCTATTATAGGTACTCATCATGGACAAGCATACTGTAAAGATAATGTCTTACTCGTGTAAGATGGCTGACATCACACAGGAAGGAGTTTCATGTAAGACTTAACAGGACATCCTCTGAAAATTTATGATGCCTCTTCTAGAATATTTTTCTCAGCATTAATTAGTGCCCAAGAATAAGAATAGAGAACAGTAAGTAGTTTTTGATGCATAACATGTTTGGAAACATCTCCTCTCCTTTAGGAAATGAATAAAAAATGCATCTTTGCAAACCCCATTCTACCCTACTATGTTATTGCTGGGTGCTGTTGTGACATTGACTGTTGTTTGCTGAACACACTGTTGTTCAAAGCCAAAAGCTAGCAGTGTGTGTAGAGCAATGCGAGTGATAGACTAAGTGAACCCAAAAGTACCATAACCATTTTGCGGCATTATTTCTTATGCAATTAAGAATTTTGTGAACACGGAAGAGAGTGTCACACTTTGAAGCTGGAAGTGTTTTATTTTTTATTTTTTATTTTTTAATTTTGTTTTTATTATTATTATTTTTTTTCATAAATTAAGAAATAGGAAAAATCAAGTTGCAATGCTGTGGGATTTTGGTTTTGATGATTTTGATCCCCAGACGATAATCTGATTTTCACTGTTTCCTACAGTGGTAGAAGACATACACAGACGAAGGCAACCATTGACCACCATGGATGCTATATACTTCATCCAACCAACCAAAGAGAAGTAATTTTTTTTTTATTGTTTTTAAATTTGTGTCTCAGCTGAGCATAGTTATAGTAAAATGTTCTTCTTCTCAGTTTGGTTAAGCAATGTTTTTTGTGGTTTGATATCTGCAAGTTGTGTTTTTTTGAGCAGTTGAATGGAAATTTTGCTGCAGTTATGGTATTGATAGCTATAATGCCTCAATGTTTTTTAGTTCTTCCTCTTTATGTGCATTTAACCTAAAGGATAATTCTATCTCTCAGTTATCTCTCTTAGTTATCTCTCTTGCTCGCATGCTCTTTCACTCTCTCTATTTAACAGGTTGGTTTCTTACTCAATAGATGGATCTCAAATTTAATTTTTATAAACTTTTGATGAACCATTCTATTCATTAGTTTATGGATTTGATATTATATTATTATGATCAATTAGGTGATCAATTAGGTGACCCTTTTCATGTCTTTTGTGTCCTGTTAACAATCGATCATGATGTATAAATATTTTCTCTGTAAATTGGACTTCTCTCTCTCTCTCTCTCTCTCTCTATATATATATATATATATATATATATCTCAATTCTCGATCAATGAGTTTGACCCTTTTCTTTATATCCTGTTTAGAATTGATCTCAGTGAATCTGACCTCTCTCTCCCCCCCTTCTAGAACTTATTGCAAAGTAATTATCCTAGTTTACTGCTCTGTAACTTGCAAATTAGAAATCTGTCATACTTTTCTCTGTGATTTTGAAGAGAAATTACTGAAGTATAGATATATATATCATCATGTATAAATATCACGCCTTTTGTGTCCTGTTTAGAATTGATCATCATGTATAAATATCATGTCTTTTGCTTCCTGTTTAGAATTGATCATCATGTATGTGAATTTCTTTTCTGTGTGTGTGTATTTTGGCTTTTCTGCATCTAAACTTATCACCAAGTCCTAGTTTACTGCTCTGTAACTTGCAAATTAGAAATTTGTCATACTTTTCTCTGTGATTTTGAAGAGAAATTACTGAAGTGGTATAGATATATATTATTATAGAATAAGCACATGGATGACACCTGTTTCTCTCATGCTCTTTTTATCTTTCTCTCTCTTTTTCTGTGTGTGTGTTTATGTGTTTGTTTGTTCATTATTTTCTTTGTTTTGCCAGCGTTATCATGTTCTTGTCAGACATGGCTGGAAGATCGCCTTTATATAAAAAGTATGTGAAAAGATCAAACTTATTATCCTAGTGTAGCCCATGCCATTTTTTTATCTGTGGTTTTGAATAATATTCATTTTTGTTTGTGGGAAGGGCATTTGTTTTCTTCAGCTCACCTATCTCAAGAGAATTGGTGACTCATATCAAGAAGGATTCAACTGTTTTACCTCGCATAGCTGCACTAAGAGAGGTTATGACTGTTGCTCTGAAAAATTATTTATTCTTTGCAATTGAGTATTGTAGAGAAACTACTTTTGTCAATTAGTCACCTTCCTTTTCTCTTTGTTCATTGTTGGTCTTGAACATCATTACATACTGATAGTGTTACCATTTTCTTGAATATGCAGATGAATTTGGAGTACTTTGCTATAGACAGCCAGGTATGTGATAAAAGTACAGTTAGTTGAGTTCTGCATCGATACATTGCTTTGTTACATCTAGTGTACTGTTAGCTTCCATGGACATTTTTTTTTCCATCCACCAAGAGCATGCAACAAATTGGTCTTCACAACTAGATTTTATATTGTGTTTAAAGATTGTAAACACTCTACTTCTTTCGGTGACTATTGTGAGAAAATTCAACTTGTAAAGGCCATTTTTTTTTCATAATGGTACCAAATAGGTGCTTGATAGTTTGTGCTATTATGTTTTATCTGGATTTAATTACTGATATGTATGCATCACATACAAGAATGGTATGCTTGCCATTAAGCTGTTATTGCATGCATTTTGGTGTTTTTCTGTACGTTTCTTCTAGTGCTATGAACAATTAGTATTAGTGCCCATCGGACCCAAAAACTTAAGCTGATAGGAAAGGGCCCAACAATAGTATTTAAGCACCCTAACACACTTCCTCATGTGTAAGACCAACAAGCTTACCATATGGCTCAAGCCCAAACGCAAACACACAACAAATAACAAATTCAAATATAATCACTTGGAGGGACTTGAACCCAGGGACTCCCTGGTATAACCAGGCTTTAATACCATGAAGAAGAATAATATCTCTCTTATTCATGTTCATAGTATCTACTACATTATCAAGAATGCAGCTATACAACAAATAAAGGAAATAATTTGTACAATTGGTGGCTCTAGAATAAGGAAACTATCAAATGGAAATTGTCAAGTTGTACAAATTCAAAGAATATCTCACATAATTGTGAGATTAGTCAATTTTCCTCCTAGACGGAAATTTCCAAAATTTTCTCCAATCAGCCTGATTTCTTCCAACATATTATAGGTGCTAGCCTCTTGCACTTGCCAGCTGGCTTTTAAGGTATCTGGAATTCTTAAAATATTACTTTTAAGTATATTGCCTGCCAAAGTTTTCATGTTTTTAGAAAGAGGGTGTCTAAGGCATTCGCCTAGGTGACTACCCAAAGACACTGACTAGCTCTAAAACACCACCTTCCCAGTTTTCTATTTGTTGAGTATGTTATATAAATGTCATCAAGTTTTAATTTATTGTCCTTGTTCTGGTGAACTGTACTTTTCTTTCATACAGGGTTTTGTCACTGATAATGAAAGGGCTTTAGAGGAACTTTTTAGTGATGAGGAAAGTACTCGCAAAGGCGATGCATGTTTGAATGTGATGGCTACCCGCATTGCTACAGTTCTTGCTTCATTGAGGGTATTTGAAATGATTGTCAAAATTTGATTCTTATTTATTGTTAACTTTCTGAAGTATGTATATATTGTATTGTCAGGAATTTCCTTTTGTGCGTTACCGGGCCGCCAAGTCACTTGATGCAATGACTATGACAACTTTTCGTGATCTAATTCCTACAAAGCTTGCTGCTGGAGTCTGGAACCACCTTGTGAAATATAAACAAACTGTTGAGAATTTTCCTCAGACAGAAACATGCGAGTTGCTAATCCTTGACCGTTCTATTGATCAGGTTTCTTGATGCATGTGTTGCAGATGACCTTCTGAAATGCTTACTGTACCATTGCTACTTATTTTGTAACAATATGTTTATTTTGCACTTCTAGATTGCTCCTGTAATACATGAGTGGACATATGATGCCATTTGCCATGATTTATTGAATATGGAAGGAAATAAATATGTGCATGAGGTAAGTTATAATTTTTGAAGTTTTATACTTTCTCTTCAATCTGCTGGTGAATCTATTTTGAGTGTGCCTTAAAACAAAGGTTTTGTGCTTTTTCAGATTCCAAGCAAAACAGGTGGCCCAGCAGAAAAAAAAGATGTTCTTTTGGAGGAACACGATCCTGTCTGGCTTGAACTTCGTCATGCACATATCGCATACGTATGTTTGGTGTTTCTATTTCTTCTTTCACTTAGCCATATTTTTATCTCTTTTTATACACATTACGTGAATGCTTTTTAATCCTCAGGCTAGTGAACGGTTACATGAGAAAATGACCAGCTTCATATCAAAAAATAAAGCGGCACAAATTCAACATGGTTCAAAGTGAGTGAAATTTCAACACTATTAGTTTATATCATGCTGTACTCATTAAATAGCGATATTTAATCCATTTCTAAAAGTATACCAGTGTACTGTGATGCATTTTGTGGAATATTATGTCCTTGAGTCATATGTCTCTAACTGTTGGTTGATTTATGTTTGTCTATATATTGGGCTCTCTACATTTTTGTATTTGTGTTCTGCTACTGTAGTCCATGTATGTCTTTTCTACTTTTGCTAGATTTCAGGATTGAGAAAGTGTATCTACATTGTTAGTGACCATCACAATAAGTTTCTTACCTTGAAAATCACTTCTTGTATAGAGATGGTGGTGAAATTTCTACAAGGGATTTGCAAAAGATGGTTCAAGCATTGCCACAGTACAGTGAGCAAATTGACAAGCTTTCCCTCCATGTAGAGGTTAGTTTCTTGTTTATCCGTATTAAGTACTCATTATTTTGGTCCAATATTGCAACCGCACCATCATGGAAGAAGAAAGGGATGTGACATTTGTTGTGCACCCTGGCAAATACCTCTGCCATGCCATGGCATGCTCTTTTGTAAGTTCTGAAAATGCAATGGGCATCATAGTCCAATTTTCGAATTGTATAAAAGGTGAACAAACTGTCCACTAGGCCAGGCAAAGACCTGGCCACAATTTAAAAAATATACTTTATTCCATGCATTATTGGGTTGACATTCCATCTGATGTCTACAATGATAGTTCCTTCTTCATCCATCTCCTTGGGGACGGATCTTCAGTCAATTCTATGTAATTTTGGGGATGGTTTTTGACTTGTAATATTTGTTTATATGCTTTTTTGTTGGGGATTGGAGATCGGAATACTGTATGCTGAAAGATAGTTTTTGACCTATTTTTGTGTATTTTTATCATCTTCCTTAGGCGGTCTGTTTGGTCCCTTTAGTAGACTCAGTTCACTATTGTTACTCTGTCTTTTCTTCAATATAATGTTTCGTTCCCAAAAGAAAAGACATTCAACATCACAATTGACTCAGTTCACTATTGTTACTCTGTCTTTTCTTCAATATAATGTTTCGTTCCCAAAAGAAAAGACATTCCATGTGATGTTGATCACAGCGTTAATTATGTATCCTCTTTCTGTCTATAACTATTGTCGTTCCCCATAAGATATGGTTGCCTTAAGTGTTTACTGCAAAGATATCTTTACAATTAAGAGGTTATTGGTTAATACTGTGCAATTTTGAAGCGCTCACACAATGCTGCCCTGTTTTCATGAACTACATAGTCTGTTAGCCTTCATAGGTTGGCTTATTTAACTCAATGAAATGGGTTAATGCTTAACTCTATTGGTAGTCTTTCTTTTCTTTTTTCCTTAATTTCTTATGATACTATCGAAGTTTCATTCAAACACGCAGTCTTGCTTGTGTTTAAAAACAGGCCTATTTTGGATGTGACTTCCTTGTATACATTGTTCTCTTGCATCTACTATTGTTTTTTTATTATTAAATACTCCTACTGTTAAGTTTTTATGTGTGTGTGAATATATTCAATTGATAACCCTTGTTCTTTCGAGAATTGCACCAAAATCCAAATTATGTGTTTGGATTATTATTATTTTTGAAACAAATTATGTGTTTGGATTTGAATGATACCTTTTCATTGTTAAAGTAAAGGTGTTTTAATGTTAAATGCTCACATACATATGGAATGAACTACTAGATAGGTTTATTTCATCTATCAGACTTCAAATTATTCTCCTTATAGTAAGTTTTTTTAGTATTTGACAAATACTATATGCTGGCTAATAATTTCATGGTTTGATTAAATAATTCTAAGTTGCTAAGGAATTTAAACTCTGTTTAAATAAATCATTCATATTCTGTTTCAAGCATTTAAGCAATATCTTTACTTATCTGCTGTCTTGTTTTGTAATTCACTTGGATGTTTTGGTAACTGTTCTTTCATCCCTGAAATTTGTCAACATTACCTCAGGAAATATGATTGCAATTAATATGTTTATTTCACTAGTCTTTTTAACCAACAGAAATACAATAAATTTAGCTAAAATTCATTTTAATCGAACTTTATTATATTTCTTATAGATATTTAGTATAGTATAATCAACCCACAGACAGATATTTTTTCCAGTAGCCTTGGCGTCAGCAAAAGAGGTCTTATTGTGTAGATTGCAGGAAAAATCAACAGAATTATCAGGGAGATGGAACTTCGAGAACTTGGGCAGCTGGAGCAGGACCTTGTTTTTGGTGATGCAGGATTGAAGGATGTAATAAAATTTTTGACTACAAAAGAGGTGTGAACCTTTTGTTTGTAATGAATGAATATAATTAGTCAGTACATTTTCTGAAATAAAAGTATCGCTTGCATGCAGGATGCAACTCGTGAAAATAAGTTGCGCCTGTTGATGATACTTGCAGCCGTTTATCCTGAGAAGTTTGAGGGTGAAAAGGGTCTCAATTTGATGAAGGTTGGCATCTTTATCTTCTTTTTTTGGGGGGCTATGTAATTATTTTTTTTAGCCTTACAGATTTCAAAGTTCAAACAGTATCTTTTTCACCAATCATATGTTTGTAGATTTAATTATTTATGCTTATCGGCTTTACGTTGTTTTAATATCTCTCTCTTTAGCTTTGGGTGCTAATCAGTGTCAATACCTTTCAGTTAGCAAAATTACCACCTGATGATATGACTGCTGTAAATAATATGAGATTTCTCGGGGGATCATCAGATAGCAAAAAGAGTTCAAGCAGTCCTTTTTCATTAAAGTTTGATATGCATAAGGTAAACTGTGTTTAATTGTTGAATATATAATTTTAACAAATAAGCTCTCTATTTCTTCATCATGCTCTATCTGATTGTCAGAAGAAGCGGGCAGTTAGGAAAGAACGCACCGGTGAAGAAGAAACATGGCAGTTATCACGCTTTTACCCCATGATAGAGGTATATCTAATGTTAGGTTTATTTCCTACATATTCTTGTTAAAATAAAAGGTTTATTCCACGCTATTGTTTCTTGTATGTTTGGAATGATGTTTGTCTGTAACTTGTCTCTGAGATGTGTGATGCTCACCCCTTACACCAACTATCAAACATTTTTTTGTATTTTACCTTTTCATAAGAATACGTATGCATATAGACAATTTACCATAGATATGCTATGAGTGTTGGAACATATTCAAATATTTCCCCAGTACACAATATTAGATCGTTAGCTCAGCAAAATGTCATTACTGTGTATACACAAGTGGATAAAATGGCTAATATTGCATCTAATAAGGGCCATATCTTCCAAGTCTTAAAAGTCTGGTATATTTGTTTCCCTTGAATTTCACTGGGGCTAATATGAAATATATTTGGGGCATATCCTCAAAACATTGTATTTTGATTTCTGATTAATACTGTTTTCTTTCTTCACCAAAGACTTTGTCTGGTGCTTACTAAGATAAGCCACTACTCATTCTCTGTTTTGTGGAAGCAATCTCAGCTCTGTTACTACAACAGTTTCTTCCGATTTAACTGGGAATACACCTATATTTCCTTTTAAATGAAAGATATATTTCCAAGTTGAATTGTAGTGCATATTTTTCAATCTAAAGTGCCGTTGGATCAAATAGGATTTTCTGTAATCTCCTTATATATTCTGTTTTGAGCCGCGAAAAGTGGTATTAGCTTATTATCTATAGGGGTAAGTTTGCATGGATGGTTTTGAAACTTCTGAACTTCAAATTGGGGACTTGAGAAGTATGAGGTTCTCTAGTCAAAGGTGGTACCCTCAAGTTTGGCATTTTTTATTTTTTTTGAATATTTGGCATTTTAAATACTCAACCTATTAAAGCATTGGGTTGTTGTATCATTGTACTTTTTTCTAGGACCTTGTTAGATGAGAAGTTGGGCCAATTATATCAGTTATGTATAAGTGATCCAGTTATTCAATATTTGTGAAGCTTATCAATTTTTCTTCTGTGCACTATATTGCTTAAAACCGATAGTACTGCTGTTAGATGATTGGATAGTGAAGAGAACTTGAATCTATGAAACCCATTTGTAGTACTTCCTAGTCTTCTAGCTATTAAAATGGTGCATGAAGTTTGAATCTTCTTTGCTGGTGAGAAAGATTAATCATATAAAGATCTAGGTGCTTGCATGGTATCTTGTGGCTGCAGTCTCTTGTAACCTTTTCTCAATTTTTAGGCTTTAAGTCGCATCACTAATGCAATTACTTGTCATCTTTCAGGAACTTATTGAAAAACTTTGTAATAGAGAACTATCAAAAGAAGATTATCCATGTATGAATGACCCAAGTCCAACGTTCCATGGCACAACCCAGTCTGCGGCAGTACAGCAAGCACCAGTAGCTCATTCAATGAGATCTAGGCGAACACCAACATGGGCTCGGCCTCGTAACTCTGATGATGGGTATTCAAGGTGCAGTTATTGCTCTTCTTAACATAAATGCATGGGTTGAGTAATCTGCCATATTTTAATTTGTATATTATTTAATTAATTTTTTTTAAAAATATTTTAAATAAAATTATAATTTTATATTATTTTTAATGAAATATATTAAATTATTTTTAAATTTTATAACTTATTTATTGATAAAATGAATATATATATCATTTTATTAATAAATAAGTTATAGTCCAGAAGGGAAACACCTAGTTCTTTGAGGGTGTGTTTGACACATGGGATTAGACGAGATTATCTCCGGTTCCTCTCCTATGTTTGGGAGGCCCACTGGATTGGAGAGTCAATCCGGTGGGGCCCATGATAATTGCAAATAGTCCTACGCTTGCAGGACTAATGCGAACCCACCTACCTGGATTATTTGCCATAGTCATGCCATGCAAGTGCAGGACTATTTGCAATTATCATGGGGCCCACTGGATTGGCTCTCCAATCCAATGGGCCTCCCAAACAAGGGGAGGGATTGAAAATAATCCAGTCCCACCTAGTCCCATGCACCAAACGCGCCCTCTAAGTACTATGTGTTTCCCTCTTGGCATTATTTATACAGAATTTGTTACTGGAAGGAATTTTCATCAAATGTGATTCTCTTCATGGTCTCGGATGTTATCGTTGATATGTCACTTATATTTGTATCATTCATACAAGTATTTGTCTGTGAAAGAGATGTGTTACTATTGGAGCTTATGATAAATTTTACATTATTTAACACCATTCATCCATGCTTGTACTAGACTTGCTTTGGATAGATAAAATAAAATGCCTTAAAGCAGAGAACAGACTTGCTTTTCTATGATTAATTTAGAGTGGCAATGTATTCATCTTCCCTTGCAATGCAGTGATTCAGTACTAAGACATGCATCGAGTGATTTTAAGAAGATGGGCCAACGTGTTTTTGTATTTATCGTGGGTGGGGCTACTAGATCAGAGGTATAACAGTGTTTTCAATTCACGAGTCTATTGAGATTATATTGGTTGCCACGTTAGCTTTCTCAACATCAAGAATTGTTTTTCATCCTCAGTTACGGGTTTGTCACAAGCTCACAACAAAGATGAACAGGGAAATTATTCTAGGCTCATCAAGTATTGATGATCCTCCCCAGTTTATTACGGTAAATAAAATCACTAGTTCTCCTTTCTCTGTTCTTACCCAAATGTGTTCACTAATAAAGTGGTGTTTTGTTGATTTGCAGAAACTGAAGTTGTTGACAGTTGATGAACTCTCATTGGATGATCTCCAAATTTAAATGTGGCAGGAAGAGAGCATGAAATGTTCTTTACGGTTAATGGTTCATTACATCCATTTTTTCAACTGTTGATGCTATATGTAACTGCCTTTAATAAGGTATTGTAGTGGCGGTGGTTGTGTTGTGTCTAGGATATTTTTGGATTAGCGTCCTGAAGTCCCAGGCTTTGTTTTTCAGTGTTGTATTGTAATTGATGTGCAGGAGTCATCAAATCAGTGTATAATAAATATTCTTTTATTTGATAGGTAATCAGCTTGAACTGATTTGATTGGTAATCTCTGGCCATTCTTTTGTGCTGTGCAGAAGAAATCCTGAAGATAGTGCATTGTTACAGGTGACAAAAGATGTAGTTCAAAAGAAAGATTAATACTAGTCTTCTTTGATTAATGTAAATAAGGTGATAAATAACATGAAATTGCAAAGTCAGTTGTCACTTGTCACACCTGTTGGTATACAAAAACTTGGGAAATAGGTTTAGAAGAATAGTATCAATCTTATCATGTTAATCTTTCACTTTAACTACGTAATTCCTTTTCCTTTCTACTGAGCAGGGATTCTGCTTTTCTCTTCTTTGTTTCACCCACTAGTCTGTTGACATAGGCGATGTATCCGTCAACGTCGAATTTTCTTTTGCAACCTTTATAGTTCATATAACGTATTTTCCCAAATACCGGTCGCTCTTTCCACCCCTGAAATTATCAAAGTAATTTATAATCTGCCCGTAATAACTATTATCAATTACGAAAGAAATAATTAACGGAAACCTGGTCATGGACACCACATATCGACCACATGCAACCAACGTATCCATTTGGATCCCTCCCATCTATTTCATACTGCAATTCAATGCGTGTTTCAGCATTAAGAAACTGAATTAGAACTTGAGAAAAAAAAACCGTGGAAAGAAGCACGATGGAACTGTGATGAGAGTACCTTGTCGTTAAGGTAAATGGAAATTGCGAGGGCTTCTTCAGGTCCCTTTGTCCACTCAAGAATCTTCTTCGCCCAATACATCCTGCACATGATCCTCTGATTTTAACAATGAACGAGGAATAATGATAATAATTTCATATCCAACAAACTGTTACAAAATAACAGATTAAAATCTATAAATAAAACAATAGCAAACAGATTTTAGCAAAAGATCAACCAATGGACTGAAGTAGAATTCGAGGTGTGTCAGGTGATTACAAAATCTTTAAAAAGAAAACGTCGATACAATAAGTATTGATGAAAAATATATAAATCTATCAAGAAATTACTTACCGCATAAAACCATGCATCTTCCCATTATGAACCATCTCCAACTGAGAAGCATTCCATAGCTGAAAATCTCAGTAAATAAATTGTGAGATAATTAAAACAATGAACACAGCAAGAGGAGGAAGAAATATAAGAGAGTTGATGATACATTACATTATGTCATAAACCAAAAGATGATCTTAGCAAGGTAATGTTTTCAGGAACAAAAACCAAAAGCTATATTTAGTTCAATCCAAAATATAATCTACAAAGTGAAAACTTACAGGATCAGCAGTCTGTGCCTTCTCCAATTGCTCTCTCCTGCAAACTCAATATTCATTTGAAACTTTAACGACCTCAGTCAACCAACTTAAAGTTATTTTCCCTAAACGAAAAATCATTTCAATTTGAGGTAAACCAAGTAAAAGAATGAAATTCTACTTACGTGTAAATGTGTTCTCGTTTATCAGAGGCATGGTCCTTTAAGGACCTACGAGCCCATTCCCATGCCCCCTGTAATGAATCATACCGAGGCTGGTAGAAGCAAAAGTTATCAGCAAGTTCTCTGCGCACGATTAACTCTTCCAAAAATGTATCAATTGCCTTCAGAGTACCAGGTAGATTCAGAAGCTATACATCAGATATAATAATACATCAACCCACTAAGCAAGAGAAGAAATAATTCAAATAAAACTATGAAGTGTGAACTGCAGCTGAATATGGAGGTCAGGTCACTCAACTAATTTTGCTCATTTTGATAAACTATTATCCTTCATGTTCCATTCAAATACATCAAAGCTAAAGATCAAAACACCACTAACCTCAGGACATAGTTTCCTCACACTACGCGCCTCTAGGGCACACCGCTGTGCTGATATCTGCCCAAAATGCAGATATGGAGAGAGACCGGAAAGTGCTCTAGGTTTTAATGGGTTATTGCGATCTGTTGGATAATTTTTCAACCTTTTCGTCAAGAATCCATCTTTACTTCCCTTCAAAACTTCCATCGCTGCATCTTCTCCCGGTTCACACCATTCAATTTCAGGAACTTCTGCCCCTTTCCTGAACATTGAAATAACACCATCAGAATTACCCTTCAAATCAATCTCATATTGTCTCAACCAAATTGATTAATATACTAACCTTAAAACATCAGAAATAATGCTATCCCAATCAATCATCGGATTAGTGCCAGCCCATTTTTGATATGGAGATTGCAACAAAGGGAAATTGATAAGGTACTCAGGAAGCAACTTATTGACCTTCCCTCTTAGAGTCCTGGCACTATACTCCAGCTTCTCCGATGCCACCCAAAGCGGTACTACATTATGGGCATCAACTTCATGTATGGTCACTGAATCACTCACCTTCTTGCAAATTTTATCTTTACATGTTTGAATCTCCCGTAAAGGCGAGAAATCAGTAACCAACAATGAAGCCCCACATTCTCTCACAAAATTTGGTATAGTCTCTTCAGCTTCTCCCTATATATTTCAATCCACAAAATACAAAGCTTCATGTAGTATCCAAGCAATTGTGTCAAAACCAATTGAAAAAACATCCTAAGTACTGAACCCAAATGAAAATAACATTAAAATAAAAAAATAAAAAAAAATGCTATATTGTATCAACAAGAAAGAACAATGATAATAAAATCCAACATGTCTATATAAACTGTAATGTGTAAAAAAACACAGAAAACAAACCTGAAAGAAGAAAAAAGGGATTTGATAAGTTTGTTCGATACTTGTCTGAAGATGACGCAAACCCTTCAACATAAAGCCAAGCTGTCTCGCTTTGGCACCCAAGAAGTGATCAAAAAGATTGAAAGCCACAGCAACAGGTACGTTTTTCTTGTTGGCCTGATCAACGGCGTGAATCAAAGCCCAGTTGTCTCTCACACGTTGATCTCTGAACATCCAGTAAACAACCGGGCCCGCTTCTTGATCCAACGGACCTGACCCTTGTTTTAGGACCCGGAACCGACCCGGTTGAACAACAGAAGCTGAGGCTGGAGAGACGGATGCCATGGATGTGGCGAGCATGCGAAAGTGGAGGTGCCTACTAACATGCGCCAGCGATGCGTAGGTTAAGACATGGGAAATTAGACAAGAGAGAGCAGAGAAATGGAGGGAAGATGAAGCAGTTATGTGTTAATTTTGTGGTTTTAAAATGATGTACGTGGATGACTTCATATTCCGACACGTAAGGTGACCTGTGTTGTGAGTTGTACATTTGAGGGCAAATTGCACACACTACCCTGATTTCTATCGAAAAGGCATAATATTCGAAAATTATCTTTAATTACACCAAGATCCCTCACCGCTCCGTTTGATGATCGAAAGTTCTAAAATGCCCTTGAGATGTAATAAAGGTAATGTGAGTCATGTGACCTGACAATTGATATGAGTCATGTGACCTGACAATTGATATGTATTTGTTTACTATTAAAAATAATTAATGTTTATTTTACCCTTCAATTTTATTAAAACTTATGGAGCGCCCGAAGTCCCAAACACAATAATATCACCCAATGATTTTAGTGGGATAAAAAAAAATGACACGTTCTGAACATCTACTCTCATAATCGAAACATACAACAGAGAGAAAATTCACTATGCATATTTGTAAAATACACATAATAAGGCTCAAACCTCCCACCACCAACATGAAAAGAGGACGACGGGATGCACATCAATTGTCATAATGATAATATGACAAAACAACTTATATTATATAACTTCTACATAGAAATCCACTTGTGTCATGTATATAGGTAAAATATGTGTTACATAATAAGTAAACCCAAAAACAATCAAAACAATCACATACGAAAACAAAATAAATAATAAAAAAGAGAGAGACATAAAATTTTATGTGATTAGGGATAAGTAGGGTTGCACATTTTCCCCCGGATCCCCGTTTCCCCGCTTCCCCATCCCCATTTGGGGGAAATTTTTTAGGGAAAAATGGGGAAATGGGGAGGGATGGGGATGAAAATCATCCCCAAATTGAAATGGGGATGGGGATGGGGAGACCCCACCCCATCCCCATTTCCCCATTTTCCCCACTAATATAGTGAAATGGGGATGGGGATGGGGATGGGGGGAGGTACCCCTATCCCCATTTCCCCTAAAATATTATAAAAATAATTATATATATATGTATGTATTTTGTAATGTATTTTCTTTGACATTATTTTGTAATGTATATATATTTGACATTATTTTGTAATGTATTTTCTTTTGCATTTGTAATGGAATTTTTTTTTTTTTTTTTTAAGTTTAATTTGTAATTTTCAACTAAATGGGAAAAATAGGGGAATGGGGTAAACGGGGAAACGGGGAAAATGGGGAAATGGGGATGGGGATGGGGGGACCTCCCCCCAAAACTCCCCCATCCCCATTTTCCCCAAATGGGGAAATGGGGAGGGATGGGGAAGGGTTTGAGAAGTGGGGATGGGGATGGGGATGGGGATGGGGGGACCTATATCCATCCCCATTTCCCCAATGTGCAACCCTAGGGATAAGTGTACATCCACGAAGTATACCAGTACGGCAGCACTCAACTTTTACTCTCACTATGGAATTCATCGGAGTGGCATGTAACTATTGATTCTCAAAAGGGTCATGATCACTTTGGGATGGTGATTTGGGCTTTAGCTAAGCGGTTGTTGGGGCTTTTTTCTTCTGATATTGATTATTGGAGAATTTATTGCTATTAGAACAGCCTTGGAATTTTTATCTAGTTCGAATCTTAATGTTGATTTGGTGGAGTTTGATTCTCAGAGGGCTGTTCGTGATCTCTCTTGTTGTTTAATGTTTTTTTTTTCGCTAAAACAGCTTTGTATTTAGAGCCTGATAGAGTTTGACTTCATGTTCGTCCAAGTGTCCAACTATGTTTCAACTATTAACAAAAACTTGGCTACCCAGCAATAGCCGATAGCATCACAAAAACATTTTCGTGGCCGCTTATTGTTATTTGATGCGAGAAAGCCCACAAAAGCTTTTGGACCAATACTCAACAGCCCACGACCCATTGTCATCAGACTCACAAAACTGGAGCTATTTAGTATTTAGTATTTAGTTAGGGGAGAACGAGATCCCACATCGTCCAGTTATAACAGTAACGCCCTCTTTATAAGAGAAGACGCAGCTTACTATCATTGTCTCTTAGGAGACATCCGATAAAATTGGAACGATACAGAGAAGATTAGCATGGCCCCTGCGCAAGGATGACACGCACAAATCGAGAAATGGTCCAAATTTTTTTTTTTCCATCTTCACAGGTTCGATTTCTGACTTGTATCTCTTTCAATCTTCTGCTGTTCATGACCACAATACTCACTGAATCTTTTTTATTTTTGGGTTTGAATCTCTCACTCACTTGCGTTCTCGGTTTGATTTCTCACTTGCATCCCTGTTATCTCCTTTAATCTTCTGCTGTTGAATTTCTTTTTTGTACTAGGGTTTCATTCTGTTGTATAACTGTGTTTAGACAGGAAGTCGCTGTTTTTGATGTTATCCATTTATTACTAAAGAAATATGGAATAATTTAGTTTAAAACCAAGTATATATATCTGATTCTTCTAGCAATTTGGTTGTATGCAGATATTTATAGGCATGTCAACTCCTTTTAAAGCTCATGGAAATCCTTTGCCTGAGATGCTCATATCTCAAACTTCATTAAAATTGGTATACATTATGCAGTTATAGTCAGTGGATACAACAAAATACCTAAATAGAAAGTAGAGTTGATTGTTTCTTCTTCTATTGCAATTTGCAACAACTCATATTGTTGTCTAACTTTCAGATTAAGAATTAGTTAAAACATGTGGTTGACTGCTTACTCTTTTTATAGTCACTCAAATATGTGGTTTCAACTTTTTAGCATTTGGCAGAGGTCATCTAGAAATACTTGTATTAAAGAAACTAAGGCCCAGTTTGGCATTGCTGTGCTTTTGGGAGAATTGCTTTTGATTCTGCTGTGAGGAAAATTGCTTCTGATTCTGCTGTGGGGAGAATCAGCTGAGTGTTTGGTAAACTGATTTTTAAAAGTGCTGTGAGAACCAAAAGCAATTTCAATGTGTTTGGTAAACTGTAAGTAAAAAATGCTGTGGGAGTGCAAAATTACTATAAAGGACACAAATAACTATCGAAGATGTTTTGAAAATAAATTATTTGTTTTATTTTGTGTGACCATAAACATGTTATAAAATAAATAATTTATTTTATTTTTGTATGACCATAAACATGTTATATATAAAAAAAATTGTTCTATTTTTTATGACCATATCACATTATTACTTTTTTTTTTCTATTGCCACATATATTGCGAATATATTAAGAAAACTCTTTTGATTACTTCCATAATTTTTTCTAAATAGCAAAATATGTTTGAAGGAGTCATGAGATTACACAATTGAAATAAACAACAAAAGACCCCAAATAGCAAAATATGGTACGAAGTTAAGAGTAAAATGCACATAAATGCTAAGTGCGCGCACTCATTAAACTTTGCGCAATTAAATTTCTTAAGTTCTCCATTTCTCGTCTTCCCGGACCATCTTCTTCATGTGCATTGACCTCAATTTCTTCATTAATCTCTTCACTTGAGTAATTTTCACTGTCCTCAAAATCTCTATCTCGTTGTGCATATTTTCTAATGTAGTTATGAAGAGTCATTGTAGCAATAACAATTTTCACTTGTTTTTCATAAGAATAACTTGGCATATCACGTAGAATACTCCATTTTTTTTTTCCATACCCCAAAAGTGCGCTCAATGATGCTCCTAAGTGAAGAATGTGCGTGATTAAATATTTCTTTGTGACCGGTTGGTTCTTCACCCCTACGAAAATGTGGAAGGTGATACCTTTCACCTTTATAAGGTCCTAAAAAACCTTTCATTTGCGGGTATCCGGCATCAACCAAGTAATATTTTCCTAAAAATATAAATATATGAATGATTATGATATAATATACAATTATTATTTGCGGAATGTAGATTAAAAAAAAAAAATACCATTTAGAGGTTTTGGAAAATTTGAGTGAGGATCACGTAAAGCTGATAAGAATACTCTACTATCATGAGCACTGCCTTCCCACCCTGCACATGCAAATGTAAATTGCATGTCAAAGTTACATATAGCCATTACATTTTGGGTGGGTATTCCTTTTCTGCCAATATATGGTACTTGATCGCTTGGAGAAATCGAAGCTTGAACATGAACACCATCTATAGCTCCAATGCAATCCTACAAATTAATTTAAAATAAGTATAAAATAAAGCATTTATATGGATATACTAAATTTAAGAGCATTGAAAAGTATACATACCTTAAAGTGAGGCATATATCTAGAGTCGCTCAATATTTCTTGTGGGGTGCTTCTAAATTCGGGATCCAAAGGTTTTATCATCACCTTAGCCATTTCATATAAAATATCTAGCATCACATCAAAATATCTACTCACTGTCTCACCGGAACGTTGAAAACGTTCTTGTGCATTCCTATTTCCTATACCATGTCCTAAAATATAAAGAAACATTCCTAAAATTTCAGCATTACTTATGTTTCTTTAACCCTTCAACTTATAAATATTTTCTAAATCATTTAACAACTTTACGAAGACATGTTTATCCATTCTAAACATGTTATAGCAACGACTTTCATTGCCCTCCAACACTTCCATCAACCAAATATAACCTGTTTGAGAGCTTGTCATGCATGGAGTTTTTAGAATATATTTTTCAAGATAAACTTGAATAAGACGACCACATACACATATAAGTTGATCTATCTCCTTTTCATCTTCTGAATTGTCCATACTTTATTTTAATAGCCTGCAATATATATGATCTCATCAAACATCACATATAAATAGAGGTACAATGTAGGTCCAACAAGCACAAATTTAAAGATAACATAATAATATCATAAACAAAGTCCAACAAGACAAAAATAAAATAAAATATGTCAGAGTTTAGCCTACGGAAAAGGTACAATGTAGGTCCAACAAGCACAAATTTAAAAATAACATAATAAGTTCATAAACAAAAGTCCAACAAGTCAAAAATAAAATATATGTCATAGAGTTTAGCCTATTGGAAACCACTAGAAAACCAAGTTGATATTACAAAGTAGGATCACCCTACTTAATTTTCACCCTTTTTCTGATTAAGAATCAGAAATTGGAGCTTCAAATCAGGATCTGTCATAATAGAAAACATCTCCCTCTTCTCTTGAGAACAAAACAACTCCGTCGCAAACCACCACAACTTACTACCTTTTTCCGCCCCTGGTAAAGTTGCCACAATTTCCATCACTTTAGCAATACTAGTTCTTTGCATTGGTGTTGCTGTACTCCTACTCTCAACTACCTGAACAAGACGATCAATTTGTTTAGACAACTTTGCTGCACCTCCCAACTTTCCCTTCTTTCCCTTTAACCCTCCCACAACTCTATTTATTTCACTCTCATCACTTGTTCTCTTTTTCCCCTTATCTTGATCAACTTGTGAATCCTTCTCATTCTCCTTATCGACAGTCATTACATCATGTTCTGAATATCCCACCGTTTCTTCAAGAAGTATGGTAGATGATGGAATCATGACACAATTACCAACCGCTGTACTACCCTTGAACATTTTGTCATACATATCCATCATGTCGGGACTAATTCCCACATCACGAAATTTTCGATACTCACCATTCATCTACAAAAAAGGCAGATGGTTAGAAAACATGCACCTTGATGACATAAATAAATAAATAAATAAATAAATGAGGGAGAATTTTCATACCTCAATTTTACTTTGCCACCATTCTGGAGGTGCATCCACCGTTTTCTTAGTGGGGTCCCATCCGATACCGGTTTCTTTATGCAATAGTGAACTCCACAATTTCCAATCGTTTTTAAGTGAATCCCACTTGTTTTTCAATTGCCTTTTATCATAATCCTTTCCGGTTATTTCCTTAAAAACATTGATAACATTTACCCATCCTATCTTATCAAAATGAGTGCCAGGCCTATTTCCTTTTGCCACTTCCTTAACACATATTTCACAAAATATAGCTACAAGATCATCAGACCATGAAGCTTTTGATTTTCCACTTTTCTCATTTTCAGTCATGCTAGTTGTGTTCTTCTTTCCCATGTACCTAATGTTTATCAACTACAAGAACACATCTCATCAAGTATCAGCAAAATTCACTCACCAATAACTTCTCTATCACTACAATAACACTCTTGAAGATTTTTATTTATAATAGTTTCCTTAAGTGTACTATAGAATAATATACATTTTTTTAAGCGGGGTAGAAATGTGGTCCAGATCAGTGGATACTTTAATAATATAGCTTTTGTGCAACCCCACAACCTCAACTTTTGTGCAACCCCACACCTCAAACTAGATTGTCGTGGACTGTTGTCTTTATATCAATCAATAAGCCAATCAATTTCTAAAAGGCAAACCAATCAATTTCTAAATTAACTTCATTTGATTTAAGTAAAAGTAAAAGGTGTTAGTAAGAATAATAATAGTTTAATCATAATTAATTTATAAAAGAAAATCCAACAATAAAGAACCAAAGAAGCAGATATATGCATAGCATGTGTATATATATATATATATATATATTTGAAAATAGAGCAATAAAGACAAAAGACACAACAAAAGACACACACACATATATATATATATATATTTGAAAACAGAGCAATAAACAACAAAGCACAGCAGTGTTTGAAAATAGAGCAATAAAGACGCAACAAAACATATATATATATATATATATATATATATATATATATATACAACAAAGCACAGCAGTCGTCAACAAAACAGAGCAACAAATAGATATATACAGATATATGCGTAGCATGTATATATATGTATAGCATGTATATATATGTATATATATGCTAGAAAACAGAGCAACAAGGCTCAACACAAGTTAAAAACACAGCAGCCCTCAATACGAAACACAACAAAACACAGTAGCCCTCAAAACCACCTTTTATATTCATTCAAGTGAGGATATTCATCAAACAGTTTATGGGCATCACCAAGTCAGTACCAATTTTGGTTTTCACACGAAACCCTAACTACCCATTTCCTGCAAGAATAAATAGTTTCATACAAGAATAGCAAAATTTTATAAAAACGAAAACAAAAAGAAAAGGAAAAACATAGGGGTTTTCGTTTGCTCAACTCCACAACAACAAAATTCATATTATGATGGAGGGAGAAGCAGCCGAGAAGCACAGAGAAAGAAATTACAATGAAATTTTCGGAGAGAAAGGATGGAGGGAGTGGAGAAATTTCAGAGATAATGGGTTGTTACTCACCGATCAAGCAGCCGTAGAAGCCTTCGCGTAAGGATGGAGGGAGAGGAGACTGTAGGATGGAAGGAATCGAATCAGTTGATGGTTGCCAGAGGTGAATAGAGAAAAGGGTTTTGTTTTGTTTTTGGTAAATCCTATGAAAGAACAGGGATAAAATAGGTAGTTTGGTAAAAAATTCATTAATGTTGAAGAGTAGCGTGTTTCAATATTGCTTCTCCAAGAATCAGTTTTTTAAAAGTAAGAAAAACTAGCTTCTCATTTTCTGATTCTGGGGAAGCTAAAGGTGGCCAAAAGCGCTCCCCTAAAATTTTACCAAACACCCCAGTCTATGTCTAGAATCACTTTTGGTCCCAAAAGCAGCTCTAGAAGCAATGCCAAACTGGGCCTAATATTAGACATTAGAAGATGCTAAGGTCCTAAGGATCGTCAGAGACATCTTATTGAACCGGGCTTATATATATATATATAGAAAACGACACAAGAATAAATATGCTATTCCGTTACAATAGAAAACGACACAAGAATAAATATGCTATTCCGTTACAAAGTACACTAAGACTTCCTTAGACAAACTAACAAAGAAGTTTAGAATGAAAACAAGGTACATACAAAGATAAGTAGAATAGATGAAGGAGAGTAATTGAGGAACCCAAACTAGCACATTTAGATCTTACCACGTGGACCAAGCTTTGGTGGAAGTTGTGGGCCCTTCTTGATTGGTAGAATGTCACCTGTGGCAGTGGTACTGAAGTAAGCAAGGGTGGAACCACCTCCCAATATCAACTTGAGCAATATAAACCTCTCTTATTGAATGGAGCTGCAAATGTCTCAAAGAACTTGCTCTGCATTTCCACACATGCACACATTTTACCATTCATTTAATATGTATATAAACTCACACTTCTCTCTCACTAGTCACTCTCTCTATGATGATTTACTGTTTTAGTAAACTTTACTACTACAACTGTACATGTGAAGCTTTCATAGCTCAGTTGGTTAGAGCACCCGTTTAGTAAGCGGGAGGTCTTGAGTTCAACTCTCAATGAAAGCAACCATTTGTTTAAAATGTAACCTTTTTTTTTCTTTTCTTTTTTTTGCCAAGGAACTTGATTTCATTTCATTTTCATTCGATCAGTAAACTAAACGCGTTCTAAATTAAATTTGTTTTCAAATTTAACCAAAATTTTATGTCAATTAAACATTTAATAATGAAATTAATCCTAGACGAAAATGAGCAAAAGCAGAGAGAAATGAAGAAACCTAAGAGAGTTGTAGGGTGAGGGATCATCAGAGCCGTACAAATCCCATTGGCCAGTAGTGTTACAAATATCCTCCAAATCAAAGTATACACTCTTGTCACCATACTTGGCCACCACAGCTCCACTTATGTACATCATGTAATTAAACATGTTAAAAATCTCACTAGTGTATGTGTATCTGAATAATTAAGTAATTAATTAGTTAATAAAAGCTAATTAAAAATTTATTTACAAAGAAAATTGCAACCCAAAAAAAAGGTCCGGTCTAAACAAATTTCCTATCTAAGCCATTACTTGTTATCTTAGTCTAATTTATACACATTTTTTCTACTTAAACTATGAGAATCAGAGTTTTACCGTTTTGAGATCATTAGAACTGTTCATTCACAAATCACAAGTCATTCCAGCCCATGAAGTGGTTTTCTGGGCTAGTTGGCTTCCTCTTTTTGATACGGGCTTAATTCAATTAATACGTACAAGTGGAAGCATCTTAGTCAGACTAGTAGTTAGGTTATTATGTTTGAATAAATTAGTATGTTAGTTGTTGAATTCAGAGCATTAGTGTTAGTGGTTTCCTTTGTTTTGGGCATTATTGTTGGTGGGTTAGTTGTTCCTGGTTCTCAGGATTAGTTGCTGATTATTTGCCGATTGTAAGCCTATACATGGCTCCATTTGAATTCAATAAAAAGGTAACGAATTTATTGCCAAATTACTATCCTTCTTCTCTGCTCAACTATATTCTTCTTCTTTTTCCCAAATTCAAACACATCAATGGTACCGGAGCCAAGATCGGTTCTTATGGATACCCGTGGCAAGAGCAACATTGAGTTTCGCAACGAGGTTAGTGAAATACTAGCCCGTCACGAATCAAGTCTCGAACACTTAACCACCAACCTCAAGCATATCACCTCCACCATTCAATTCATTCTCACTGAACTCAAAACCTTACGTGTTAACCATAATGGTAACACCATTGAGATTGAATTCATCCCCTTTACACCAGGTGAATCCTCACATTGCCCATTTCAATTAGATACTGTTGGAAATATGATACTAAAACAATAAATATTTAATGTTTATTTGTTTGAGAAATCATATTTGATATGAATGAAAAATTGTTTCCAGCAATTAAAACCACATGAATTTGAAAGGTGTAATTGTTAGAAAAAGATATGTGTAATTTTGAACAAACACAAAGTTTCAAGGAGAAATGTCTTTTGAAATAGAAAAGACATAATCCTGAACAGATGCAATTTTTCAATTAAATCATGACCTTTCCAAAAGGCACTTTGTATCTATAAATTAGAAGTCATTCATTCATTCTAAACAATCAAGAAAACTTCATAAAGTTACTGCATTGAGTATTGAGTCTTTTGGTCGTTGAGAGAGAGTTCTGCATATTTAGTTCGTGGTGTGCTTGTGGATTTGAAGTGCTACTACCACAAGACAGAGAAGTCGTTGTATCCTAGAAGGCGAGCGCCGATTGACCAATAGCACCGGTGGGCGGGCGTAAATCGTCTTAAAGACATAGTGTTGAACACTAGCCTCGACTTAAAAGGAATTACTGACAAAACTACAGCAAATTGTGAAGGTTTTTCTACTAACTACTTCACTGTGTTTTTTAATTTATTTTCTATTTATTTATTTATATAGCAATTTACACAACATTTTTTCTATCAATTTTAAGACGATTTAATATTCTGTGTTTATTGCTATATATATGTATGTATATAAAGGATTATTGTTACCTATTGCATTTATTGTCTTTACTGCATCTAAAATTGTAGTATATAGTTATCTGTTGTCGCTCGAAATGCTTGGTTATTTTTTCTACTAAGCCATCTGCACCATTGCCTTATTATATTGCTCAAATTAATGTTTTATTTTGTTAGTAATATATAATATCAGTACCCGACCACGATATTCTTTCATATATTTTGCCTATAGTTGGTAGTTGGTAAATATATATATATATATTAATTTTTCTTATCTGATAATTTTTATTGTGAAGGAAAAAATGAGTTCCTCAAATAATGAAAAAGAGACCACAGCAACTGGCACCGTAGTCCCTGTTGTCCCTATTACTTCTTTGCCTGTTGCAACTACTCCCCACCATGGAGAAAAACCTGAGAAGTTCAAAGGAAATGATTTCAAAAGGTGGCAACAGAAAATGTTGTTCTATTTGACAACATTAAATTTGGCTAAATTCTTGAAGGAAGACGCTCCTAAACCAGGAACTTCCAAGGAAGAAGCAACTGCTGTTGATGCCTGGCACCATGCAGACTACATCTGCAAAAATCATATCCTCAATGGATTAGATGATGCACTCTACAATGTGTATTGTCCAATAAAGACGGCTAAGGCTTTATGGGAGTCATTGGACAAGAAATACAAGACTGAAGATGCCGGAATGAAGAAATTCATTGTTGGTCGATTTCTTGACTACAAAATGATAGATAACAAAACTGTTATTAGTCAAGTCCAAGAGTTGCAACTTATTCTTCATGAAATTCATGCTTAAAATATGGTGTTAAGTGAATCATTCCAAGTGGCTGCAGTAATTGAGAAATTACCACCATCCTGGAAAGAATTCAAGAATTATCTCAAGCATAAACGCAAAGAGATGGGACTTGAAGATATGATCGTACGATTGAGGATTGAGGAGGATAATCGTCGGTCTGAGAAAAGAGGATCTTCCATAGAGGCCAAGGCACACATAGTAGAGAAGGGGCCAAACAAAAAGAGGAAACACTCCGGGGATGGCTCTAGTCAAGGAAATTCTAAAAAAGCCAAGGAGTTCAAAGGCAAGTGTTTCAATTGCAACAAAACAGGACACCGTGCTAAGGACTGTAGGAGTGGCAAGGGTAAAAGCAACTCAAAGAAGAAAGGAAAGGCATATGAGGCAAACATGACAGAGGAAGACATGATCACAAATGATTTATCTGATATCAATCTGTCTGCAGTTGTCTCTGAGATAAATTTGGTTGGAAATACCAAAGAATGGTGGGTGGACACTGGGGCTACTCGTCACGTTTGTGTTGATCGAAAAATGTTTATTACTTATCAAGAATTGGATGGAGAACAATTGTTCATGGGGAATTCTTCTACCTCTAAGGTTGAAGGTCAAGGGAAGGTTGTCCTGAAGATGACATCTGGCAAGGAACTCACCCTCAACAATGTGCTCCATGTTCCTGACATCCGAAAGAATTTAGTCTTTGGATCTCTCTTGAGCAGGAATGGTTTTAAATTAGTGTTTGAGTCAGACAAGTTTGTACTTATTAAGAATGGTATGTATGTGGGAAAGGGGTACCTGAGTGATGGTTTGTTCAAGATGAATGTAATGACCATTGTACCAAAAATTATTAAGAATAATAAAATCAGTTCTGCTTATATGCTTGAGTCATCTGATATATGGCATGGTAGATTAGGTCATGTTAATTATGATTCTATACGAAAATTAATTAACATGGAATTAATTCCTATATTTCATATTGATCCCAATGTTAAATGTGAAACATTTGTTGAAGCAAAACTAACAAGAACATCATTCCATTCTATTGAGAGAAGTACAGAACCTCTAGACTTAATTCATAGTGATATATGTGATTTAAAGTTTATAGAGACTAGAGGAGGAAAAAAAATATGTTATTACCTTCATTGATGATTGTACAAGATATTGTCATGTGTACTTGCTAAGAAGCAAGGATGAGGCAATTGAAATGTTTAAATTTTACAAAACAGAAGTTGAGAATCAACTTAGCAGGAAAATTAAAGTGTTAAGAAGTGATAGGGGTGGTGAATATGTATTCCCTTTTGGTGAGTTTTGTGCCAAACATGGGATTATTCACCAAACGACTGCCCCCTATACACCTCAACAAAATGGTATTGCTGAGCGTAAAAACCGTACTTTAAAGGAGATGATGAATGCTATATTAATAAGTTCTGGGGCACCCCAGAATTTGTGGGGGGAAGCATTGACCTCTGCAAATTATATTCTCAACAAGTTGCCTCATAAAAGGTTAGACAAAACCCCATATGAATTATGGAAAGGTCATCAACCTTCATATAAATATTTCAAAGTGTGGGGGTGTTTGGCAAAGGTAGCGGTCCCTAACCCTAAAGCAATTAAAATAGGACCCAAAACCATTGACTGTATATTTATTGGTTATGTAACTAATAGCAGTGCATATCGATTCCTTGTACATAAATCCAATATTTCTGAAGTACATGTGAACACGATTATTGAATCAAGGAATGCATCTTTCTTTGAAAATGTATTTCCTTATAAAGAGGCACAAGAAAAACGTTCTCTTAAAAGAACTTATGATGCTGTTAGTAATAACCTAGACAATCATCAAGAAAGTACTGACCAAGAATCTAGTGGACAAAAACACAACGTTGAACCAAGACGAAGTAAGAGGTCTAAAACGTCTAAGTCTTTTGGTCCTGATTTTCTAACATATTTGTTAGAAAATGAGCCTCTCACTTTCAAGGAAGCAATGTCTTCTCCTGAAGCATTATTTTGGAAAGAGGCTATTAATGCTGAAATTGATTCCATCATGCAGAATCATACATGGGAACTAGTGGATCTTCCTCCTGGAAATAAGCCTTTGGGTTATAAATGGATTTTCAAAAGGAAGATGAAGGCTGATGGGACGATTGATAAGTATAAAGCAAGATTGGTTGTCAAAGGATATAAGCAAAAGGAAGGCTTAAATTACTTTGACACATATTCACCGGTTACAAGAATAACATCCATTAGAATGTTAATTGCAATAGCAGCATTGCACAATCTAGAGATACATCAAATGGATGTTAAAACGACATTTCTAAATGGCGATTTAGATGAGGAAATCTATATGGAACAACCTGAAGGGTTTGTAGTTCCTGGTCAAAAACACAAAGTGTGTAAGCTAGTTAAGTCCCTATATGGCTTAAAGCAAGCACCGAAACAATGGCATTTGAAATTTGACAAAGCAATGATTTCAAATGGGTTCAAGATAAATGAGTGTGATAAATGTGTATACACTAAGAGCACTCAAGATGGATTTGTCATTGTTTGCCTTTATGTGGATGACATGTTGATTATAAGCAACAATATTAGTATGATTAAATCAACCAAAAAGATGTTGACCAGAAATTTTGACATGAAAGATTTAGGTGTTGCTGATGTGATACTGGGAATTAAAATTTCTAGAACATCTGATGGGTTAGTTTTATCTCAATCACATTACATTGAGAAAATACTGAATAAGTTTAGTGAATATGATACTAATCCAGTGAAAACACCTTATGATCCAAATCTTCATCTTAGAAAAAATGATGGACAAGGCATTTCACAAGTAGAATATGCTCAAATCATTGGTAGTCTAATGTATCTCATGAATTGTACGAGACCTGATATAGCGTACTCAGTTAACAAATTGAGTAGATACACAAGTAATCCTGGAAAGGATCATTGGAAGGCTATAATTAGAGTACTTAAATATTTGAGATATACAAAGAATTTTGGACTACATTACACAAGATATCCTGCCGTACTTGAGGGCTATAGTGATGCTAATTGGATATCTGATACTAAAGACTCAAAATCCACCAGTGGATATGTCTTTACAATTGGTGGCGCAGCAGTATCTTGGAGATCTACTAAACAAACATGTATTGCTAGATCCACTATGGAATCTGAATTTATAGCCTTAGATAAGGCTGGAGAAGAAGCCGAGTGGCTTCGAAATTTTTTAGAAGATATTCCATGTTGGCCTAAGCCTGTGCCCTCTGTATGTATACATTGTGACAGCCAATCTGCAATTGGAAGAGCACACAGTAATATGTATAATGGTAAGTCTAGACACATACGTCGAAGACACAACACCGTGAAACAACTGCTCTCTAGTGGTATTATTACCATTGACTATGTGAAGTCAAAAGATAATTTAGCGGATCCGTTTACCAAAGGTTTGGGTAGAGAGCAAGTTTTTCGATTAACAAAAGGAATGAGATTAAAGCCCTTGTAAAAGAGGAGCCATAATGGAAACCTAACCTGGTTGATTGGAGATCCCAAGATCCAGGTTCAAAAGGGACAACAAAATTATGGTATACTCTGACCAAGCACTGCGGAGATAAAATCTCCTTCCCATTCTTGTGATACAAAGCAGTGCCTACAATGGATTTAGGCTAAGCTATGCTTTTAATGATCCCATAATTTGATTTATTCAAGTTGGGTATGGTAGGGGGGGGGTGTGGGTCAAGACAAAAACTAGTATTGTAGGTCACGCAATCTTCAAATAATATCGGTAGGAATCCCGTACATGAAAAAGTGCGGAATCCCGTACCTGATACTTTTTAACAAAACGTGATACCGTTTGGTGTTAAAATTAATAATACAAATAAATAAATAAAATAGACATTAACTAATTAAAATGTAACATGTCTATTTTATATCTAGAAAATTATTTATAACCAAATCAATCTAATATTCTTCTTAATTTTCATTTCAATTACATAATCAAAGAGTGTATGAGAAAACATCTTTTGTTTTGTTTCAAAATTTATGCGTATTCTTAATGGTATGCATAACTGAAAAAAAATATTTTAATAGTTCCCTGCTTATAAAATAGAAATTTCAATAGCTTAATTAAAATATCATTATACCATTGATATATTTAAATCACAATTATTTACATACTTGTAACTTAGTTTTATAACATCCATGTCAAACCAAATTAACTTATAATAATTTTGAAGAAAATTTAAATAATAAACTAATAAAGTAAATTTATCAAAATCAGATTAATATTTAACCTAACAAAATAAATAATAAAGGTATTCGTTATAAGAATTCAATATTTACTAGTTTGTTCTAGAGGAATGTAAAATATATATATATATATAATGAGTAATGCTAGGCTTTTTGGTTTTTTTTTTTTTTTTTCCCAAATTTTTTATCAAATGTTTATAGAATGTGAGGTGTCAATATCACATCATTCACCACATAATCTCATAATTTACAAGATGTTGACACCTCACGTGTTACATATATTTGAGAAAAAAATTGGGAAATTTTTTGGGAAGACTAGCATTACTCATATATAATACACACTAGATTAGGTAATAATGTATGAAATAATAGGAAATTAAAATATTAAAATGGATTGATTTTATCTCTTATTTTCATGGTCAATAGAATTATGAAAACAAAAATTATAAGTTAATTTATATTATTAAAATAATAAAAAGAGAAGAGAATATTATCACCTATTATATATATATATATCACATTTTATGTCTAATAGTTTTATTTATTTTATTTTATTGGTTCATATTTTAATTTGATTTATAATAGTTGTTTTTTTTTTTTTTTTTTTTTTTTTTTTTTTTTTTTTTTTTTGGGGGGGGGGGGGGGGGGGGGGGGGGGGGGGGCTAAATTCGCCCCTGAGTGTACACGCAAACCAAAACAATGAATTTGGAAGAGGGAGAGAATTGGGGTACGGTGAGAGGCCATGGCGTACACTCAAACCAAAACAATGAATCGGGAAGAGGGAGAGAATTGGTACGGTGAGAGGCCATGCCCCATACATTCGCCATTGAGTGTACACGCAAACCAAAACAATGAATTGGGAAGAGGGAGAGAATTGATACGATGAGAGAAAGAGAAATAGGAAGAGAAGGATAGAATTGGATATGATGTTGACGCGACCTTATCTCTATGGCTACTCTTACTCTATTGTTAATTAAATAATATAAAATAAATTATAATTTTTTATTTTTTTACTATAGCTAAGGTTAGCTCTCTCTACTGTCCGCCCCTGACCGCGTTGTTCATTCACAAATCACAATAAGTCATTCCAACTCATGAGGTGGGTTTTTTTAGGCTAGTTGGCTTCCTCTTTTCTACATGATTATCAAGAGGCAAGTGTCTTTCCATAAGTTAAAAGGGCTCTAGATGTTATACTTTGGAAATATCCTTGTGAAATTTTGTATTAATTTTTTAAAATTTATTTTTAACATTTAAAGGTGGCTATAGCCCCCCTACATTCGCCCTGAGTGTACACGCAAACCAAAACAATGAATTTGGAAGAAGGAGAAAATTGGGGTACGGTGAGAGGCCATGGCGTACACTTAAACCAAAACAATGAATCGGGAAGAGGGAGAGAATTGGTACGGTGAGAGGCCATGCCCCATACATTTGCCACTGAGTGTACACGCAAACCAAAACAATGAATTGGGAAGAGGGAGAGAATTGATACGATGAGAGAAAGAGAAATAGGAAGAGAAGGATAGAATTGGATATGATGTTGACGTGACATTATCTCTATGGCTACTCTTACTCTATTGTTAATTAAATAATATAAAATAAATTATAATTTTTTATTTTTTTACTATAGCCCGGGTCAGCTCTCTCTACCGTCCGCCCCCGACTGCGTTGTTCATTAACAAATCACAATAAGTCATTCCAGCCCATGAGGTGGTTTTTTGGGGCTAGTTGGCTTCCTCTTTTCTACATGATTATCAAGAGGCAAGTGTCTTCCCATAAGTTAAAAGGGCTCTAGATGTTATACTTTGGAAATATCCTTGTGAAATTTTGTATTAAGTTTTTAAAATTTATTTTCAACATTTAAAGGTGGCTATGGCCCCCCTACATTCGCCCTGAGTGTACACACAAACCAAAACAATGAATTTGGAAGAGGGAGAAAATTGGGGTACGGTAAGAGGCCATGGCGTACACTCAAACCAAAACAATGAATCGGGAAGAGGGAGATAATTGGTACGGTGAGAGGCTATGCCCCCTAGATTCGCCCCAGAGTGTACACTCAAACCAAAACAATGAATTTGGAAGATGGAGAGCATTGATACGGTGAGAGAAAGAGAAATAGGAAGAGAGGGATATAATTGGATATGATGTTGTCGTGACCTTATCTTTGTGGCTACTCTAACTCTATTGTTAATTAAATAATATAAAATAAATTATAATTTTTTATTTTCTTACTATAGCCCGAGTCAGCTCCCTCTACCGTCCGCCTCTGACTACGTTGTTCATTCACAAATCATAATAAGTCATTCCAGCCCATGAGGTGGTTTTTTGGGGCTAGTTGGCTTCCTCTTTTCTACATGATTATCAAGAGGCAAGTGTCTTCCTATAAGTCAAAAGGGCTCTAGATGTTATACTTTGGAAATATTCTTGTGAAATTTTGTATTAATTTTTATAAATTGATTTTCAACATTTAAAGGTGGCCATGGGCTCCCCTACATTCGCCCTGAGTGTACATGCAAACCAAAACAATGAATTTGGAAGAGGGAGAGAATTGGGGTACGGTGAGAGGCCATGGTGTACACTCAAACAAAAACAATGAATTGGGAAGAGGGAGAGAATTGGTACAGTGAGAGGCCATGCCCCCCTACATTCGCCCCTGAGTGTACACGTAAACCAAAATAATGAATTGGGAAGAGTGAGAGAGTTGATACGGTGAGAGAAAGAGAAATAGGAAGAGAGGGATAGAATTGGATATGACGTTGACGTGACCTTATCTCTGTGGCTACTCTAACTCTACTGTTAATTAAATAATATAAAATAAATTATAAATTTTTATTTTTTTACTATAGCCCAGGTCAACTCCCTCTACCGTCCGCCTCTGACTGTGTTGTTCATTCACAAATCACAATAAGTCATTCTAGCCCATGATGTGGTTTTTTGGGCTAGTTGGCTTCCTCTTTTCTACATGATTATTAAGAGGCAAGTGTCTTCTCATAAGTCAAAAGGGCTCTAGATATTATACTTTGGAAATATCTTTGTGAAATTTTGTATTAATTTTTAAAAATTTATTTTTAACATTTAAAGGTGGCCATGGGCCCCCCTACATTCGCCCTAAGTGTACACACAAACCAAAACAATGAATTTGGAAGAGGGAGAGAATCGGGGTATGGTGAGAGGCCATGGCATACACTCAAACCAAAACAATGAATCGGGAAAAGGGAGAGAATTGGTACGGTGAGAGGCCATGCCCTCCCTACATTCACCCCTGAGTGTACACGCAAACCAAAACAATGAATTGGGAAGAGGGAGAGAATTAATACGGTGAGAGAAAGAGAAATAGGAAGAGAGGGATAGAATTGAATATGATGTTGACGTGATCTTATCTTTGTGGCTACTCTAACTCTATTGTTAATTAAATAATATAAAATAAATTATAAATTTTTATTTTTTTACTATAGCCCGAGTCAGCTCTCTCTACCATCAGCCCCCAACTGCGTTGTTCATTCACAAATCACAATAAGTCATTCCAGCCCATGAGGTGGTTTTTTGGGCTAGTTGGCTTCCTCTTTTCTACATGATTATCAAGAGGCAAGTGTCTTCCTATAAGTCAAAAGGGCTCTAGATGTTATACTTTGGAAATATCCTTGTGAAATTTTGTATTAATTTTTATAAATTGATTTTCAACATTTAAAGGTGGCCATGGGCTCCCCTACATTCACCCTGAGTGTACATGCAAACAAAAACAATGAATTTGGAAGAGGGAGAGAATTGGGGTACGGTGAAAGGCCATGGTGTACACTCAAACAAAAACAATGAATTGGGAAGAGGGAGAGAATTGGTACAGTGAGAGGCCATGCCCCCCTACATTCGCCCCTGAGTGTACACGCAAACCAAAATAATGAATTGGGAAGATGGAGAGAATTGATACGGTGAGAGAAAGAGAAATAGGAAGAGAAGGATAGAATTGAATATGATGTTGACGTGATCTTATCTTTGTGGCTACTCTAACTCTATTGTTAATTAAATAATATAAAATAAATTATAAATTATTATTTTTTTACTATAGCCTGGGTCAGCTCTCTCTACCATCAGCCCCCGACTGCGTTGTTCATTCACAAATCACAATAAGTCATTCCAGCCCATGAGGTGGTTTTTTGGGCTAGTTGGCTTCCTCTTTTCTGCATGATTATCAAGAGGCAAGTGTCTTCCTATAAGTCAAAAGGGCTCTAGATGTTATACTTTGGAAATATCCTTGTGAAATTTTGTATTAATTTTTTAAAATTTATTTTCAACATTTAAAGGTGGCCATGGGCCCCCTACATTCGCCATGAGTGTACACGCAAACCAAAACAATGAATTTGGAAGTGGGAGAGAATTGGGGTACGGTGAGAGGCCATGGTGTACATTCAAACCAAAACAATGAATCAAGAAGAGGGAGAGAATTGGTACGGTGAGAGGCCATGCCCCCCTACATTCTCCCCTGAGTGTACATGCAAACCAAAACAATGAATTGGGAAGAGGGAGAGAATTGATACGGTGAGAGAAAGAGAAATAGGAAGAGAGGGATATAATTGAATATGATGTTGATGTGACCTTATCTTTGTGGTTACTCTAACTCTATTGTTAATTAAATAGAGTAATTGGCACGAATCCCCCCTGGAGTGTTTGTGAATTGGCATGTTGCCCCATAAATTATTTTTTTAGCCATTAAACCCCCTGAACTATCGCTTATTGGCAGAACAAGACTAAAGATGCCCCCTCTCAGAGGGAAAAAAACCCAAGGGATTGCCAATAAGCGATAGTTCAAGGGGTTTAATGGCTAAAAAAATAATTTAGGGGGCAACATGTCAATTCACATACACTTCAGGGGGGATTCGTGCCAATTACTCAATTAAATAATATAAAATAAATTATAATTTTTTATTTTTTTACTATAGCCCAGGTCAGCTCCCTCTATCGTCCGCCTCTGACTGAGTTGTTCATTCACAAATCACAATAAGTCATTCCAGCCCATGAGGTGGTTTTTTGGGCTAGTTGGCTTCCTCTTTTCTACATGATTATCAAGATGCAAGTGTCTTCCCATAAGTCAAAAGGGCTCTAGATGTTATACTTTGGAAATATCCTTGTGAAATTTTGTATTAATTTTTAAAAATTTATTTTCAACATTTAAATAAAATTTTGAAATTACTTTAATGAATTAAATTTATATTGTTGAAAATGTGTATAATTTTATATTATATTATATTAATTTTAGTTTTTAGTTAATGGGAAGTGTGAACTTTTATTGAACCAAATATTTGTACACGTAATCGAATCACGCACAAAAACAATGAGACATGATTATAAATGGCAAACAAAAACTTGAAAAGCTACCCAGCAATAGCATCACAAAAACATTTTCGTGGCCGCTTATTGTTATTTGATGCGAGAAAGCCCACAAAAGCTTTTGGACCCACGACCCAATGTCATCAGACTCACAAAACTGGAGCTATTTAGTATTTAGTTAGGGGAGAACGAGATCCCACATCGTCCAGTTATAACAGTAACGCTCTCTTTATAAGAGAAGACGCAGCATACTATCATTGTCTCTTAGGAGACATCCGATAAAATTGGAACGATACAGAGAAGATTAGCATGGCCCCTGCGCAAGGATGACACGCACAAATCGAGAAATGGTCCAAATTTTTTTTACAGGCTTGAATCTCTCACTCGCGTTATAGTATGTTCTAAATCATCTTTTTATTAATAAAAACAAAACCATAGAAATATAGAATAATTTAGTCTAAAATCAATTATACAACTCTGATTCTTCAAGCAATTCGTTTGTTGTAGATTCATAGGCAATATCAACTCCTTTAGAAACAATTTTGAAGGCAGTGAAACAAAGCCAATAGAGAATAGAGTTGATTGTTTCTTCTTCTAGTTCTATGGCAACAACTTACATTGTTGTCTAAACTTCCAGATTGAGAGTTAATTAAATAGAAACTTGCTTTGCCTCCTCTCTCTTCGTTTTTATTATATTCTTCAACTTGAAGAACCCCTTCTTCTCAGGCAGGGGAATGCCTACAGCACATGTTTCTTCCTCTTTGTATGGTGCTAGTGTACCATCAATGAAGATGAATTTGAAGAACCCCTTTTCTATTTTTTTTCCCTTTTTGCTATAGGATTCTGTCTTTTTTGAATTTTATCAGAAAACACAAGAAAAGCTCTGGAAAATTGCTTCATGCTCATTTAGTGTACGTGTAAAGATTCAAAAAATCTTCCTACATATATGTACACTTAGCACCAGAGCGGCAGAGCCTATTTATATGTTGGATAGAACCGATTGTCTGGAATTTGGCCTTACTATTTCAATTGATGACACTAAAGCCTGAAGGTTTGATGTATTATTTGCTGCAAAGTGTAATTAAGTCAAAAATCTGGTCAGATGGACCAAATTGATGGATTTTTGAAAACATTGGGACCACACGAGTAAAAAAGGGAAAGACAATTAAAAAGAGATGATTCAAAAAACATAGGGACCAAAATGACAATTCCCATTAAAAAAACTAGTAAATAAATAATTCGATAAGAGATTGTAAAAGAGAAATGCTATTGACAATCTATTAATTATATGTTCACACCCCATTTTAAATTTTTTTAATGACAAATTTAACCTGAATTAAAATGGCTAAACAAGACAAGAAATATGACACTCCAAACCATTTTTATAGGAAACAAGCTTTTTTCCATCTTTAGTTTTTTTTTTTTTTCCACTTTTGTGTTTTTTTTTCTTGTTTTACAAACCCTAAAATATCTTCTTCTTCTATTCAAAATAATTTTTTTCTCACACACCATCAAACCCTAAAAATATCTTCTTCTTTTCAAAATAATTTTTTTCTCACGCACCATCAAACCCTCCGTCATTATCATCATCGGTTTATATATATATATATAAAGTTTTCCTGTTTTCTAGTTCAATCAAATTTGAAATTAGTCTTTTTTTTTCTCAAGTACCACCCACGTCCAATCATCGCCATAATTAAAAATTTTATTTTAATGGAATTTTATTCTTACTCAACTTAAAATCCAAAAGAGAAATTTTCCTATTTTCACAGATTGATCTCCAAAGCAGTTTTCTTATTGTTTAGATATCCTCACTTTTGTTCAGTTTTATTTTCTATTTTATTTTTATTTTATTACTTCACTTCTCTTTTTCATTTCCTATTTCAAATTTACTAAAGAGAAGTATTTAAAAGGGGTAGTATTAAAATAAAATGAAGTGTCTTTAGAAATTTAATTTTGTTTAAATGAAGTATTTTTAGAATAGGAGTGTCAAAAGATAAAAGGGATAATTTTGGAAAAAAGGAAGTGTCTTTAGATTTAGATTTTTTTTTTTTTTTAATTTAAATTTTTAGAATGAAATGTCTTTAGAAATGAAATGTAAAAAGAAAAACATTGGATTATAAAGAGAAACTCTCATTGTAAAATAAGGGAGAAGGACAAGGATGAGGCAGAAACATAGTCTCGCCGCCGATCAAGACAATACCAACAAACCAAATCCATACCCAAATCAAACCCCACCATCACCAAATCAACCATATATCAAATTAATTAACCAAAATCACAATCACCGCCGCTGAAATATTCAAATACATATTCAATTCAATTAACCAAAACCAACACTCCATCAATTTAGCCCTCCTTGAGTAACACTCCACAACTGAAATATTCAAATACATACATACACACATACATATACATACATATATGTATATATGTGTGTGTATGGAACTTTTCGTATCACCCTTATTTTAATACAATGAACATCTTTGATGAAATTGCATGCAATTTAATGTTTTTTGATGAGATTTTTTATATGCATCCTAAGATGAAGAAGAAGAAAAACTGTGTATTTAATTCCTAGCGTATTTAATCTATGTGTGTTTAATTCAAAAAAAATATATGAAGAAGACGAACGGGTAGAAGAAGAAAAAAAAATCAGTGGTGTGTTTAATCCAGTTTTTTTTTTTTTTTTTTGGATTAAACATGCTAAGGTTCTAATGTGTTTAATTCTAAGTGTGTTTAATTTCCTTTATCTTTACATATTTATTTCCCTTCTTCCCAATTTTTATTTTTTTTATTTGTTTTGTTTGGCCAGCGACCTCCATTGGAGGTCATGCAGTCCGTCTGTGTGACCTCCAATAATTAAAAAAAAATTAAAAGAAAATTAGTTTTTAAAATAAAAATAAATAGAAATAATAGAAATAATTTTGTCTCTTTAGTGGATTGTTTGGTAAAAACAATGAAGACACTAATTTGGTTAGAAAGTGCTATTTCCTCTTATATATATCCATACATAAACCAGGAAAACACCTTTGAATTATTTATTATTACTAAAGGAAAATAATGCAATATCTTGCATCTTATTAATTAGTGGAGTTCTGAATTAGATGGTATTGGGGCTGGAATAACAACCAAAGGCTTCAATTTCTTTACAACAAGCCCCCATTTGTCAGATAAGTCAAGTTCTGTGTCATTTGGCAATTTCCACTCGAAGGAGTGCAAAATTGAAGCCAGTAAGAACATCAACATCCTCTCTGCTAGGGGAATCCCAGGACACACTCTCCTACCAGAACCAAATGGCATATATTGAAAGTTGTTGCCCAAATAATCAAACTTTTCAGAATTGCTTAAGAATCTTTTGGGTCGAAACTCCAAGGGATTGTCCCATAGTTGAGGATCCCTTTGAATAGCATAAACATTCAACATGATCTTTGAACCTTTGGGTATTGTATATCCACCGACAATGGTAGTTTGACTTGGACATCGCGGTATTAGTAGAGGCGCTGCCGGGTACAAATGCATTGTCTCCTTCACAACAGCATCTAAATATTGTAACTTGGGCAAGTGAAACTCATCGACGGAGCCATCTATTCCCACAACTTCAGTTGGTTCTTCTTGAACTTTCTTCATTACTTTTGGATTGTTCATCAACTCCGCCATTGTCCATTCTAGCACGGTGCTCGTGGTGTCAGTTCCACCTACTATTAATTATATCCTGTGATACATAAAAATTAAAGAACTGATTAAAATATAGTAAAAAATGGTACATAAGAAATTTTATTTCCAAACAGTTTAAATAAACAAAAGACATCTCTTAATACTCTGGACAACATAAAAAAGAAATCATACCATGAGCATGGCCTTAAGTTGAGTCATAGTGAATGATGTTGCGCTATCTTCATGCTCTTGAAGCTCCAAAAGGTCTGCAAGCAGAAGTCCTTCTTTCCATCTTTATTCCACCCTCCTCGAATCGCAGCTATATTTTTAGACCGTTCAATAGCAGCATCAATAATTTTTTTAAATTGTATGCCAATTTTTTTAGAACGTTTTGCTATTCCTTGTATATCGAACCTTGATAGCACTGGAAAGATGTCTGAAATATTTGTTGCTCCCAATACAGTAAAGAGTTCTGAAAACAAATCTCGAAGTTCTTCCCCAAGATTAGTCATATTCTCTCCTTGAAGAGTGAAACCCCACAATATGTTTTGAATTACATTGATTGAAGCCGAAAATGTCAACTTACTTATATCTATGGCCTTACCACTTCTGTTCTGTTGTAGACGTCTCTTATAATTTTCTTGACCTCTTGCTTTCTTAGAGAATAACAAGCATCAAGGCTCGCATTACCCATCGTATGGCTCACAAATAATTTTCACAGCTTCCTCCACTCAGGACCATACGGTATATATGCTGTATCGTTTCCATCAGAAATAACAGTTATCAGGTCACGGTTAGCGAATATTATATCTTGGTCACGAACCAGTTCCTTTGCTAGTGATGGTGAGCTCACCACTACACATAATTTGTTTCCAAGCCAGAGCTTGTAAATAGGACCATAGACCCGCAGGTGAGTACCCAGAAATGGAAGGTACCCTATTATTGGCAATCCACGAGGACCTGGCGGTAGTGGAGGCACTATTTTCCTCCAACTCTTGAGATTCCACAAGAACAAGATCACTGCAAATACTGCAACTAAAGAAGTGATCATTTCCATTAAATTTGTAGGCTTCTCATCGCTGGTATTGCACCACCGAGACCAAATACCAAATGCCATGTTCGACATTAGTGTGTGTTTTCCAGAGATTAATGCAAAATATAGAGAGGTATATAGGGTTAATGGAAGCCCCGAATAGGGGTGTGCAGAATCAAATCAAATCAAATCTAATTCAATCCAATGCAATCTAATCTGCGAAATATAGTTCAAGGTGCAGATATTATCAACCATAAAACTAATTAGTACACTTATTTTTATAAGTATACTCATGTCTAAAATTTTAAAAATAAATATTACTATAAGCACTCTTCCTAATGTCATAGTATCCTTATTGAAATAAATATATTCATTTTAAAGCAAATTACACTAAACCTCCCGATGTTTGCTTTCTTGCACCCAGAAACAACTTTATTATTAATTGACACTCAACCCCCTTTATGTTACTCAACGGGCGTCAAATTTAACTTTTGACCGAGTACCAATATGCAAAAGTCTAAAATACCCCTGACATTATTTGACAATGTTTATTTACTTTTATAACCCTAGTAAAAGACAATAATAATAATAATAATATTGTATTTATAAAAGGCGGTAACATTAATGGGATGTTTTGGTGGAAAAACTTTATCTTTTAGACAAATAGGTAAATTAACAAAAACTAAATATAAATAAAGAGAGAAATTTAAAAGTAACCATATGAAACATTATACTTTTGTTAATAACCACTTTTGAAATTTTAATTGTTAGTAACCATTTTTTTTAAAAAATTTCAGTGTATGTCCATAAATTACTAGAGTACCCCTAAAAATAGTTTTTTTTTTTTAAAAAAACACCTCAAACTTGAAATCATGGCTAAAAACTTGAATGTTGAAACTTGAAATCATGGCTAAAATGAAATATGAAACTTGAAATCAAGGCTAAAATGAAATATGTAAAACTTGAAATCATGCCTAATTTCCCTTCCATCCCTTCTTCCCCAAATCCCCATCCCCAAATTCAAAATTAGGTATTTTTTTTTTTTGAATGTCAGTCCCTTTTCTGCAGATCAACTCGTCGGTAGAGGAGGAGCTCCGACGGCCATGGAGCCCAGGTGAAGCATGCCTCACGCCGCACGACGCACGACGGCGATGCACGACGCAGAGAGAGAGAGAGAGAGAGAGAGAGAGAGAGAAGTTCATGGGAGAGAGAGAGAGGATGCCGCGACGATTGCTTGGTTCAGTTTTGAAGATGAAGACGTCGGCGACAATTTGCGACGACTTCCAGACGCCGGCGACTACAACAGCGTGATTTACGGGCGTCGGTTTGGACGGAGAGAGAGAGATCGGGGAGAGAGCAACTGAGGAGAGAGAAAGAAAAAGAGAGAAAGAAGAGAGAGACTGTGATTGGGGTGGTTTTTATATGGGGATATTCAAGTTATTTTACAAAAATATGGTTATTAATAAATAAAATTTTGTTTGTGGTTAAAAATGAATTTCCTATAATATATGTGGTCATTTTTGACAATTTTCACTAAAATATATTACAATAAAAGATTTAGATATTCCATTAAAAAAAAAAATCAGATTTAATAATAATAAAATTAATCTTAACTCAAACATCCAAATCCATCTTCAACACCGTTCATCTTCCCATTCAGATTTTCCATAAAAATAAATAAATTCAGATTTAATAATAATAATGATAATAATAATAAAACTAATCTAAACTCAAACATCCAAACCCATCTTCATCATCGTTCATCTTCTCATCATTTTCTCCAACACCTAAACCCTAACCTAAACTCAAAAACACCAAACCCTACCTACCACCACCACTCTTAACCCACGAAATCACCCCAACCACCACCCCTACTTCTCGCCGCCGCTATCGATCTCCTCCCCCGATCCCCTTCTCTTTTCCCTACTCTTTCCTTTGACCGAGGGTGGCCGCCGCTACGAGGTGAGGAGATGGGCGTTTCGCGGCGGCCACTTTGGGTTGCGTTTTGGTTTTGGTTGAGAGACAGAGAGGTTGGGTTTTGTTTTGGGATGGTGGTGATTGGATGTGAGGCAATGGTGGGTGTGGTTGTGGTAGATGAGTTTGGTTATTGTTAGGATTCCCGTAGTTTTTAATTGGCTTATTTCGTGATCAAACCATATGTGGGGATGCTTTGTAAGGGTAGCTTAGATGTTGTTGTTATTGCTTAGGCCCTTTTGAAGACCTCGCTATTGACAAGCACCAAAGGTAATACTCTAAGTGCTTATTTGTCTTGAAGAGATAGATGCACACACTCACAACTCATGCACATGTTTAATCCTTGTATGTTGTGTGTCTTTTATGTGTGCTTTAATGTTAATTAACATCTCTTCTTGCATGTTAGGTTGATTGCATCTTGCATTGCCCATTGCCATGACATGTTTAGAACTAGGTTGCATTATGTAAAAGTATGGGCGCTGTTCACCCGCCCTACAGGCGCCTTACGAACAGCGGTGCCACTGGTGATGTTTTTCACACCTGATGGACCGCCCACAAATCGCCCTACAGGCGCCCTACGAACAGCGGTGCCACTGGTGATGTTTTTCACACCTGATGGTCCGCCCAAAAATCGCCCTACGAACAGCGGGTGAAGGGCAGTTCTCCAGACCCGAGAGCAACCGCCCCTAGGTCGCCTGGAATCCGCCCTACGTAGGGCGGTCACGAAGAACATGTTCTTCACAATCCCAGGTGAACCGCTATACACCCGCCCTACGTACAGCGGGTGAACAGCGGCCAAGGCAAATTCTGGCCAACTTATCAAAACGACCTCACTTTAATTTGGCCCCCCTATATATATGCCACTTTGACTTTATGTCAATTACAAGAGTTAATATTCAGATTTCATACTTAGGATATTTTTCAAAGAGAAGAAAAATTCCAAGAACTCATTTTTAATCACTCAAACACTTGTTCCATGATCATCAATCATCATCTAGCATCATCTTAGATCATCTAGATGTCATCTAGCATGGATTCTTCATCATACTTTGCTTGGTAAGCTTTTCACTAATATCTTACATATTTTGTGTTTCTCTTATCTAGCAATCTCAATTTAATTACTTGTATGTGATTTTATATTCTTTGAATACAAGTTTAAGATTAGTATGATGTATGTTTGAGAAGTTGTATTGTGCTAGCATATTAGGTTTTGTGCTTAATATTGATTAATTAAACTAATTGACATGTCATTTAGTTTTGATATCTAGGATTGTTCTTAATTGCATATTAATCATCTTAGATAAGCATATAGGGTTTCCCTTGCTCTATGTTGCATTTTGGATGTTTTCACATATTCACTTAGGGTTGTATTCTCTTCAAGAGAAGATAAGTCTTGTGTGTAGTAACCGGGATTAGGTTGCTTAGATCGCAAGCAAATTGGACTAGGTTCACTCATACCGGGATTAGGTAGGTGTGTGATTACTTCCGGGATTAGGTTGTAATCGTTTGCACATTTAGTGGATTCGAGGTTCGAGTGTGGCTTACTTACATAGCCCGTGGTTTTTCCCGTGAGGGTTTCCACGTAAAAATCAAGTGTTGATTTAATTTCCGCACCATATTACACTTGCTTGTTTATATTATCTTGAGGGTAAATTCGTAATTTTGACTAACACGAAAAATTGGGTAAAAAGCGTAAAATCTATTCACACCCCCCCCCCCCCCCCCCCCCCCCCCCCTCTAGATAGCTTTATACACACCGTGCTATATTTAGTTTCAGTTAGATTTGGGGGTTAGGGTTTGGTGATTGAGATGGATGGTGGTGGAGTTGGTTTCTGGTGTTGAAATGGAAAATTGTTTCCTTTTCTTTTTTCCAATTGATTTTCAATTTCATGTTTTTTTTTCATTGATTTTCAATTCTGGTTTTCCAAAAAAAAAAAAAATTGAACTTAATTTTGGTGGTGTTAAAGAAAATAAAAACCTTTTTCAAAAATTAAAATAAATAAATAAAAACCAGAAACAAGGAAATTTTTTTTTGGAATCAATTGGGAAAAAAAAATCTGAATTTGCTATTTTATTAGCACTCTTTGAGTCCAACGTTAATTTATAAAACATTTTTCTTTCTTTTTTCTTTCTTTTTCTTTTTTCTTTTTTTATATAATTGGAATTCCTCAATTGCTTAAGGGCATTTTTGTCCAAAAGAAAAAAAATTTCCACCAAGATGTCCCATTATTGTTACTGCCCTTTACAAATAAAATATTTTTTTTTTTGTCTTTTACTAAGGTTATAAAAGTAAATAAACATTGTCAAATAATGTCAGGGGTATTTTAGACTTTTGCAAGTTATTACACGGTCAAACATTAAATCTGATGCCCGTTGACTAACGTGAGAGGGATTGAATGTCAATTAATGATAAAGTTGTTTTTGGGTGTAAGAGGGCAAACCTTAGGGAGGTTTAGTGCAATTTGCTCTTCATTTTAATACATTTTATTTATAAACCTTCTTAAATTATAAACGCACCAAATATATATATATATATATACAGTCTTTCTATTATCAATTCGAACTGATAAAAGTTATATCAGTTCCTTGTATGTGGGCCACTGGATTTAAATACTTTAAATACTTTAAATACTTTGACTGACAAATGCATACAGCCTAGTCAAAGTATTTAAATCCAGTGGCCCACATGCAAGGAACTGATATAACTTTTGTCAGTTTGAACTGATAATAGAATTTCTGTATATATATATATATATCTATATATATATCATATGTTTTTTTAGAATCAAATCATCTTCTAATGATAATCCAATTTACTTATGGAAATGTACGTATGTAAGAGCCTTATGAAAGGGAAGATGTAGATCACTAGATTGTATATGGGGTCAAGATTTTCAATATGGAATTACCTAGAGCTATAAACTCATTGATATTTATGGCTATCTTTTAAAAAAAAAAAAAAAAAAATTATTTTGTTTATTGATAGAGTTCATAACTAGACATAAAAGAAAGAAAAAAAAAAAAAAAAGTAAAATAATGTATACTCTCTATGATCAGAGTCCTCTAAAAATTATTTTCCATTACTTTTCTTATATGATAATCATGTGATGATGATAAATTTAGAGTTTAATTAGGGTTTATCTTAAAAATTAGGGTTTATTATTCATAAGTTTTTTATTTTAAATAAAGAAATATAGTTGATGATATGGGTGTAATTAATGAGTATATATAGTACTTGGTTTAATTAATTTATTTTTAATTAAAGTAGCTTGTCTTTATTGGTAAATTTTACTAGGATATTTTTGTAATTAAAATTTTTAATAACAGAGTTTCTCCTTACAATCCAATGTTTTTCTTTTTACACTTCATTCTTAAAGACACTCCATTCTAAAAATTTAAATTTAAAAAAATTATAAAGACACTTCTTATTTTCCAAATTTATCCATTTTATCTTTTTGGTACTTTTATTCTAAAGACACTCCATTTAAAAAATATATATATTAAATTTCTAAAGACACTCCATTTTATTTTAATATTACCCATTTTGAAATCAAATGTAGTCCAACTTTTTGCTGGAATATTCTATCAAATCCTAATATTAATTATTTTAGCAAATACTTTTATTCAATCCAATCTAATCGAATCCAATCAAATCCAACTTTTTTGCTGGAATATTATGTCCAATCCCAACATTAATTAATTAATAATTCTATTTTGCCCAAATTGGTGCCACAAATGAGGTGGCATCATTGATTTCTTTGTATTATAAATATTTTATCCAATCCCAATATGAATTATTTTAACAAATAATTCAATCCAACTCAATCCAATCCAATTATAGTAAACAAATAATAATTAACAAATTAATTTTATCATTCAAAGTTGAAAAACTTTTTTTTTTCTTTTTTAAAATAACAATTCTTTCTCCCCGTTCTCCAAATTTTACTCATTCTCTTTATCAACGTTAACCATTATTCTTCAAAATAGATATATTTGGGTGAATATTATGGCTTTTAATATTTTATTTTGTTTTGAAATTTTATGGTTACAATAATTTTTAATTAACGAGATTTTAGGAGTAATCCAATTATTAGTTAATCCAATTTTAAATTTACAAAGTAACAACATTGTTAAGGGTGGCTCTATTGCCACACACAAAATATCTTACTACTCCCATGTTTTAATGAAACTTTTTTATTTTTAAAATACCCTTACATTTAATTACTTAAAATGCATGGCTTTATAATTAAAAATTAAATTTACTTCCTACCACTACAAAAAAAATGGTCTTTTCTGACGGCTAAATGCAGTCAGAAAAGACCATTTCCTATCGGAAATACGCTTTTCCGACGGGAAAAAGTCATCGGAGGCCGTCGCAAATACTCTTGTTAGAAATAACTATTCACTGACGAGCCGTCACAAATACTACCATTTCCGACGGCCATGGCTGTTGGAAAAAATGAAAATGCCGTCGGTAATAGTGATTCAAGGTGGTCAAAATTACTTTTACTTCCGACGGCTTATTGTCGTCGGAAATAGTCGAATTATTAAAAAAATAGTGTGACTCGACTTGATAGTCGCCACGTCACTTGTCACATGCCACACGCCACGTCACCACCACATCACCCAGCATGTGGCACTATAAATCCTTGAAATTCATGTGGCTTGAACCCGTGACCTGGATGACAGTAAGGGTTTCCCTTACCATTTTGCTATAACCTTATATCTAATATGTTTTGCATATTATTTATATATAAGCTATTGATATGTTTGTATACTATGTAATTATAGTAAATATATTTTTTTGTATACTATTGAGATATTGTTTTTTAAAATAATATTTTATTAAAATTATTAGAGTTCTTGTTGACAGTGAATTTTGGATACATTTAACACATATAGTGATACATTTAAAATATTGACCTACAAGTCACATTTTTTGTGTAGTGTTATAAATTACATACATTCCATTATAATTTATTAATTAATATTATAATAATAAATTATTTATTTATTCCATGAAATTGAGGTCAACAAAGCAAAGACTATTTCTAACTAGACCCGGCACGGTTCCGGTTGGAACCGCCGGAACCGGCCGAAACCGGAACCGAAACCGAATTTCCGGTTCCGGTTCAAGAACCGGAACCTGAACCGGGGAGGCCGGTTCCGGTTCCGGTTCTATGATTTGGTCGAACCGGCGGTTCGAACCGGATTGGAACCGCCGGTTCCGGTTCCGGTTCGAACCGCCGGTTTGCACAATTTTTATTTATTTTTTTTTCCTATAAATACCACCCCCCCTTTCATTTTTCCTCACACCAATTTCTTTTCAATTCTCTAATTCTAATTTCTCTCCAACACTCTCAAGTCTCCAAGTTTCCAAGGTTTTTAATATTTATTTCATTTTGTAATTGTTTTGAAGACGGTATTCAGCTTTGGTAAACAATTAGTATTGAACGGAATAGAGAACATAAAGTGTCAAACTCTTAGTAGAAAAATTGCCGTTGACAACGAGAGAATAGAAAAAATTTGCCTAAAAAAAAAAAATTGCGGTAAAAAAATTTGTATATATGCCTTAAACTTTGAAAGGCCATAACTTTGTGCTCGGATGTCCGAATTGGGTGATTTTTTTTTTGAAATCGCATAGAATGATGCAAGGAATCCAATGGGAGAAGTCCAAGGGGCTTGTGCCCACTTTTCGAGCCTCAAAAACCCCTTTTTCATAAAAAAAAAAGTGTTTTTAAGTGTCGTGTCTATTTCGAACCTCGTTTAAACCTAGTAAGAAACCTTTTCCTCTCGATCTGACACCACACCCGTGCCCGTCTTGGTTCGGAGAATTACTTTAAAGTCAGGTCTCGTGTAAATGGACACGTTTTAAAATAAATCTTTATACTACTTATAGTTTTTGTTTCAATTATTATACTAGAATTGAATGTGGCTTCATTGGTTAGGGTGTTATCATGGTTCTTTTGCAACCATGGTTCAAGAACCCATAAGAACCCATTTTTCTTTTTCTTTTTCTTTTGTCATTTGTAATTTTATTTTATAATTTAATTTAATTTTGTAATTTGTTATTTATATATTTCATTTATATATTTTATTTAATTTTAATTTAATTTTATTTGTCATTTGTTAAAAAAAAAAAAAAAAAAAAATCCGGTTCAAAACCGCCGGTTCCTGTAGAACCGGAACCGGAACCGGAATCGGAACCGGTTCAAACCGGTTCCGGTTCCGGTTCCACTAAACCGTGGAACCGGAACCGGAACCGAACCGGAATCGTGCCACCTCTATTTCTAACGGCCTCAATGCCGTTGGAAATAATGTATTCTTTTTTTTCTTTTCAAATGGAACAAGACTATTTCTGACGACAATAAGGCCGTCGGAAATAGTGTATTCCTTTTTTCTCTTTTCAAATGGAACAAAGATTATTTCCGACAGCATTTAGGTTGTCGGAAATAGTGTATTCCTTTTTTTCTTTTCAAATGGAACAAGACTATTTCCGACGGTATTTAGGCCGTCGGAAATAGTGTATTCCTTTTTTTCTTTTCAAATGGAACAAGACTATTTCCGACGGCAATGAAGCCGTCGGAAATAGTGTATTCCTTTTTTTTTTTTTTTCTTTTCAAATGGAACAAGACTATTTCCGACAGTACTTTTTGTGCCGTCGGAAATAGTATATTCCTTTTTTCTTTTCAAATGGAACAAGACTATTTCTGACGGCAGTTTTTGTTCCGTCGGAATTGAGAACAAAATTGATGGCTTTTTCGACTATTTCCGATAGCCAAAGGCTGTCGGAAATGTGGTATCATATTTTTACTCATTTCTGACGGCACTAAAATGGCCGTCGAAAATGGTACCATTTCTGACGGCAATTAGCGCCGTCGGAAATAGTTCATCACTGATAGGCTTTTTTTTTTGTAGTGTACACCCATAAGTTTGAACACCCAATCTATCATAAACCCTAATAATATATACTTAATCAAACCCAATATCAATTAGGAAATATAATTTATTTTTTCACATATAGTCCAGGAATTGATGAGCAAAAAATTGATTTCATGGATTCTGAATGCATTAAGGTATGTTTACTTACATTTTTATTATTGTTTTATAGTAATTTCCCCACCCCTACACCATGAGGTTGCGGGTTCGAGTCCTCCCCTTCCCAAAAAAAAAAAAAAAAAAACTCGAATTTTTAATGTAATACTTCTAAAAAATAATATAAAAAATTGTATATTTAAATTATTATTTTTTTTCAACAATGAAACTTATCAAAACATCATTTCACATCAAGATGGAAAATGAATTTTTAACAAACTCAATGGTTGTCTAAATTGAAGAGAGAGATTATCATTGTCATTGAACCAGATTTCAAAATTGATAAGTTTTAACTTTTGAAAAATTGCAGGATACAATCTAATTAGTGTTCATATTTGGATTACATATTTCTCTTATAATTTGTTTTGACTTTTTAAAATTAAAAAAAAAAAAATTGGTAAAAAAATTTCTTTCTCAATAAAACAAAAACTTTGGTAACATATTAATTTAGAATATACATTTTATAGGGACGTCTCAATATGTTCTCCTCACTAAGTGATGTCGATATTCAATAAATAAATAAAAATTAGCCCACCCTTATCTTCAATTCTGGTTACGTCCATGCATTCAATTCAGATTTCAGTTTCTTACAATAAGAGGTTCTTTTTTTAGTTTATGTAATTAATATACATGGAAATGGTGGAATCTGTCACCATTTTAAACTGAGTTGGTGAGAATGTCAGTGGGTTAATAAGTTAAGTTTAAAAGGCACATATTATGGTGAACTACCAAAATTGCCCTTAGTTAATGATTTATGTTATTCTGTTTGGTCTTTTCTCTGTCCACACTTGCAACAAAAACGTCAGTAAGATTTAACTCAGTTACTCTGTCTCTCTACAAATAAAAGTTCAAGGTGTTGCCCCGACTTTCTTCTTCAGTAAAATAAGGTAATATTTCTTGATCCTGCTTGTCTGAATATTTCGAGCATTTTAGTATTTTGTTAAACTGAAGCCATTGTTATAATGTAAGAACTTTTCATTTTATTTTCGAGCCTTTTTGAAACAATTCGTGCCTTTTTGCTCATGAATCGAGCCTTTTTGAAACAAAATCGTGCCTTTTTGGTCATGAATCGTGCCTTTTTGAAAAACCTGTCATGCCTTTTTGAAACAAAATCGAGCCTTTTTACTACAAAATCGTGCCTTTTTGGTCATGAATCGTGCCTTTTTGCTAAAAAATCGTGCCTTTTTGGTCATGAATCGTGCCTTTTTGAAAAACCTTTCGTGCCTTTTTCAAACAAAATCGAGCCTTTTTGCTACAAATTCGTGCCTTTTTGCTCATGAATCGTGCCTTTTTTCTCATGAATCGTGCCTTTTTGAAAAAATTTCTTGCCTTTTTGGTCATGAATCGAGCCTTTTTGCTACAAAATCGTGCCTTTTTGGTCCTCATTCGTGCCTTTTTGGTCATGAATCGAGCGTTTTTGCTACAAATTCGTGCCTTTTAGAACTGAAATCGTGCCTTTTAGAACTGAAATCGTAACTTTTTTAACTGAAATCGTGACTTTTGAAATCGTGCCTTTTTGAACTGAAATCGTGTCATTTTTAATGGTTTGTGATTATTAATTTGACAGCCTCATGAATCGGGTTAGAATAGTAATATCTTACAACGGTCGATGGGAATAGTTACTCGACGGAAGTCAGAGGTTCGTTGGATCTGATAACCGAGGAATGTATGTGTCAAAGAATTTGACTTACGATGAATTGGTGTCGATCGTGCATACTATTGTGAACTATGATGTAAGCAAATACAACGTTGATTTGTCATCAATATCAATGGTTCCTGGCAGTACGTGTCGCACATTTATAAGCAATGACGACGATGTCCAGTTTATGCTAGGGGAAGATCGAGCGATCCCTCAAGTATGTGTCAGTCTTATTGAGCGGACAGCTGGAGATGTGTTAGGGAATGATATTCCTCCTCCTGAAAATACCCTACAATTTGGATCCTTTAGTGGTAGCAACCAAGTGTTCACCCAAAGGAGTGGCAACGAAGGTGGGAGAAACATGTTTGGTGTCCCACAAGTTGTGGTCGACCATGCAGATGCGGCTGAGACTCAATTTGGTGATGTGTTTGGTTGTCGAATTGAGCAGTATGATGCGCAGTACAATGAGCAGAACAATGACAATTACCCGAACCATGAGGTGGATAATGAGGCAAATAATGAACATGTTGATGATTTGCAAAATGCGAATAAAGAGCATGCATATATGCAAACACATGGTAGACGTGTAGAAGGAATTAGTGGCACTGCACCACCAGATATGCCTGGGACTTCCGAGGTCCATTATAATGTGACAACATCTGATTCTGTTAATGCGACAACTTGGGTTATTCCGGGAGCAAATTCATACTCGTTTGGTACTGGTAGAAGCAGCACCTTGGAAGCGCAAGAACCGAGAACCATGATTTATAAGGGTCAATTTTTCCCGAGTAAAAAGGATTTGAAGAGGCTAGTTGGCGATTTTACGATGCATCAGAATTTTGAATGGAAGGTGAAAAGGTCCAATAAGACAACTTTACATCTAATTTGTATCATTGATGACTGTACGTGGAAATTAAGAGCAGTGAGGAGAGAAGAAGGGACTTACTTTCAAGTCAGAAGTTTTGTCAACGAACACACCTGTCCCTTGGAGGAGATTCACCGTCGCCATCGACAAGCTAGTGCAGTCACAATCGCAGAAGTTGTTGCACCTAGACTTCAACAAGCCGATGGTCGTCTCATGCGTCCGAAGGACATAATCGCCGATATGAAAACAATGTATGGCATCCAAATCATGTACAGTAAGGCACATGATGCCCTGCAATATGTATTGTCATTGACCTATGGAACTCATGAAGAAAGTTTCCAACTGCTGCCATATTTTGCATACGTTCTAGAACAGCAAAATCCAGGCACAATCATAGACTTACAGTGCGCAGATGATGGTAAATTCCTTTACTTTTTTATGTCGTTAGGGTCCTCAATTAGAGGTTTTCGGAGGTGTATGCGTCCTGTGATTGCAGTTGATGGTACCCATTTGAAGGGAAGATTCGGGGGTACAATGTTTGTGGCAACTGCACAAGATGGAAACGAACAGGTGTATCCAATTGCTTTTGGGTACGGTGACTCAGAAAACAACCTTTTATGGGAGTGGTTTTTGGAGTGCTTGGTCATATAGATGATCTGGTTTTCATTTCCGATCGTCATGCAAGCATTGAAGCAGGGATTTCTAAAGTGTTCCCTTATGCAACCCATACCATATGTTGCTGGCATTTTGGTGAAAATATGAAGAAGCGATTCCACAGAAAAGATGTTACCGACATAATGGATAACGCTGCTAGGTCGTACTGTCAAATCCACTATGATCGCCACATGGAGGAGTTACGTAGGCTGCACAAGGGTGCATACGATTATGCCATTGATGCCGGTCCACACAAGTGGTCCCGTGTTCATTGCCCCCAAAGAAGGTACAGGTTGATGACCACAAATATTGCAGAGTGCATAAACTCATGCCTAAAATTTGCACGGCAACTGCCATTGATGACACTGGCAGAGTTCATTCGGAATATGCTACAAAAGTGGTTCCACGATCGTCATACAAATGCACGATCAATGCGTCATCGATTGACCGACGCAGCACATCTTGTGATCCTCAAACGTGTTAAGAAATGCGGTTATATGACCGTAAATGCAGTTGACTGGAACATATTTTCCGTCAGACACAAGGGAAAACAGTGGACGGTTGACTTAGCCCGGAAGACATGCACATGCAACAAATTCCAAATGGACTTTTTACCATGTTCACATGCACTCGCAGTGGCAAGGTACATGACTCTATCCATTTATTGCTTTATAGTACCCAAACGTGAATCTAACTGTGTTCATTGTTGTAGGGAGCGGAACGTGGATTTCACATCTCTATGTGCGGACTACTACAAAAGGGAGACACTTATTGATGCATACTCTGTTCCTATCATGCCTGTTGGTCATCCTTCTTCATGGGTAGTGCCATCCGACATCGCAGCGCGGGTGGTTTTAAATCCAAGGACGAAGAGACAATCCGGTCACCCGATGGAGGGTCGACATGTCTCGTCTTCGGAGAGGACAACCACACAGTCGTGTAGAAGATATGGACAACCAGGACATAATAGCAGGAAGTGTTCCAACCCACCTATGGTTAATGAAGGCCCCAGTACTATTGTACCCAAACAATACCGTCGCAAGTGCAGCATCTGTCATTCACTGGACACAACAAACAAACGTGCCCTCAGAAGGACTCTATCGTGGAATGAATGGAGTCTTATAAGAGGAGACTTGACCCCACGTCATAAATGCTGTCATGGAAGCGATTGAATGGATGAGAGTTGCATTGGGTGCTGCTGTTGTGCTAAACTACTGTCTGTAGGGGCTTTTCCATCCTGCCCCCTATATATTGGCGCTCAAGATGCTGTCGTGGCTGCTTATCCAACACTAGACGACAAGCATAATAACATATACATTAGGCCAGAGTTAGTGATGTTTATTTGAGTGCAACGAGTTTCAGCTAGAGAGGACAAAAAGACAAACGATGCAATCATCTTAGGGCTTATGTTTTAGACATGTGTTTTGGATTTTAGCCGCTGTAGTTTGTTTATTTCCACAAGTCACCATACCAGTTGATATACTCATATATGATATTTTTTAACTTTGTGTATGCTTTGATATATGTTCATATTTTAGAAATATTTTATGTTCGAAATTTTTTTTTAATTTAGTTGAACTTTGAACTGCAAACAACTTGAAATAAAAAATTAATAATTTCATTAACAATAGCTCTATTATGTACAACAACTACAATATCCTGGAGTTACAATAAACCTCGATGGCCATCTTTTGCCGGATGATGGGCATATCGGCTTCCGTCCAATCGAACGTATCCCTGTTCGCTGTTAGGTACTCAATCATTCTCAACATATGGGCATCATAGTTTCCCCTGCAATTAACCACATGAACAACCATTAGCATTGATACATTTCAAAACCGATTGGGATAGAATAACAACTTGAAATAGTCATACCCCAATTCCTGTTGGGGCACCCGGTCGGCTGACACGAATAACATCCGGAACGGCCCATCCCTCTTTTTGTAAGTCTTGTCACACGGTTGCTTGTTCCTGTGAAAATGCACCGTATAGAGCTGAGAGGGTAGCAAATAACGCAGACATGCAAACTGGGCATTCCTGTGCCTAAATGGGACCTCCCGTCTGAACGAGTCAAACACAAGAATGTGCCCATACTGCAGATCGATGCTGGCCATGACCTAATGCATACCTCCAACGTTGCAAGGAATCAGAACCTGCAGGTGTTTCTCCAAGGTGTTATCAAAACTCGAATAAACATGGATGCAAAACTCGAATAAACACTCACAATGTCAACATCGTTCCAAGGCCGTATCCCTAACGGGAGCTCCCCACGGACCACTATAAGCTCATCACGGGACCATGTCTGCTTGAACACAGACCAACCTGATGGGGGTTTCCTCTCCTCACCAATGCCGATTCTGTCCCATTGGTGATCTAACAATGTCTGAAAGAAAATTAACTGAAACGTTAGGCAGAAGATGTATGAACACATCAATGTTGAAGCGAAAACCGTATAATATTAACACTTACAAAGAATTAGGAATCCAGTATGTTGATCCTCGAACCGTAGACAGTGGGGTGCAATCGCTGACGCCTCCGGACAATCTTCAAGTATGCGTCAATGTGCTAAAAATTTGAACAGTTTGTATTGTTAGGATTCAACCATTTGTGACTGAGTTTTATAAAGACAGTTCAAGGAAGGAACATACCGTATCCTCCAACTCCATTAAGTTGGTTTGCAACCGGTGGAACCAAGTGACAGGAACACCAACTGGGTCATGCAGATCCACATCACGTCTGCATAAGTAGGGAAAAAGTTACATAATACTGACTTACATATTTGTCAAAAAAAACTATAAACAGAATGTAATACTTACAATTCCCCCGACATGCTCCTCTTGTAGTCTTCGTACGCCGCAAGCTGTTCAGGATCTACCAGTCCATGTGGATTCCATTCATGTGCCAACGGCAGCATCACCCGTGCCCTCTTTGGTAGACAGGGGTCTGTGTATGGGCTCCGTTCCATCCAACCTCGACGTCGAATCCGGTCTCCACGCCTTAGGGGTGGGGGAGTCTATTCCGGACCATGGGGATCGGTGCGGGCTGAGGAGGAACTCGGTCCCCGTTGATCGACCTGCGACCGTGGAATCCGAAGAACCAAATCTCTCCTCGAGGATCGCCTGGAGGGGTCGGCTGTGCTCTGGTCGATCGGAGGTCTACGCTCGCTGGGATTGACTGGATGGGTACGCTGTGACGTGCGGTCAATGGATAGCTCCTGGATATCGACAGGATCATGCAGCAGCTGTGATGAGCGGTCTGGGGTGACTGCCTGCGCCGGTATACGCTCCAATAATGCTGTCTCTGTATCACTGGGGACCTCCGGTTGTCCTAGCGCATCTGGAGCCTGCTGCTCGCCTACTGTGTCTGTAGTATGTGCCTCCCTATGTCTGGTCCCTGACCCTGTCTCATCATGATCAGTACCTGTCCTGCCTGTACTGAATGCTCCATCATAGTCATGAGGTGGTAGGTTATCGAACGGTGGATCCTCCTCCATACCCCCCTGCGATGGCGGACCTTGCGACGACAGACCATGCGACGTCGGACCCTGAGACGACGGACCCTGAGACGTCGGACCCTGTAGCGTCCGAATCATAGCCACCAACTCCAGATGCTGTGAATTTCTTTTCTCTTCATTCTTTTGGATAGCATCCATGACATCCGTCCGTAATGTTCAGACAGCATCCATCACTTCTGTTAATTTTTGCTCCCAGCCCTGAAAGGATTGCAGACTCTGTCAGTACTAAAACTATTAAGTCAATGGAAAGTAAATCATGCGGTTAAAAAAAGGCTTATGTACCTGTGGATGCTCTTGAACGCCTTCAGGTTGCTGACCTTCAGGTGCAGGCCGTCTGGGCAATGTGAATCGTACCCGCCTACGCCTCACGGGAATAGGACTGCGACCCTCCGGGTCTGAATCACTAGGTCTAGGTCGTGGTTGTCTGGGTTGACTGAAAGGTATCCGCCTAGACCTCGTGGGACTCTCACTACCAATGTCAACCTCCGGCTCTAAGCCCTTCAGATCAGAAGGTACAGAATACTGAGGATCCATATCACTAGGTCCGTGATATGAATCCTCTGTATCACTGGGTCCGGCAGTCCTATGTCGATCGGGATCTGGGCGGTCACGAGGTAAATCTACGGCATCATCATCATATAGACTGCCTCCCAGATCTATGCCTTCGTAGTACCGTTGATGCCTCTCAGCCTCCGTAGGCACCAATTCAGCCCGAGCAAACATCTGCAATCGGAGTGACATCATTGTAATTGCAAACATACTGAAAATAATAAACATTAACAACATCAATACTTACCCTTTCAGTGAAAATATTATCCAGTGTTTTCCCCCGCGGTCGCGCAGTCAACTCTCATTTCAGAATACGTGGAGGGGGTAGCTCGATTACCCTGCGTTCCCTACATTTGTGCTTATTGCTGCTAAGCTCCGGGATAACCTCAAAAGCAAATATCTGCATAATAGATAACACATTAGTGATATAAAATATTTTCTATTAAAGTACGGCTGCAAATTATAAATTTTCACCAATAATGCGTGCGCTAGACCGTATATGTTATACGTCTCAGTGGTGTTATCCGTGGCCTGTTCTTGTTGTCGTTGTTCGGACCGCTGCCGTGGACCATCCAAAGCATGCTTCAAACCAGATATAGTCCACCTATACACGTATGCGCCCCACGGGAACGCATCAAAAGCGTCCAAGTCCTCAACTAGCTGAAACTGCCATAATGGAATTTTATATCTCTCGTCCACCCCCATCAGTATCCAGTTCAGCAAAAACAATAATGACAGCTTCACCGCATCGTACTGCTGCTCAAAAAGACCACTCCGCAGCACTGCTTTCAGGTCTTCATTCTCTACGACTCAACCCTGAAAGTATCGGTCGTGTATGCCATTTTGTACCATGTCATAACCTGCTGGGTCGGGAATGATTCTGAACTTCAATCCGGTGATTACACAAAACTCAACCTTCAAGAACCGGACCGTATACTTACCCAACAAAAATCTCATCTCATCTCATCTCATCTCATCTTCCGGGCCGTCGTGATGCAACTCGCACAAATGACCGAAGGATTTCCTGATGCATGTGAAGTAAATGACCGAAGCAAGACTCAGTAAACCGACGACGGTCTTCCATCCGAAGAAGTTCAGGTACACTTTCAAGTGCGTTGTGGACATCTGTAATGTCATTCACATGGTCATGCCGAATAATTTTTCCGTGGAACCATTCTCCCACAGGGATTTTCAGGAAATCCTTCAGATTCACCCTCTGCATATTCACAAAAAAAAAAAAAGCATATAAGTACAAAAAGGCACGATCACAATTCAGAAAGGCTCGAATACAGTACAAAAAGGCACGATCACAGTACAAAAAGGCTCGATCACTATACAAAAAGGCACGATCACAGTGCAAAAAGGCACGATCACACTATAAAAAGGCTCGATCACAGTACAAAAAGGCACGATCACAGTACAAAAAGGCACGATCACAGTTCAAAAAGGCTCGAATTCAGTACAAAAAGGCTCGAAAACAGTTCATAAAGGCTCGAATACACTACAAAAACGCTCGACATAAATGTACAAAAATGCTTGATCAAAGTTCAAAAAGGCATGATTACAATACAAAAAGACTCGATCACAGCACAAAAAGGCACGATTACAATACAAAAAGGCTCGATTACAACACAAAAAGGCACGATCTCAATACACAAACGCTCGATTACAATACACAATTTATAAAGTCACGATTACAACACAAAAATGCTCGATTACTATACCAAAAGGCTCGATTACAAAACACAGTTCAAAAAGGCACGATTACATCACCAAAAGGCTCGATTACAAAACATAGTTCAAAAAGGCACGATTACATCACAAAAAGGCTCGATTACAACACCAAAATGCTCGATTACAATACACAGTTCAAAAAGGCTCGATTGAAGTTCAAAAAAGCACAATTCAACTACAAAAAGGCACGATTCAACTATAGAAAGGCTCGATTCAACTAATCAAACCTAGATCTTCATCGTTTTCAAAGAAATTTTTTTTCCAAAAATAAAACCCTAACCTAACCTGATCAACACACACACAATCTTATTCGAAAAAGAGAATGAAAATGCTTACCTCACTCCTTCTGCTTCGCCGTTCAACTCTCGTCGACATAGCTACTGTTCCGGTGGTTCACCGTTGGATTTTGGTTCTGTTGTCCGTCCGTTTCTCGGTCAAAGCTTTTTCTTTCAACGTTTGAAAAAACTCACAAAGCGACAAATGAAGGGGTATTTTTGTCTGGTGACCATAAATGGTTCCTTTTAAACTTAAGTTAATAAGTTGGTGACTTTTCCCCAAAAGGCACCCTATAAAGTGCTATTTAAATTTCGAGCCCTTAATATACTTGCAACTAGTTACAAGCTCTTATACAATTTTTTACGAGTGCAAATATCGACCTATTAAATAATCCGGTTAAATATTTTTGTCAAACATTGAACAATATTAAATTAATACTATCTGGTTCATCCAGTATGGTACACCAAACAAACCGTACAAATTTTATAATCCAAGAAAAATTGTAAAATGGGTCAAGTTTGGTGGACCATTTAGAGTTTAGACCCACAAATATCGGCATAAGGGAGGGTTGTAAGTTCATGGATGATATCCATTACCCATCCACAAATCATAGATTTACTTGCGTCTTATTATCTTTGTGTCACGGGTTATAGTTGAAGGAGATAGAGAAGTTGGTAATCATATTCTAGAAAATATAGTATCTCCAAAATTGTGTTGATCATTCACATCAAGTTATTCCAGCTGAGACGGTTTTATGGGCTCCTCTTTTCTACATTAGTCGAAAGGGATCTAGATTTTATACGTTGGAAAGCTCATAACGTGGGAAAGCTCCTAAGGTGAGTTTTATCAACATCAACCATTATTCTTCAAATTCAGCTCAATCTCTTTTTAAGTCAAAAGGAATCCAGATTTTATATGTTTGACCCACCCATCTCTTCTCAGTCAACCCAGTGTTGATGTTTGTATCAAAGTAATATGTATTTTGTATTTGGGGCATATTTGTAATTTTGGATTCTAGTGGGCTTTGTGTTAATTAACTAAAAGTGTCTTACTATATAAGTGAGTTGTTGGGAGAGTTTTTAGTATAAGTTTTCAAATGTGTATAGACAACAAAAGTGAGAAAAACCTAAACCAAAGAGAGATTTGTGTGAGGTTGAAAGATTGAGAACTAAAGGGAGAGAGAAGGTTTATGGGTTAGAGGTAATCTCTTGTACTTTTCATTCTCATTGTCTAGTGAAATCGATGTTTTGTGGACTTAGCCAATTTGATGAACCACATAAAAATTGCTTATGTTATGGTTTACTTGCTTTTGGTTGATTGTGTTTCCTTGTTGCTAGTATTACTTTTGTGTTTTTATAAGTCAATTCAAATAAGGTCTTGGAAGGAGTTGTTGGTAGTTTGCAGTTTTGCCTACAAGGTGTTTGATGCAATTTCAAAGTGAACTCAAGAGTGGTGTTGTCGCACCCCCCTTACAAGTGGTATTAGAGCTTAGGCTATTTTGAGTTGTTTGCAATGGCCGAGAAAGGTAGTACATCGTCCAGAAGCTCCATTGGGGTGAAGTTGGAAGTGAAGTTATTTGATGGGAAATCAAACTTTACATTGTGGCAAAGGAAAATGAAGAATATCCTTATCCAATAAGACTTGTATTTCACGGTTGCGAGAGTTGAATCCAAGCCAAATGATATGTCAACGGAAACGTAAAAGATGTTGGATGAGAAGGCTGTGAGTTCCATTGAGTTGCATCTTTCTGATAAGTGATATGCAATGTCATGGAAGAGAAGAACACTAAAGGGACATGAGATCAGCTTGAGACACTTTATATGGGTAAAACTTTGTCCAACAAATTGTCTCTCAATGACCAACTCTATGGGCTAAAAATAGAGTAGGGTGGAGGTGTCATGGCACACTTGAATGACTTTAACCAGTGTATTAGCGAGTTAATACGGGTTAGTGTGAAGTATGATGAGGATGATAAAGCTCTATTGTTGTTGAGATCTTTACCAGATTCCTTACAGCATTTTCAGACTATTTTTTTGTTTGGCAAGGAAACTCTCTAATGTGATTTTGTTGTTTCCAACATAAGTTATTATGTGAAATTAAACAAGATAGATGAGAGGGAAGCTCAATATGAGAAGGACTCTTTGTTAAGGAGTCTAATGGCGGGGTCGAACAAGAAAAAGAAGTAAGTCGGATAAGAACTCTAGAAGCCTAGATCGAATTCTAGAAAGAAAAATGTTGAAAGTTATGGTTATGGCAAGAAAGGGTACTATAAGTGGGATTGTAAGAAGTTTAAGGCAGCGATCAAGGAATGCAAGCAAGTCGAGACAAGCTCCACGGCTAATGTGGTATCCGAAGATAATGGTGAGCTATTTTCGGTAGCTTCAACTAGTTATGCTTCTGATGCATGGGTTTTTTATTTCAGGTGCTCTTTTCACATGTGTGCAAATCGAGATTGGTTTGACACGTGATCGCTCTATTATTGTTGAGATCTTTACCGGATTCCTTACAGCATTTTCGAACTACTTTGTTATTTGGCAATGAAACTCTCCAATGTGATGTCGCTCACAATATTGAATATAAGAAGAAAGTGGAAAAAAAAATTATAAAAAACCTATGTTGATCAGACCGTGAGGCTTGAGAAGGTACTCTATAGGCCTCGATCCACAATTAGCAAGAGCAAGAGAAGTGGGGGTGGTGCACGTGGTGTGTCTTTTATGATTTTTCAAAAACCAATAGAATACATCAATGTATTCCACCTCACCATAGTTTCTCACCTTATTGATGATCTCCTTGGTTAAATCATTCCAAGGACACTTCACTCCACAGATTATATATTGGTTGAGTATGTTGATTTGTTGACTATTGGGAATCCACTTTCCACTGGTACTTCTTTGCACTTCTATTTGGTTTTTGTAAGAACAATAAACCATATTATGATGAGAATGAGAGAGAGGTGATGAGTGAGCGTTTCTTGAGCATTTTATGTTCTCTCGCTTTGATAATTGATAACTGATCCAAAATATATATAATCATTTTTCAACAACTTGCAACCACATTTCCTTCACTTTAAGTTTATTAAAATCAAGTACAAGAAAACAAACCCAAAAAACCCTGGGTTGTAAATCTTCTTTTGAGATCTGGTCAAAGATTGAACGAACTTATTCTCAGAGATCAATGGCAATGATAATGCAATTGAAGCAACATTTGCAATCTCTCAAGAAGGGATTTGACTCAATCATTAAGTTTGTTGCGAAATTCAAGGTCATTAGCAATGCTTTGGCTGGAGAAGTTTTGAGTGATAGAGACATGATCGTAAGTTTCTTAAATGGAGTTGGTCATGAATATGACTCAATCGTGACCTTAGTTTTTTCTCAGCAAAACACTAAAGATGCACAATTTCTTTTCTTGATGCATGAATAGAGGATTGAATAGTTGAATAGTGTTACTCATCTAAGCATCAATCCTTCTGCTCAGTTTGCTTCCAATGGTCAGAATCACTACAACAACAGAGGAAACAATAATAACAGAGGTGGTTTTAACAACAATTACAGATGAGGCAATCGAGGCAAAAATAGAGGTTGTGGTGGTAGATTTGGAGGCAGATCGAATCAAAGGCCCCATATGAGACACACACATATATATTACACTCACAATATTGAACATAAGAAGAAAGTGGAAAAAAATTCATTAAAAAACCTATGTTGATCAGGCCGTGAGTCTTAAGAAGGTACTCTACCGACCTCGATCCATAATTAGCAGAAGCAAGAGAAGTGGGGGTGGTGCCTGTGGTGCATCTCTTATGATTTTTCAAAAACCAACAGAATACATCGATGCATTTCAGCTCACCATATTTTTTCACCTTATCGGTGATCTCTTTGGTTAAATCATTCCAAGGATACTTCACTCCATTGATTATGTATCGGTTGAGTATGTTGATTTGTTGACTATTGGGTCCACTTCCCACTGGCACTTCTTTGCAATTCTTTTTGGTTTTTGTAAGAACAATAATCCATATTATGATGAGAGTGAGACAGAGGTGATGAGTGAGCGTTTCTTGAGCACTTTATGTTCTCTCTCTTTGATAATTGATAACTGATCCAAAATATATATAATCATTTTTCAACAACTTGCAACCACATTTCCTTCACTTTAAGTCTATTAAATCAAGTACAAGAAAGCAAATAATGGTGTCAAAGGGGGCCGACTCGGCACAAATGGGCACGGCACGGCACGCGTGCCAGGCCCGACCCGTTTAGGAAAATAGACATAAGAAGAAAGTGGAAAAAAATAAAATAAAAAACCTAAGTTGATCAGGCCGTGAGGCTTAAGAAGGTACTCTGCCGACCTCGATCCACAATTAGCAGGAGTAAGAGAAGTAGGGGTGGTGCCTGTGGTGCGTCTCTTATAATTTTGTAAAAACCAACAGAATACATCGATGCATTTCAGCTCACCAAATTTTCTCACCTTATCGGTGATCTCCTTTGTTAAATCATTCCAAGGATACTTCACTCTATCGATTATGTATTGGTTGAGTATGTTGATTTGTTGACTATTGGGAATCCACTTCCCACTGGCACTTCTTTGCAATTCTTTTTTGGTTTTTGTAAGAACGGTAATCCATATTATGATGAGAGTAAGAGAGAGGTGATGAGTGAGCGTTTCTTGAGCACTTTATGTTCTCTCTCTTTGATAATTGATAACTGATCCAAAATATATATAATCATTTTTCAACAACTTGCAACCACACTTCCTTCACTTTAAGTCTATTAAAATCAAGTACAAGAAAACAAATAATGGTGTGAAAGGGGGCCGACCCGGTACAAATGGGCACGGCACGGCCCGGGTGCCAGGCCCGGGTGCCAGGCCCGGCTCGTTTAGGAAATTGGATATAAGAAAAAAGTTGAAAAAAAAAATCATAAAAAATCTATGTTGATCAGGCCGTGAGGCTTAAGAAGGTACTCTGCCGACCTCGATCTACAATTAGCAGGAGTAAGATGAAACTAAATATAGCACGGTATGTATAAAACTATCTAGAGGGAGGGTGAATAGATTTTAAGCTTATTACCCAATTTTTCGTATTAAGTCAAAATTACGAATTTACCCCTAAATAGATAAAGCAATAAATCAAGTATAAAATACGAAAATTAAATAAGACTTGATTTTTACGTGGAAACCCTCACGGGAAAAACCACGGGCTATTAAGTAAGCCACACTCGAACCTCGAATCCACTAAATGTGTAAAATGATTACAATCTAATCCCGGAAGTAATCACACACACCTACCTAATCCCGGTATCAGTGAACCTAGTCCAATTTGCTTGCGATCTAAGCAACCTAATCCCGGATGCTACACACAAGACTTACTTTCTCTATGAAGAGAATAACAACCCTAAGTGAATATGAATATCCAAATGCAACATAGAGCAAGGGAAATCCTATATGCTTATCTAAGATGATTAATATGCAATAAGAACAATCCTAGATATCAAAACTAAATGACATGTCAAATAATTTAGTTAATCAAGATTAAGCACAAAACCTAATTAGCTATCACAATGCAACTTCTCAAACATACATCACACTAATCTCAATCTTGTATCCAAAGTATATAAAATAACATACAAGTAATTAATTGAGATTGCTTGTTAAGAAAAACACAAAATATATAAGATATTAGTGAAAAGCTTACAAAGCAAAGTATGATGAAGAATCCATGCAAGATGACATCTAGATGATCAAAGATGATGCTAGATGATGATTAATGATCATGAAAAAAGTGTTTGAGTGATTAAAAATGAGTTCTTGGAATTTTTCTTCTCTTTGAAAAATATCCTAAGTATGAAATTTGAATATGAACTCTTGTAATTGACCTAAAGTTAAAGTGGCATATATATAGGGGGCCAAAACAAAGTGAGGTCGTTTTGATAAGTTGGCCTAATATTTGCCTTGGGCGCTGTACGTAGGGCGTTTTTGTACAGCGCCTGTACAGCGCTCCTGCTCTGTTCTCACGAGAAAACAGAGGGGCGCTCTACGTAGAGCGCCCTGTACAGCGCTTTGTACAGCGCTCGTATAGCAATCGAATTAAATCGATCAGGTCTGTACAGCGCTCAATGGGGGCTGTTCGTACAGCGCTTTTGTAGAGCGCTTTTGGGAGCGCCCAGTGCAAAAATGCAATCCTAAGTCTAAGCATGACAAGGCAATTGGATATGCAAGATGCAATCAAACTAACATGCAAGAAGAGATGTTAATGAGCATTAAGACACACAAATAAGACACACAACATACAAGGATTAAACATATGCATGAGTTGTGAGTGTGTGTAACTATCTCTTCAAGACAAGTAAGCACTTAGAGTATTACCTTTGGAGTTCTTAACACTTGCAAGGGCATTGAGCTTGAACACATTCCTAAGCTACCCTTACATGATCCCCACATATGGTTTGATCACGAAATAAGCCAATTAAAAACTACGGGAATCCTTACATAAGAGAAGTAGGGGTGGTGCCTGTGGTACGTCTCTTATGATTTTGATAAAACCCTCACCATATTTTTTCACCTTATCGGTGATCTCTTTGGTTAAATCATTCCAAGGATACTTCACTCCATTGATTATGTATTGGTTGAGTATGTTGATTTGTTGACTATTGGGTCCACTTCCCACTGGCACTTCTTTGCAATTCTTTTTGGTTTTTGTAAGAACAATAATCCATATTATGATGAGAGTGAGACAGAGGTGATGAGTGAGCATTTCTTGAGCACTTTATGTTCTCTCTCTTTGATAATTGATAACTGATCCAAAATATATATAATCATTTTTCAACAACTTGCAACCACATTTCCTTCACTTTAAGTCTATTAAATCAAGTACAAGGAAGCAAATAATGGTGTCAAAGGGGGCCGACTCGGCACAAATGGGCACGGCACGGCACGCGTGCCAAGCCCGACTCGTTTAGGAAGATGGACATAAGAAGAAAGTGGAAAAAAATAAAATAAAAAACCTATGTTGATCATGCCGTGAGGCTTAAGAAGGTACTCTGCCGACCTCGATCCACAATTAGCAGGAGTAAGAGAAGTAGGGGTGGTGCATGTGGTGCGTCTCTTATAATTTTACAAAAACCAACAGAATACATCGATGCATTTCAGCTCACCATATTTTCTCACCTTATCGGTGATCTCCTTTGTTAAATCATTCCAAGGATACTTCACTCCATCGATTATGTATTGGTTGAGTATGTTGATTTGTTGACTATTGGGAATCCACTTCCCACTGGCACTTCTTTGCAATTCTTTTTTGGTTTTTGTAAGAACAGTAATCCATATTATGATGAGAGTGAGAGAGAGGTGATGAGTGAGCGTTTCTTGAGCACTTTATGTTCTCTCTCTTTGATAATTGATAACTGATCCAAAATATATATAATCATTTTTCAACAACTTGCAACCACACTTCCTTCACTTTAAGTCTATTAAAATCAAGTACAAAAAAAAACCAAATAATGGTGTGAAAGGGGGCCGACCCGGTACAAATGGGCACGGCACGGCCCGGGTGCCAGGCCCGGCTCGTTTAGGAAAATGGATATAAGAAAAAAGTGGAAAAAAAAATCATAAAAAATCTATGTTGATCAGGCCGTGAGGCTTAAGAAGGTACTCTGCCGACCTCGATCCACAATCAGCAGGAGTAAGAGAAGTGGGGGTGGTGCCTGTGGTGCGTCTCTTATGATTTTGATAAAACTAACAGAATACATCGATGCCTTTCAGCTCACCATATTTTCTCACCTTATCGGTGATCTCCTTGGTTAAATCATTCCAAGGATACTTCACTCCATTGATTATGTATTGGTTGAGTATGTTGATTTGTTGACTATTGGGAATCCACTTCCTACTGGCACTTCTTTGCTATTCTTTTTGGTTTTTGTAAGAACAGTAATCCATATTATGATGAGAGTGAGAGAGAGGTGATGAGTGAGCGTTTCTTGAGCACTTTATGTTCTCTCTCTTTGATAATTGATAACTGATCCAAAATATATATAATCATTTTTCAACAACTTGCAACCACACTTTCTTCCCTTTAAGTCTATTAAAATCAAGTACAAGAAAATAAATAATGGTGTGAAAGGGGGCCGACCCGGCACAAATGGGCACGGCACGGCACGGCACGCATGCCAGGCCCAGCTCGTTTAGGAAAATGGATATAAGAAGAAAGTGGAAAAAAAAAATCACAAAAAACCTATGTTGAGCAGGCCGTGAGGCTTAAAAAGTTACTCTGACGACCTCGATCCACAATTAGTAGGAGCAAGAGAAGTGGGGGTGGTGCCTGTGGTGCGTCTCTTATGATTTTGCAAAAACCAACAAAATACATTGATGCATTTTAGCTCACCATATTTTCTCACCTTATCGGTGATCTCCTTAGTTAAATCATTCTAAGGATACTTCACTCCATTGATCATGTATTGGTTGAGTATGTTGATTTTTTGACTATTGGGAATCCACTTCCCACTGGCACTTCTTTGCAATTCTTTTTTTGTTTTTGTAAGAACAGTAATCCATATTATGATGAGAGTGAGAGAGAGTGATGAGTGAGCGTTTCTTGATCACTTTATGTTCTCTCTCTTTGATAATTGATAACTGATCCAAAATATATATAATCATTTTTCAACAACTTGCAACCACATTTCCTTCACTTTAAGTCTATTAAAATCAAGTATAAGAAAACAAATAATGGTGTGAAAGGGGGTCGACCCAGCACAAATGGGCACGGCACGACACATGTGCCAAGCTTGGCTCGTTTAGGAAAATGGACATAAGAAGAAAATGGGAAAAAAAATCATAAAAAAACCTATGTTGATCAGGTTGTGAGGCTTAAGAAGGAACTCTGCCGACCTCGATCCACAATTAGCAGGAGTAAGAGAAGTGGGGGTGGTGCCTGTGGTGCGTCTCTTATGATTTTGCAAAAACCAACAGAATACATCGATGCATTTCAGCTCACCATATTTTCTTACCTTATCGGTGATCTCCTTGGTTATATCATTCTAAGGATACTTCACTCCATTGATTATGTATTGGTTGAGTATGTTGATTTGTTGACTATTAGGAATCCATTTCTCACTGGCACTTCTTTGCAATTCTTTTTGGTTTTTGTAAGAACAATAATCCATATTATGATGAGAGTGAGAGAGAGTGATGAGTGAGCGTTTCTTGAGCACTTTATGGTCTCTCTCTTTGATAATTGATAACTGATCCAAAATATATATAATCATTTTTCAACAACTTGCTACCCCATTTCATTCACTTTAAGTCTATTAAAATCAAGTACAAGAAAACGAATAATGATGTTAAAGGGGGGCGACTCAGCACAAATGGGCACGGCACGGCACACGTGCTAGGCCCGACCTGTTTAGGAAAATGGGGGCATGGCACAGCCCTGATAGGCCATGCCGTGCCGACCTAGGGTGCCTTAAGGGGCGGACCCACTTATTTTATTTTATTTTATTTTATTTTATTTTATTTTTATTTTAAGTTTTAAGTTTTAAAAAAAAAATAAAAAAGAATTAAATTTGTTATAAAGAACATTGTAGAGTCTTGGGTTATAGCCCATAACCCTTGTCTCCCTTGCTTTTTCCTCATTTTTATATAGGTTAGACCTCTTTTCATTTCTCTTATTTATCCGATGTGGGATGTGAGATTGGATTTCCATTTCCATTCATTGATATAACATAATGACATTCTCTTGAGTCTCGACTTTTTCTTTAAATATAGAAAATATGGAGAGAGTTGGGAGGTTTATTAAAATTAAATAATGGTTTTGTGAAAAGAAAAAAAATCAAAAAAGTCATCTATTGATATGATGCAATAATTTCTACCATACTATTCTATCTCATTTAATTTGTTGTCAAATCAGATTTGATGGCATTATTTTATGGATGCCTTTTCATCCGTAACCAACGACATAATATGTCTATAATCTATACTTGTGAGACATTTGCACCAAAAAGAATTCAAAAGTTATTATTTCTTCTAACACTTTGTTGCTCTTAGTTTATGAGCTATTTTAATTACGTTTTGTTTCTAAAAAGATCTATTAATTTTGGAGTACACATGCACTTTAACATTTTTCTATCATTATATCTTAGGGGCCCGTCCTGCAAGCCGTTTTTTGTTTTTATTTTTCGAAAAGAAAAATGAAAATGAAAATAGTGTTTTTGGTTTCATTTTTGAATTCCGAATATGCGTCTGGTAGCATTTACTGGAATCCGTATTTTGAAAATAAAAACGGAAAAAACGCGTCTGGTAGGATAATCGAAAACTTTCGAAAATTGAAATATCAATTTTTAATTTTTGTTTAATATAATAACAATTATAAATAAATTATTAAATAATTAATAAAAAAACATTTTTTAATTTAATTTAGGGTTTACCAAATTTAACAGTAGAATAGGAACATGAAGGAGAAGAAGACCGATCGACCCAGATCGGCGGCGGAAGGAGGAGAAGGAGGAAGAAGAAGAAGAAGAAGAAGAAGAAGAAGAAGACCGATCGACCCAAATCGGCGGCGGAAGGAAGAGGAAGAAGAGGAAGAAGAAGAAGAAGAAGAAGAAGAAGAGGACTGATCGACCCAGATCGACGGCGGAAGGAGGAGGAAGAAGTCGACGGCGGAAGGAGGAGGAAGAAGTCGACAGCGGAAGGAGGAGGAAGAAGAGGAAGAGGAAGAGGAAGACGACCAATCGACCAAGATCGGCGGCGGAAGGAGGAGGAAGAAGAAGAAGAAAAGGAAGAGGAAGAGGAAGAGGAAGAGGAAGAGGACCGACTGATCGACCCAGATCGGCGGCGGTAGGAAGGAGGAAGAAGGAGAAGAAGGAAGAAGAAGTCAGTAAAAAAAAATTATTAAAATAAAATATATATTAATGATATGGGACCCATAACATTTGGAAAACAAAACCAAAAACAAAAACAAAAACGAAAACAGTTTTTTTTTGTATTTCAAAATTTCCACTTTTAACACTTGGCTTTGTTTTTGTTTTTGTTTTTGTTTTTGATTTCTGAAAATAAAATGAAAAACAGTTTACAGGATACGAATTCGAAATCATTTTTGGAAAATAAAAACAAAAACAGCTGAAAACAACATGCAGGACGGGGGCTTAGTTTCTTCCATTGTCACCCAAGCTTCAATTCCATTACCATATTTTTCATATATGTACAAAAATCATATATATATATATATTATTAATATATATAAATATATATTAATAAATCATCAAATCTCATTCACATATTATTCTTCCCTAATTTTGGTCATAGTTGCTTATAACCATAGTTGTATTCAATCTCACATCCCACATCGGATAAATAAGAGCATTGAAGAGAGGTTTAACCTATATAAAAAGAAGGAAAAGGCAAATGAAAACTTAATTACCTAAACAAGGGTTATGGACCATGGTTCAATACTCTACAATGTCATTTCTTTTTTAGACATTTTATTATTATAAATAAAGTTTTTTTTTTTTTAATAATTTTTTTTGAATTTTTCTTTCTTCAAATAATTTTGGACGGGCCCAACTGTCGGCACGCCGTGCCGACCATTGGGCTTGGCACACCCCACATGCATACCGAGCCGTGCCTGGCATGACCTACCATCCTTGGCGAGCCAGCCTGGCCAAGCTTGCCAGGCTCAGTCCATATTGACAGCATTAAAAACAAACCCAATAACTCTAGGTTGTAAACCTTCTTTTGAGATTTGGTCAGAGATTGAACGAACTTACTCTCAGAGATCAATGGCAATGATAATGCAATTGAAGCAACATTTGTAGTCTCGCAAGAAAAGATTTGACTCAATCATTGAGTTTGTTGCGAAATTCAAGGTCATTAGCAATGCTTTGGCTGGAGAAGTTTTGAGTGATAGAGACATGATCGTAAGTCTCTCAAATGGAGTTGGTCATGAATATGACTCAATCATAACCTTAGTTTCTTCTCAACAAAACACCATGCCTCTTGAAGATGCACAATTTCTTTTCTTGATGCATGAATAAAGGATTGAACAGTTGAATAGTGTTATTCATCTAAGCATTAATCCTTTTGCTTAGTTTGCTTCCAATGGTCAGAACCACTACAACAATAGAGGAAACAATAATAACAGGGGTGGTTTTATGACGCAGCGGAAAACAATAAAAGAATACGACCAACGTCAATATTCTATAATAATCTGGAATCCACCAGAAAACAAAGAGAAACATCTTTAAACGACCTCTGAAATTTTATAAATTGAAAGATAATCTGGCCAAAAAGGCTTACAAGCATATTTAAAGCGAAAAACCTAACCCTAATCCTTGTTAGATAAGAAATGGGACTAATTACTAAAAATTACCAAAAATAGCAAAATTGAGATAATTGCGGAAATAAAAACTGTTAGGAATCCTAAGCAAGTCAGAATTGACGGAAGTCGATTCGGACTTGGAAAACAAAAGTTATGGCTAAAACGAAACTTTCCTAAAATAGTAAAAACGATAATTTCGGGGCCTAAACGACGGAATTCGGTTAAAAAAGGGTATGCCTCAACATCAAAGCTGTTGATTATTGACGGTCACGCCGAAACGCTTCAACTGTGAAAGTTTCACGTCATTCCAGCTTCGTCGCCCTGACTACTGGAATTCGATTGACCTTGAATTTAGGATGTTCCCTCTTCATCATATACGCATCGGCCACTTGTTTTACATCATTTTAACAACAGTTACAGTTGAGGCAATCGAGGCAGAAATAGAGGTTGTGGTGGTAGATTTGGAGGCAGATCGAATCAGAGGCTTTACCATGGAGCTTTACAATGCTATAGGCGCTTTGATAAGCAATTCCAAGGACCTGTTCATGTGAATCAAGGCAATCAAAACTTGCAGATCAATTAGGGCCAATGTGGTATTCAATGAGGTTAAACATTCTTTACTCAACAACATTCAAACAACTCTTATGATCAAAGTGGATCTACAAGATCAGTGAACATGTATCTAGACACGTATCAAATTCAATTGCAGTCACCAAATTCACTCTAGAATCAAACGTATTTTTCCACTCCAGAAACTGTTGGGGATCAGGCTTGGTATGTAGATACCAGTGTCAGGAATCATTTCACCTCCAATCTCAACAATCTTTCTATAAAGTCAGAATACATAAGTAAGGATAGATTGTTTGTTGGCAATGGCAATCAACTAGCTATCTCACATGTTGGTGACATTGATGTTAAATCACACATTGCACCATTTCATAACTTGCATCTAAAACAAGTATTATGTGTGCCTGCTATAACTAAGAATCTTCTTAGTATTTCCAAATTTTTGAAAGATAATTTTGTTGTTGCTGTTAAGTTTACTTATGTTGGTTGTGTTATTAAGGATCAGAGAACCAAGAGGATTATGCTGCAAAGATCTCTTAAGAACAGGTTGTATGAGTTGAAGCTAGTTGATGCTACTCCTCAAAGCCTCAATTTGATGAAGTTTGTCCCCAATGTGACTTCTAATGTAAATATAAATAAGCATGTTAATCTTGTTAATAATGCTAGCAATCAATGTTTGCCTAGCAAGACTGGTATAGTCAAATTGGATGCCTTAGTAGCTGCTAAACCTAACTTTGTAATTTGAATTGGCATGAGAAACTAGGCCATCCAGCTCCTCTTATATTACAAAAAGTACTTCATACTATGCATTTTCATTTTAGTATAAAATTTTCTCAATTTTGTGACTCTTGCAAACTTGGTAAGATGCATAGGTTACCTTTTGAAAGAGCAAAAATAATAGTGACAGCTTATTTATAACTCATTTCAAGTGATGTATGGGGTCCTACTCCCATGGTTTCTAATGAAGGGTATAGGTATTACATAACCTTTGTTGACTCTTTTACAAGGTTTACTTGGATTTTTTCGTTAAAGCTAAAATCTGAGTCTCCAATAGTATTTGTTAGGTTTAAAAAGATGGTAGAATTACAATTTGAGATGAAAATTAAGTGCTTTCAGGCAAATAATGGGGAAGAATTTCAACCCTTCGTTTCCTATCTTAATGACATGGGAGTTCAAGTGAGATTTTTATGTCACTACACTCCTCAGCGGAATGGAATAGTTGAGAGGAAACATTGAAATATATTATAAGTAGGTTCGACATTGTTGGCTCATGCTCGTCTTCCTCTCAAGTTCTGGTTCAAGGCTTTTTCAACAGCTATGTTCACAATCAACAATCTACCATTGATCGCGCTGCAAATGTTCACATTTAGCGCTCCCATTTCCTATCTTTTGTATTTGTTTTCGTGTAAAATAGGGATTTTAATGGTTTAAATAAGTGTTTCAGGAAAATAGAGGAATTCAGGGGCAGTTTGGTCATTTTGGAGAAATAGGGGCTAAAATGTAATATTCTGGAGAAGATTGAAGATTCTGCAATTAGGGAAGAGTTAAGGGGCCAGACGGTAATTTTCCAGTCAACGCCATGTCACTCGTGTGAAATGGCAGTGTTTTGGTGCTGCTGATGTAGGCATGACGTCAAGATGATGTCATCGTCCCTAACCTCCAGCCAGGTGACCCGACGACCCGTGAACCGGGTCCGACTCGGTTCATACCCGGTCGTGACCCAAACTTTTCCAGCTCATTTTCGGCTAGTTTTCGGTGCTTTTTCCAGCCAAACTCTGCCCAGATTGACGGCCTATGTTCCCCCAATCACGATGGATGCACTTTTATCCTCTCATGCACAAGTTTTCTCTCTCCTCCAAGAAGCCAAAACCTCCATGGCCACCAAGCTTCAAGGTCACATTCAGCGGCTTCTTTCTCGCACTCCAGAGCTTCCAAACTCGCCAAAAGACAGCGGTTTCAAGCAGCAGGAAAGTGCCTGCAGTCCAGAACGTACAAGCTCGCGGCCAAGCTCCAAAAATGCCCAGCGACTTCGTGCGACGGCCAAGAACCCGCGAGCTTGCTGGCTGGAACCTGCCAACTTGACCAATTCAAGCTTCTTTTCACGCCCAAACACTCCCCTATATATATATTCATCTTTCCTAAACCTAAAATACATCCCTAATATCTAAATCCACCTAAATACATCCCTAATATCCAAACAAAACCCTAAAAACCTACAAACACCTTACAATAACTCAATCACCTTAGAAATAGCTTAGAATTGCACCCAAACCAACCTATCTCACTCTTAACACCTCTTGACTCTAAGCTTGGGAAAGACAAGGAGAAGCCTAGCTAGCTTGAAGACTTCACAAGAGATTGAGTTGTTTTCTTCATCTCTTTGTTTACTTTAGCTTGTTGTTGTATTTTTACTACATGTTGATGTTGGGAATATTGGTGGGATTGTAATAATATTCATATTTTGGTTGATTAGTTATTTGCTTGAGCTTAATATATGCATGTTAATTGATTAACCAATTAATTGATATGTAATAGGATTTAGACTATTGAGACCTCAATAGCATGCATGAGTGATTATTTGTGTATGTGCCTAATCCTAAGTTAGATTGGTTAAGACCAATCTTGTAAGCTTATTGCTATCAACTAAGTATTGGATTTGTTGCATGAACCCATTTCCTAGCATTTCCATGCATTTACCACCTCACAACTACACTTTCACATGACCATGCATGAGTGTAGTTGGTAATTAGTTTAGTTTAATTAGTTAGTGTTAAATTTGTTAATTGATTTAGGTAAGCTTGTTAGTTAGTTAGTTTAATTGATTAATGTTAACTTAGTTATAGTTTAATTATTGTCATCTTAGTTAATCTTAGTGTAATCTTAGATTAGTTAGTTTAATTTGCTTATGACCATACCCTTTTACTTTTATTGCATGTTAATAGTGTAAATATATTGTGTGTATATATATATATATATATATATATCTAGGACTTAGAATCGACTTAAGATAAACACCTCCGTAACACATCCTTGTGGGAACGAAACCCTTACTCGTAACCACTATACGTGGCCAACGATTCGTATACTTGTGAAAGGGTAAAAACACACGCGCCGTACATTTACCGTAGTTCATTAGAACCAGTCATTCTGTGCACCGATCAAGTTATTGGCGCCATTACCGGCATATATTTTTAGAACTACCCACACACGTGTCAACCATCTTCATTGCTTAAGTTTCAAACTCCATTTGACAGGTTGTACAAAAAAAGGCCGAATTATAGCTTTATGAAGGTTTTTGGATGTGCATGCTTTCCATATTTGAGTGATTACTCTCAACACAAGCTTGATTTTCATTCAAGTAAGTGTGTGTTCATTTGGTATAGCGTGTCACACAAGGGATATAGATGTCTGCGCTCTTTTGGAAGGGTGTACATTTCCGGACATGTAATCTTTAATGCGTTGAAGTTTCCTTATAAGGCTCTATTTTGCATTCTTCAATCTGAGAAGCTACTTACTGTTGTTTCCAATTCTAGGACTTTATCAAACATGTTTCAACAATTCTCAGACATCAATAGTGGTTCTCATCGTGTGCAATTACCTGTTGCATTAGCTACTACTAGTTCTTCTGTTTCTCCAGCTCAATCAAAGACTTCACAGTCTACATCTCCTTTACTTGGTCAAGCACACTCTCAAGAGACCAATTCTCCAACAACATTAGAATTTGAAATTCCTTTGATTCCAGCACAATCAATGTCTCGACACTCTATGATTACAAGGAGTAAAACAAGTTCCCTTAAGCCTAGAACTTTTCTATATGAATGTTGCATACCATGTTGCCTAGAACTTGGACTTTGGTTCCAACTAATTCGAGTATGAATATTGTTGGTAGCAAGTGGGTTTTCAGAACCAAATTCAATCTTGATGGTTCCATTCTCAAGCATAAGGCTAGACTTGTTACAAGGGGATTCCATCAAACAGCTAGGCTTGACTTCTTTGATACGTTTAGCCTTGTGGTCAAGCCATCGACGTTTCGAGTTATTTTTGCTCTTGCTGTGTTTGTTGGGTGGGATATCCAACAAATGGATATCAACAATGCCTTTCCAAACGGTCATTTGCAAGAACAAGTATTCATGACCCAGCCTAATGGTTTTGTTTAACAAAACTTTCCTTCACATGTTTGCAAGCTAAATAAAGATCTATCTGGTCTCAAGCAGGCTCCTAGGTCCTGGTTTCACAAATTGAGACCGGTTTTTCTCTCTTGGGGATTTAAAAATTCAACTTCAGATAACTTTCTCATCATTATGCATATTGGTTTTGATACTCTCTATCTCCTTGTTTACGTTGATGATATATTAATATCAGGTAACAATTATATGCTCATTCAAGCTACCATCAATCAGCTCAATCACACTTTTACGCTTAAGGCTCTTGGTTCTATTAATTACTTTCTTGGCGTTGAAGCTTTTAGAACTCGTCTAGATTGTATCTCACACAGTCTAAGTACATTGTGGATCTGTTGAAGAAGACAAATATGTTTGATTCCATACCTTGTGATTCTCCAATCAGTGTTGGTACAAAACTTGTGCTCAATGAGGGTGAATAAATTGCTAGAAGATTAGAGATATGAAACAAGAAGAAAATACGTTGAAAACGTATTTTCTTCTTGTTTCATATCTCTAATCTTCTAGCAATTTATGCAGATTCACTGGCATGTAAACTCCATTAGAAACTATTTTGAAGCTCATGGAATATTTTTGGCTGAGATGCTCATATCTCAAAAATCATCAAAATTGGCGTTATGAACATTAATTGTTAGACATTGTGCAGTTATAGAAAAGCATAATTTTAAGTAATTTTTCTCTCATAGGCACACATTATACATCACTACATTTTTACTAAGTGTATTATTATGATTGGAGTTATGTTGCTTACATGACAAAAGTGTAGTAATGTGTATTATTATGCTATAGATATGCTTATAATGTATGCCTACGAGAGAAAAATTGATAATTTCGGTGGATACAATAAAATACTCAAATCTACTTCGGTTCATGTGAGTCTCCAAGATAACAATGATGTGAAACAAAGCCAGTACCTAGAGAATAGAGTTGATTGTTTCTTTTTCAATTGCAACTGTTGGAGATTTATGTGAAAAGGAAGAGTATCTCAATAATTTTTATAAAGAAACTGTTGAAGAAGGGAAATATTTTATTGCTGGAATTTTCTCTATCTGATTACAGAGGCAGCACAAGATACATATTTATACATGATCTTGAGTGACCACATTAGTAGAATCTAAGAACATTAATTTCTAACATTTAATCATATCTTATCTCTAAGAGACTTGACTAGGATTTCTAGATTATCTAGATACATGTATCACCACATTCATTCTCATAGTTCAATGCATCTAGATTTATCATCACATTAACTTTCACAGATTACAAATTAGATATTTCAACAGCAACAACTCACATTGTTGTCTAACTTTCACTCTTTCAGATTAAGAATTAGTTAAACACAAACTTGCTTCTCCCTCTTAGAGTTAATTATATTCTTCAACTTGCAAATTTTAAAACATGTGATTGAGTGCTTACTCTTTTGGTAGTCAGCCAAATATGTGGTTCGAATTTTTCAACATTTTGGCAGAGAGGTCATCTATGCATATCTATAGATATAAAGCAGAAGCTGCAAAACACAATGAGGATAAATTTGAAGAACCCCTTTTCTTATAGGATGGCTGTACGTCTTTTATGAATTTTATCAGAAAACATAAGAAAAGCTCCGGAAAATTGCTTCACACTCATTTAGTGTATGTGTAAAGCTTTAAAAAAATCTGCCCACATATGTACACTAAGCACTTGAGCCTATTTATATGTTGGAGTCTGATTAGTATTCCAATCGAGGACAATAAGCTTGACTGTCTAATATATTATTCGCTGCATAGTGTAATTAATCACCTTAATTTCCTTTTTATTTTACATTATTTTTTCTGTTGACATGGAGTGGAACTTCATTTTATGAATGAGGATTGAGGATCCAATTAAAATCATAACAGAGTCCATCTTTCTTAGTTAAATATCATCTGCTCAAAGATATATATAGACTAACATTCATAGAATTAGTGAAATTGAAGCTGCTGCTCTATGTGGACATCTTTCTTGCGTTTTTAACTTTCATTATCAAGTTTCTGTTGTTTCCATGCATATATATATATTGCAGGATAGTTGGAAGTTTGATGATCCTCATTTAGCTTGTAAAACATTAATACATATCATCAAAGGTAGACAAGAAAGTTGAATTTCAACATAGCTGTGACTGTGATGAATACTTGAAAACTCATCTTAACTTACCACAATTGACTAGCTGGAGTTATTTATTCACAAGTCACAACCTTGCACTTGGTAGGATATGCTGTCATTTTTCCAATTGTTGACAAGTTATTTTTATATACATTGCCCTTGGTTAGAGAAAATCATGAAGGGAAAATATCTGCTACAGTCACGTCACGTAGTGGCATGCAGAAACGTGGATATGAATTCATTTTTTTCATTGAATTCGGATCAGGTCATCTCGAGTATTTACATGATATGGCAATGCTTTTGATTATTTCTAGTTAACATCAAGAAATTGATCATTTCCTGCTACTGCTTAGAACTACTGATAAGCTATTTATCGTTCAAGAATACCGCAAAAGTTTGCTTTGGTGTATGCAGAATTTTTTTTACTTGATTTTTCTTTTCTTCTAAATTCATTCTTAGAATTATCATCAACTTCACTCTCAGTAGTTCCTTATCATAACATACTAGATACTTGAGCACATTCAGTAATTATCTCTACAGGTTGCATCAAAAAAGTTCATGCCAGATTCCAGGCTTTTGATTATTTATTTTACTAGTTGATTATTCTCTGTATTTTCCTTATTTTCAAAGTATCGATATCAAAATTATCCTTGAATATTCATGTTAATCTGAAGATATTGACCCTATTTGCAATATTTTCACCGATAATTCTATAAATTTAAACTTGATATTTTCACAGAAATCGATATTTACTTCCTTACCCTTAACTAGATTATAGATAGGTTTGTTGTTGTTGGATTAACATGTATGTTCTTGCTCTTTCAAATAAAGAAGTAGCTTGATGGACCATGTTAACCTGCCTATTTTGTTTTTGTTTTCTTCGTTTTTTTCCTTCAATATACAGTATATCATATTAGCAAACTGCTATCCTTTATTTCATGAAAAGATTCTAAAACCACAACTTGGAAGAAAAACTGATACCTTGAACCCCCCTGAATTTGTTTGTCATTATCTAAATACTATATTTTAATGGACATTTATGTTTGGAACATCTTTTTTAATATCCATCCATGTCCATCTGCTGCAATGAAAGAGCTGTGCAGCATTGGCCTAGTACTGCTATACCACCGCTCAATGTGACTTGATGATAACAATATTTATTCAGCCTAACAATGTTTCAGGTGACTCAAACCGCCACTAGTATATAAAAAAAACATAGCTTGATTGAAGAATTAAAAAGAAAAAAGAGCCTCTGGGTCACCACAATCATGAAAGACTAGAGCGTTAAGTAAAGGCTGATTAACAGCAAGAAAATTGCCTTCATTTCGGATGTTGAAACTTGAAAAGCATAAAAGATTTTCATTAGACATGGAAAAAGAAGCTAAAGTTATCAGTTGGGTATGGCTCTAATGAAATCTCAACCTGCATTGAAAGAGTTTTTTTATGTTCAAAAGTGTAATGATGATTGGAGGAATTTGACTATGATGAATTGATGATACGCATTTTGTCCACAAATTACAAGTCATCGTTTTGAAAATGTATATATGATATCATACTTTTCCCTTGCCTTTTTAAGCACAATCAACCATTATAATGCCGTTGACTCCAATTCTTTGTCCCTTGCTTCATTTGGTTTCCATCTAATTCTTTTGTCTGTCCCATCCCATCCTCCATTTGCTTTGTTGCCACCTACTAATATCAAAACCATGTTTATAATTTGCATTCAATCAATTTAATGCACCCATTCAAATTTATGGCGCATTTAAATCTATTTTGATATCACCAAAAACATTTTTAATTTGACTATATATTCGAGTTAATTTTCTGTAAAAATTATAGTTATAAGTTGACAAATGGATTAGACAAAAGCAGCAGCTGACATTATTATTATAAAAGCATCTCCAATTCAAATATGTATTTGGAGAAAATTGAATGTCACGTAGGATAGATAGATAAAAAGTTAGAAAAACCATCTCCAATACAATTATCTAACTTTAATATGGATGTGATGTGGCAAAAAAAAAGTTAAAGAATATGGAGTTGAGTTTCTAATTCTATAAACTCTCCTATAAATGCTGACTAGGATTTCTAATTTTTTTTTTCCACCAATAAGATTACACCTCATTTAATTGTAAAATAAAAAAGGAGAGAGAATGAGATAAATGATTGGTCAAAATGGACATATATTTGATTTAAAATAAAAGATTGGAGGGAGTGAAATAAATGTTTTAAGATGATTAGTCAAAAATTGATACATATTTGATTTTAGATAATTGCATTTGAGATGAGAATATGCATTTCTTTAAAAAAAAAAATTTGACAAAATGGATTCATATTCAATATATATATATGTTGATGTGTCACTAGTTAAAAACTCAAAAATGTATATTTACATTGGAGATGCTCTAAGAGCTACGACTGATGAGAGATCTTCCCACACTTTAGAGTTTTATGGTCAAATACTAAAATGTGAGACGTTGTAGGGTTTCCCTAATGGTTGAGCTCCATTTTAAATAATCAAACCATCCAAGTAAAAGACATTAGCGTTGACAATAGTATTAGTACAGCAATTAAACAAACAATGAAGTCCAACAAAAACCACTGTCGAATGTGGCTCAAATCTTAATGATATAGCACTCATTTATACCGGCAATGTTTCGGTTAATATCTCATGTTTGAGCCGCTAAATGATATAGTAAATAGTATATAAAAAAAATATAAAATAAAGTCCAACAAAAGGTGAAAAGTAATCTAAGATAAATTATATTCAAACCACTTTTAGTAAAAACTATAATCTTTTGTATTTCAAAATTGTTCCATTCATATATCTTCACAATTGTTTTATGTATTTGGTCACGTGTGACACACTAGTGGCCATGTCAACTAATTGCCTAATTGGAGCAATGTGGAAGAAAAAGAATAGATTACATAATATGTAATGAGTAATGTTATTTTGTCCAAACTTAATATTCAAATCCGGTGTCCAAATAATATGACATTACTATAATCCATTTATTTAAATTGTATTAGATTTATAAGAATTAAATGAATTGATTATAATAATGTCACATCATTTGAGCACCAGGTTTGGACATCAAATTTAGGCAAAGTATCATTACTCATATGTAATATATATATATATATATATATATATATTGAAATAGATTAATATGTAATTATATCATGTGAATGATTTAAAGATTGTTTATCCAATGCAATTAAATTTCTTTTGCGGAAAGCAATCAATTAACTTTGGTATGGATACATAACATACCCACCAAATCTTGTTTTTAATATCTTATATAGTCATTTAGTGTATGGGTCAGTTTAATATTGCTTTTGAGAAGTTAAAATCAGCTTATTTAATAATTTTGACATAAAATGATATTTGGTAAAATTTCCAAAAGTGATTAATTGATAATTTAGTAAGTTTTAACAGTGATTTTGAGAAGTAGGTAGGGGGTTACTTTTTGAAAATGATTATGGAATAATTTATTTCAACAATTAATGAATCTTTTAAAATATCATTATTATCCATATGAAATCAAATTAAAATCATTTACATATCTTATTTCATCTTAAAATTGGTGTTATGAACATTAATTGTTAGACATTATGCAGTTATAGAAAAGCATAATTTCAAGTAATTTTTCTCTCATAGGCACACATTATAGGCATATCTATAGCATACTAATATACATCACTACACTTTTGTCATGTAAGCAACATAACTCCAATCATAATAATATACAGATTTGTGTATATTAGTATGCTATAGATATACCTATAATGTAATCCTATGAGAGAAAAATTGATAATTTCGGTGGATACAATAAAATACTCAAATCTACTTCGGTTCATGTGAGTCTCCAAGATAACAATGATGTGAAACAAAGCCAGTACGTAGAGAATAGAGTTGATTGTTTCTTTTTCTATTGCAACAACTCACAATGCTGTCTAACTTTCACTCTTTCAAATTAAGAATTAGTTAAACACAAACTTGCTCCTCTCTCTTAGAGTTTATTATATTCTTCAACTTACAAATTTTAAAACATGTGATTGAGTGCTTACTCTTTTGGTAGTCAGCCAAATATGTGGTTTGAATTTTTCAACATTTTGGCAGAGAGGTCATCTATGCATATCTATAGATATAATGCAGAAGCTGGAAAACACAATGAGGATAAATTTGAAGAACCCCTTTTCTTATAGGATGGCTGTACGTCTTTTATGAATTTTATCAGAAAACATAAGAAAAGCTCAGGAAAATTGCTTCATACTCATTTAGGGTATGTGTAAAGCTTTAAAAAAATCTGCCTACATATGTACACTAAGCACTTGAGCCTATTTATATGTTGGAGTCTGATTAGTATTCCAATCGAGGACACTAAGCTTGACTGTCTAATATATTATTTGCTGCATATATAGTGTAATTAATCCCCTTGATTTTATATTATTTTTTCTGTTGACATGGAGTGGAACTTCAATTTATGAATGGGGAGCCAATTAAAATCATAACAGAGTCCATCTTTCTTAGTTATATATCATCTGCTCAAAGATATATATATATATATATATATATAGATTAACATTCATGGAATTAGTGAAATTGAAGCTGCTGCTCTATGTGGACATCTTTCTTGAGTTTCTAACTTTCATTATCAAGTTTCTGTTGTTTCCATGCATATTGCAGGATAGTTAGAAGTTTGATGATCCTCATTTAGCTTGTAAAACATTAATATATATCATCAAAGATAGACAAGAAAGTTGAATTTCAACATAGCTGTGACTGTGATGAATACTTGAAAACTCATCTAAACTTACCACAATTGACTAGCTGGAGTACTTATTTATTCACAGGTCACAACCTTGCACTTGGTAGGATATGCTGTCATTTTTCCAATTGTTGACAAGCTATTTTTATGTACAATGCCCTTGGTTAGACCAAATCCAGAAGGGAAAATGTCTGCTACAGTCATGTCACGTGGATACGAATTCATTTTTGTCATCGAATTCGGATCAGGTCATCTCGAGTATTTACATGATATGGCAATGCTTTTGATTATTTCTAGTTAACATCAAGAAATTGATCATTTCCTGCTACTGCTTAGAACTACTGACAAGGTATTTATCGTTCAAGAATACCGCAAAGTTGGCTTTGGTGTATGCAGGAATTTTTTTACTTGATTTCTTTTCTTCTAAAATTCATTCGTAGAATTATCATCAACTTCACTCTCAGTAGTTCCTTATCATAACATATTAGATATTTGAGCACATTCAGTAATTATCTCTACAGATTGCATCAAAAAAGTTCATGATGATCAACCAGATTCCAGGCTTTTGATTATTTATTTTACTAGTTGATTATTCTCGATATTTTTCTTATTTTGAAAGTATCGATATCAAAAGTATCCTTCAATATTCCCGATAATTTGAAGATATTGACCCTATTTTCAATATTTTCACCGATAATTCTATAAATTTGGACTCGATATTTTCACTAAAATCGATATTTACTTCCTTACCCTTAACTAGATTATAGATAGGTTTGTTGTTGTTGTTGGATTAACATGTATGTTCTTGCTCTTTCAAATAAAGAAGTAGCTTGAGGGACCATGTTAACCTGCCTATTTTGTTTTTGTTTTTGTTTTCTTTGTTTTTTTCCTTCAATATACAGTATATCATATTAGCAAACTGCTATCCTTTATTTCATGAAAAGATTCTAAAACCACAACTTGGAAGAAAAACTGATACCTTGAACCCCCCCTGAATTTGTTTGTCATTATCTAAATACTATATTTTAATGGACATGTATGTTTGGAACATCTTTTTTAATATCCATCCATGTCCATCTGCTGCAATGAAAGAGCTGTGCAGCATTGGCCTAGTACTGCTATACCACCGCTCAATGTGACTTGATGATAACAATATTTATTCAGCCTAACAATGTTTCAGGTGACTCAAACCGCCACTGGTATATAAAAAAAACATAGCTTGATTGAAGAATTCAAAAGAAAAAAGAGCCTCTGGGTCACCACAATCATGAAAAACTAGAGCGTTAAGTAAAGGCTGATTATCAGCAAGAAAATTGCCTTCATTTCGGATGTTGAAACTTGAAAAGCATAAAAGATTTTCATTAGACATGGAAAAAGAAGCTAAAGTTATCAGTTGGGTATGGCTCTAATGAAATCTCAACCTGCATTGAAAGAGTTTTTTTTTATGTTCATGAGTGTAATGATGATTGGAGGAATTTGAATATGACGACACGCTTTTTGTCCACAAATTACAAGTCATCGTTTTGAAAATGTATATATGATATCATACTTTTCCCTTTCCTTTTTAAGCACAAACAACCATTATAATGCTGTTGACTCCAATTCTTTGTCCCTTGCTTCATTTGGTTTCCATCTAATTCTTTTGTCTGTCCCATCCCATCCTCCATTTGCTTTGTTGCCACCTACAAATATCAAAACCATGTTTATAATTTGCATTCAATCAATTTAATGCACCCACTCAAATTTATGATGCATTTAAATCTATTTTGATATCACCAAAAACATTTTTGACTATATATTCGAGTTAATTTTCTGTATAAATTATAGTTATATGTTGACATTTGGATTAGACAAAAGCAGCTGCTAACATTATTATTATAAGAGCATCTCCAATGCAAATATGCATTTGGAGAAAATTGAGTGTCACATAGGATAGATAGATAAAAAGTTAGAAAAAGCATCTCTAATATAATACAATTATCTAACTTTAATATGGATGTGATATGGGCAAAAAAAAAAAAAAGATTAGAGAATATGGAGTTAAGTTTCTAATTCTAAAAACTCTCCTAGAAATGCTGACTAGGATTTCTAACTTTTTTCCACCAATAAGATTAAACCTCATTTAATTGTAAAATAAAAGAGGAGAAAGAATGAGATAAATGATTGGTCAAAATGGATATATATTTGATTAAAAATAAAAGATTAGGGGGAGTGAAATAAATGTTTTAAGATGATTAGTCAAAAATTTATACATATTTGATTTTAGATAATTGTATTGGAAATAAGAATATGCATTTCTTAAAAAGAAAAATTGACAAAAGGGATCCATATTCAATATATATGCTGATGTGTCATTAGTTAAAAACTTAAAAAATACATATTTACATTGGAGATGATCTAAGAATCTGCGACTGAGGAGAGATCTTCCCACATTTTAGAGTTTTATGGTCAAATACTAAAATGTGAGACGTTGTAGGGTTTAAACCCTAATGGTTGAGCTCCATTTTAAATACTCAAACCACCAAAGTAAAAGACATTAGCGTTGACAATAGTATTAGTACAGCAATTAAACAAACAATGAAGTCCGACAAAAACCACCATCAAATGTGGCTCAGATCTTAATGATATAGCAATCATTTATACTGGCAATGTTCCGGTTAATATCTCATGTTTGAGCAAATGATATAGTAAATTGTATATAAAAAAAAAAATCCAACAAAAGGTAAAAAGTAATCTACAAGTATATGGTGGAAGATAAATTACATTCAAACCACTTTTAGTAAAAACTATAATCTTTTGTATTTTAAAATTGTTCCATTCATATATCTTCACAATTGTTGTATGTATTTGGTCACGTGTGACACACTAGTGGCCATGTCACCTAATTGGAGCAATGTGGAAGAAAAAAAATAGATTACATAATAAGTAATGAGTAATGTTATTTTGTCCAAATTTAGTATTTAAATTTGGTGTCCAAATAATGTGACATCACTGTAATCCATTTAATTAAATTGTAGTAGATTTACATGAATTAAATGAATGGATTATGCCAATAGGGGCGTAGCTCAGCTGATAGATAGATGAGCTTGGGGCTTAGGCAAATGACTCTCAGATCAACGACTCAAATCCTAACAATGGCAAAAGCTTTCAAAAAATACCTAATCTCGAATTAATAGATATTGTTAAAAAAAAATGAATGGATTATAATAATGTCACATCATTTGAGCACTAGATTTTGACATCAAATTTGGACAAAGTATCATTACACATATGTAATATATATTTTTTTGAAATAGATTAATATGTAATTATATCAATGTGAATGATTTCAAGATTGTTTATCCAATGCAATTAAATTAGAGAGAAATTCGAAAGTAGCCATGTAAAACATTAAACTTTTGTTAATAACCACTTTTGAAATTTTAATTGTTAATAACCACTTTTTAAAAAAAAATTCAGTGTAGTACCATAAATTACCAGAGTACCCCTGAAAATAGTATTTGTTAAACCTCGAAGCAAACTTGAAATCACGACTAAATTGAAATACACAAACTTGAAATCATGCCTAAATGAAAATATCAAAACTTGAAATCATGCCTAAAATAGAAATATTCAAACTTGAAATCTAGACTAAAATAAAATTTTGCCCTTCTTCTTCCTTAGGTTTAGGTTTTTTTTTTTTTTTTTTTTTTTTTTTTTTTTTTTTTTTTTGTTGCAGATCATGGAGGCCGATCGATCGTCGGTGAACCAACGAACGATCGCAACAATCGCCATCGTCATCCCATCGCCATCCCGTTGTCGACGAAGGAGCAACAAACCGACGAAGCTGCTGCGAACCGTCGAAGCAACGAACCGGCGATCCAGCTCCACGTGAGGGACTGCCGCGACGCCCAGAAGCTCGGCGACGCCGGCGAGAGGCAGATCGGGGAGAGAGAGAGGCTGATTGTGAGAGAGAGCAGAGGAAAGAGAAAGAAAAAAAGAGAAAGAGAGAGAGAAAGCTGATTGGGATGCTTTTATATAGGGGCATTCAAGTAATTTTACAAAAACATGGTTATTAATAAATAAAATTTCCTTTGTGGTTAAAAACAAATTTCTCATAATATATGTGGTCAGTTTTGACAATTTTCACATTATTAAATTTCTTTTGCGGTAAGCAATCAATTAACTTTGGTTTGGATACATAACATACCCACCAAATCTTGTTTTTAATATCTTATACAGTCATTTAGTGTATGTTTGGTATGACTTTTGAAATGATTAAAAGAGTTTTTTTTATGTTAGAAACTATTACGAAGTTTTTTTTAGTTGTTTAGCAAAACTCAAAACAGTTTTTTTCATATATGAATTGTCTCAATTACCCATTAACAAACCATTTTATGTCTACTTGGAGAAGCCCAAAATTTGAGTTTTTCCAAAAAGCTTTTATTGAGTTTTTTTAGAATATATGAATTATCTCAACTACCCTTTATAAATTTTAGATATTCTACCATAGCTCTTTCATTATAAATATATTGTTAACGCCTTTTTTGTAATTCATTCAACCAAAAGCTATTTTTAAAAATACATTGTTAACACCTTTTTTATAATTAATTTACACAACCAAAAGCCTTTTTTTTTTGTTAGAAGCTCTACTCATTAGAAGTTCTATTACAAAAAGATCTACTCTAAAAGTTATACTTGAAAAACTACTCTTATACAGTAATCACAGATCACAAAGAGTAATCACAGATCACAACTTCTCTTTTGATAAATTTGGCACCCACCTAATGAAACAACAACTATAATCTTGCTTTAGGACATAGAGAATGGGTGTGATTACATTTAGAGGAATCTAATTATTTCATGATCCACTAACTTTTTAAATCTATAGAATAATTTGGAGATGGTTAACATTGAGTATACTACACGTTTTTAGTTATATACTTTTTAAATCTATAGAATAATTTGGAGATGGTTAACATTGAGTATACTATACGTTTTTAGTTATATATATATAAGATGAAATTTGTTGGATCGAAAAGCAATATAAGAGGATGAATTGGGTTTCCAACATTTATTTAATCATAAGAAAATAAAGTATATAGGCTTAAAACTAACTATTATAAATTAGGGTTTAGCTACTATATAAGACATGTATAATTGGGTAGTTTCTTTTAGTTTTAATTTTTTAAAATTTTCAAATCTTTAATTTTTGTAGACTTAGATTTAAATCCAATCACCAGAAACTAACTCAACAATTATATAGTACATGTATAGTATATAAACCCTTATAATTAATATATATTATCAATAAGGGGGAAGGTTTTTCACCTACAGTAGAGGTTACTGAAAAGATTTCACTTAATTTTGAAATCATGGTTTTTTTTTTTTTTTTTTTTAAATAATGTTTAATTACCAAATATTTCGTGTAAATAATATGGATGCGTCGTTGTATCAACTCATAATCTATATCATATTTACGACTCACTTACCATATTATTTTAGCATGAATTTATCTAATCAACTAATCCAGCCTTACTTTATTTTTGTTCAGAATATGATCAAATTGTGGGTGAAGAGACAATAATTTGTTTATCAGAATCTTAAGGGTGCCCAAATAAAAGATTATAGCTAGGGGAGTAGGGGTTTATAATCATAAAGAGCGTATAATCAAATCAAAGCAAAATTGACTGCTAAAAAAAGTAGCAAAAAAGAAAAAGTTAAATTATGTTAATTGGATTATTGACCCAACAAATAATGGTGGCAAAACAGGCCCACATTTCTTATTCTTAACAATGCCCTACTGTCCTCTTCTCTAAATAATGTTTGAAACATTATTTAATTTTGGACAAATTGCGTAAACATTTCAAATTTTAGACCTAATCATACGAGTAGGTAATGTTTTACCAACAATTACATATACATTTTCTGCCATTAGTGGGGTACCGTTAACTCAACTCGTTGAGACTTGAGAACGAAAAACCTAGCCTTGGAAAATGTAAATTATTGTTCATTTTTCTAATGTTAATTATGTTGTAAGCTTATGTAATTGTGGACCACGAGAAGAATATCAGAAGTTAATTACAATAATAATAACTAATCAGATGAAATTAGTGAAGAAGATGGTAGCAATGATTCTTTCGTTGTTTATGACAACGATGTTTTAACTGAAACTCCTAATTTATTATTGTTAAAAACTATTTTATTTTCTTTTTATAAGAAAAACAATATTTTTAAGAGAGATGATTTACATGAAAAATGAACCACTCCCACCTACCCACGTTAAAAACTATGAGTAGTGTTGTCGCAGGGGATCCCAGCTGCTCCCTTTGTCTAATGTCCTCACGTGCCACAGTCTAAACATGCACGTGGCTTGAGTAATTATTACATCTGACCCTACACGTGTCATTACTGTTATTATTTAATTTTTAAAAATATATTACAATAATTTAGGGGTTTTTTTGGGAAAATTGCACAAACTTACCCTAACGTTTCCCATTATGGCATAATATTCAACTAATGCATTTAATTGCACAAACAACCCCTCCCGTTAGTCAACTTCGGTTAAAAATAACCATTGACCATTATTTTTTTTGAAAGCCCAAAATTGCCCCTGCACTTTATTACAAAAAAATCTTAATTGCTCTGTATTTAAAACATTATCTACTTTAAATTATTAGAATATAAAAAATAAATAGTAAACATAATCCTTTTAAAATAAAATAAAAATTCAAAAATAATATATTAAAAACAAAACAATTTAAGAAAAAGTTATTTTGAGAAAATACAATTTAATAATATATTAAAAAAAAAACAAAAAAAAAAACGTTATTTTGAGAAAATATAATTTAAAATTATGCATGTCCAATATGAATAGTGGTAATGTGTTACATATTTTTGAAATTTAAAACTTATTTTTTTATTTAAAAAGGATTATATTTAGTATTTTTTATTTTATTTTTTTGAATCAAAATATAATGCGTAATTTATATTGAGTCAAATTATTTTGTCTTATAGAGATGAACATTAAACAAATTTTCGGTTCTACTGTATTTTATTATGATAAATGATTATATTTTTATTTCAAACTCTTGATGATTTTATTTATATTTGTGTTTAGAATACTAAACATAATCCTTTTAAAATAAAAAAATTCAAAAATAATATAATTAAAAAAAAATTCAAAAATATGTAACACATTACCACTATTCATATTGAACTTGCATAATTTTAAATTATATTTTCTCAAAATAACGTTTTTTTTGTTTTGTTTTTAATATATTATTAAATTGTATTTTCTCAAAATAACGTTTTCTTAATTTTTTTTTTGTTTTTAATATATTATTTTTGAATTTTTTTATTTAAAAAGGATTATGTTTAGTGTTTAATTTTTATATTATAATAATTTAAAGTAGATAATGCTTTAAACAAAGGGCAATTAAGATTTTTTTTGTAATAAAGTGCAGGGGCAATTTTGGGCTTTAAAAAAAAAATCATGGTCAATTGTTATCTTTAACCGAAGTTGACTAACAAGAGAGGTTGTTTGTGCAATTAAAGGCATTAGTTAAATATTATGCCATAATGGGAAACGTTAGGGTAAGTTTGTGCAATTTTCCCTTTTTTTTTTTAGATATAGAAAGACTCGAACCCACAACCATAATTATCCTTATTATTATTATTTTGAAATGGGTTAAAGTATCTCCAATGCAAAAGTGATTTGCATACCAATAATCGTTGACATGACCACAATGTCAAGAGACTTACTTCCTATGTGGCATAAAAATAGACTTGATAGACAATTAACTTAAAATTTGTTCTCCAATGATTCTGTCTAAAACACACTTTTATTTTAATGACGTGTCCATTTTTTTTTTTCTATTTTTCTATTTTATTTCCTTACCAAAAATAGATGAAAAATTAATATCAGTTTTAAATACTTACTGAGTCAATCAAAAAAATAGTTGTGTAACAGACCGTCTGAAAGTAGATGATCATATTAACAATGTCTAATATATATATATATATATATATATATATATATATATATATTTCTACATCAGCTTAAAGTTGAATATGCACGGTTGTATTGGAGAAAGATTTTTTAACATAATGTCTATTAATCCTACATGGCATCTTTTTTTTTTCACAAGCCACGTTTACATTGGAAATGCTCTTATTGATTTAATTTGAGTTGCAAAAGGGATTGTGAGATTGTCCAATTAAAATATTGACAAGGACAAGTTGAGAACGACCATTCAATACTTTAGACAAAATTATGTGTATTTCTTGACTGCATAATTAAAGTCTTAATGACATGATCATTCAAGTAGGACCCAAAAAATTACCTAAATGTGTTAGGAATTCAATGGCAATGAGCCAATGAATTATTCAATCAGCCACACCAGTGCCAATAAGTGCCATAAAAGTAAGCAGCAAAACCTAACAAATTTTTTAATGAATCTTAACACACGCTAATATGATCTCCGATCGAGAGCCATTTTGGAGCAAAAAGGCAAAGTAGGGCAGGTCTGGCTCTCCAACCATGCGCCAGAAACCTGCGCTATTTTGGAGCGCCAAAACAACTGCGCTTGATCAAGCGTAGCTTCAAGTTTTAGCGTAGGCTTGCGTTTCTTTTTTTTTTTTTTCTTTCTTTTATTCTCTAAATTTTTACTTATTCATAGATTGACCATTATTCAATGACATTTATTCTGTTTGTATCCCTTATTTAAATGTTTTATTTAATCACAGTTTTACCCTTATTTAATCAAATTTATTCTAATGTATCCCTTTTTATTATTTCATGCTTTTGTTTAATTTATATTTGTTTTACTTTAATTATTATTTATATTAATATTAATAATAAACTAAAATTAAGTATATACTACAAAAGTTACGTACGATGTACTTTTATTAGTGTGTTTTTTATTTCTTTTATGAAATGTAACGTTGAAGTTCAATTAATAATAAATACAATATTTTAATTAATTAAATTTAATTTCTTAATTTACTAATTTGTTAATTTCTTAACTTATCATAATATTATATTAATTAAGGAGTGAAATGTTAATTGTTGAGAAATAATAAAAATGGGAATATTTAAGAGAATATTCTTTTTAGAGTAACATTTAGTGCAATGGGTTGGAGATGAAAAAAAATAAAAAAAATAAAAAAAATTGGTATCTAAGTTGCTGCAAAGTTGAACCAATTTAGCATTTTGGGTTGGAGATGGCCTAAGAATTGAAAATATGAATATAAACTACTATTTGTTTTTTAATAAAAAAAAATGTATATAAATTTGTTACTAAATTCTTTTACCATATACACACTCGTACACATGCTAAGACTTTATATATACTTATTACAAAATGAGGTTTGTTCAGTGGTATACCCTTCACACCTATACCATCAGGTTGTGAGTTCAAGTGCTCTCCTTCCGTAAAAAATAAAAAATAAAATAAATAAATAAAAACTCAAATTTAAGTAATATTTAAAAAAAGAAAAGAAAGACTTATATATACTTTTAAACGAATAGTTATACACTTTTACTATATTAGATGTTTGAATCTCAAATAGAAACACCTACTATACAAGAAAATGATCTTCCACAATTGTGTGTTTATGAATAATGTTGAACTCGAATCCCATTTCACCTATACGGAGATAGAAGTGTCAAATCTTCCAACCAATTGTTGTCTGTTGATGTGATATTCATATTTGTTTTAAGTCTTGTTATGAGTACATGATAAGGATAATGAAACAAACATGTGTTAGTGGAAATATTTAGACCACACGTTAACGGGTTGATTTTAATAGGTCCCGTTAAACCCTTACTCCAACCGTTCATTGTCATAATTTTTCTTAATTTTTTTTATAATACTAAATATAAATAATAAACAATTCATATTTAGTTTTTCAATACATCAGTATACAACTTACTTCCCATTGTTAATTTAAATAAACTTATTTTTTATTATTATTTTCGGTTCTTTTTTTTTTTTTTTTTTTTGAATGAAATTATTTTCGGTTCTTAACATGTGCCATAACAATTTATATATATAACATATGCCTTAACATTTCATTTTTCAATAAAAACTAAATAATTTGATGTCTTGATTAATAAAATAAGGAATATGCTAATATGTGCTCTTAAAGCACATTATAAGAACCTAAATTTAATTAAACAATTTAAATGTGCACAATTTTCTATGTTTCAAAAAATTAACTATATATATATATATATTTGAATACACAACTGACGTCACGTGACAAGAGAGTGACATGTCAGCAGTACGGACATTGACCAATGAGATTTCATCCCATGAATCATTAATAAGAAGAGAGTAGTTGGAGTTGGACCACGTGACAGGAATATAGTCAGTCGGACCCTGGCCTGGTTTTAAAAGTTAACGTTAAACTTTTGATGTTGCCAATGAAGAATTTGCTTTGTTCAAGGTAATCCACGACTAAACTCACACCAACGGTGTCGTTTCATTGACCGCGTTTGTTTGTACCACTGATTACATACGGTGCTCTGCCGACAGTGGATGGTCCTCTTAGGTGTATTACTTCTAGACCGTACACGTTGTCGTTTTCACCAGTAGGACCCGTCGGTGTAAGTTTTGACGGTTTTGATACGCGCCTCTGATGGGGGAGGAGTATAAATCGATTGCCTAAATGAAGGACAGGTCACAGGAGATGTCTGATTCCAAATGAATTGAGAAATAATTATTCGGTATGATGGACCTACGCAAGTCTAAAGCAGATAAAACCCATGATTGTGACACGTGCGGACCCTACTATATAATTAAAACTTAGGTTGACAGTTTTGTCCATCAAACACATATATTCCTACAATACATACATTTCTATTCTATTTATTCCTCGCAGTCCACATTTCTATAAAAAGAAGAGAGAAAATTAATTTGGTTATAATATTTAATGAAATCCTCTCTGTTTTAATTGTGTAAATCAAATTAGAGTTTGATCATTTATAATGTAATAATCAATTTTAGTCATGATTTATGATTAATCTTATTATAATAATTGTTGGCACCTAACAGTCGGATTAGGATTAGGGGTCTACCAATAATGATCCGAATATCAATTCTTATAATAAAAGATTTATACTTTTATAACAACGAACAAAAAATTCTTCACACGTATTTATAAAATGTGCATAGAGTGACTCGAACCCCACCACTACGTTCTACGTATATGGGATCAAAGATACACCACCACCTATACTAAGAATAGATGTGCAATAGATTATTTGATGTTATGCTATTCACAATATTTGTTTTCTTTTATGATATAAATAATTCTTTTAATTTATATGCTGATTGTAAAAAATGAAGATTAAAGATTTGTATATTTTATTCCTTTGAAATTTCATTTATTGTAATTAATTATTTATAAAACTGTCATGATAAAAGTAGATATAGTCCATAAATATAATGTTAATTATTTATAGCAATCCTATGTGACTGTTTATCATGTAAATTATATATATTTATTGATTTCTTTTTTCTCGTAAAATAAATCACTTCGATACATAGATTAATCGAATAATACTTAAGTTGATTTATATAATTTAATATTTGTATTTTGAATTAAAATATTATTGAATACAACCCCATTAATGTAAATTGTAATCGAATAATACTTAATTTGATTTATATAATTGAATATTATATTTTAATATTATTGAATACAACCCCATTAATGTGAATTGTTTGTCTTATTAAATTAACTTTTGAGCAATCGTTGAAAAAAAAAAAAAAAAAAAAAAACTTACAATAATATAATATCCTTACAAATTGGAGTAATTACACTAACTTCCCCCAAAGCTTTGGCAAAATCAAGATTAAAAAAAAAAAACCTAGAATTGGAGGAAAATTAGACCCCTTTTTGATCGAGAGAGTTCGTTGATTTCCTCCATGACATCAAAATCGATGATCTAAGAACTTTTGTAGAGAATTATGTGACATCTCTTCACTCGGAGAGTTGGAAATTTGTATTTATCAAGTGATTTTTATTTTAATATGATATAATTATATAGTTTGGTAGGTCTTTTAATCATTATAATGGTTGAAGGAGGTCAACCTAACTCAACCTAACGATGACTAACAAAACAGAATGTTTGTACTATTGTTTACTAACTTTGACTTAATGTGTTATTATGTCAAACTTATAAAAAATATATATATATATTATAATTACCCTTACGAATTTAATAAACGATCTTGTTTTATAAACATAACTAACTTAAGAAGTGATAGAAAAGTACCATATATTTGTTTTTGTTGCTGTCAAATCTTGGTTAACAAAAAAAGATGGTGATATAATTAACTTAAGATCCGACTGGATTTGCATTTCCTCCAAATTTAAGGAGTGAAAATTGTAGTTTTTTTAGTTTTATTTTTAAAAATTTGACACTATGTGAGTTATAGGTCTGTCGAGATATATAATCAGATCATAAATTATAAGCACGTTCATAATATTTTGAAATTCATCTTGAAAATTGAAAGAAAATGATTAGAGGACATGAACGAGGATATGTGCCCTTGAGATGATTCATAATTAAAAAGATAGGACCACAAGTGTTTAAAGTATACAAAATAATTACGTAAGGCCCTATAAAGTATAAACAAAGCAAGTTGGGTTGGGGTTGGTCACCGGTGAATTTGGTGGAAAAAAAAAAACAATGCAATAAAGAGGGAGGACTTTTTGGCAGCATTGCAGAGGGAAATTTGTTTTCTTAAAACAAAACGTATAAAATAGTGGTATATTAAAGTAGACTGTATCTTTCTTTCCAAAAGTAATGTATTTTCTTTGTAATCCCAACCAACAGCCTCACTCGATCAACTCTATCACAGAACTTTTGTGGTGGTCCATTAATCATCATATTGATAGATTGAAACGTCTTTTATTTCTTGTTTTCTGGAAACATGTTTTTGAAGAATGATAGCATAATATAAAGTACTTTCTAAAACTATATATGATTCTCATTTAATACAAATGGTATTTTAATTAGAAGTAGCTTTCTAATAATGGTTTCTCAATATAGATAGACATGCAATTAAATATATTTTCCGTAGTAACAAAATTGTTTTCAGATATTTATATATATATCGGTTTATTTGTAGTGCTTGATGAAGATGCTGATTTTTTTATTTTTTTTTTTGGAAGAAAAGAAATTTGAAGGCCAAAAATGTTTAGTGTATATATATATATATATAAGAGCTTCTTTTGACAATCCAATTTTTTCTTTTTACACTTCTTTTCTAAAAGCACTTCATTCTCAAAATTTAAATTTAAAAAAAATTCTAAAGACACTTCATTTTGTTAAAAGATTATCCCTTTTATCTTTTTTCAATTAAATTATTAAAAAAAAAAAATTATCTCTCCTAAATCATTAGACTAATTATTACATATTAAATATTTTCTCATAAATTTTTAATTACCATATTAAACTCTCTCTCCTAAAAGGGAGCCGATGAGTACTACGAATCTATTATGGCCTTTGAAAATTTGAAAGAAAATAGATGTTTGTTCTGTCAACTCCTCTGTTGCCAAAGCTAACAAACCGAAAGGTCCTAATCTGATGGAGATCAATGCGTTTTATCATTGCAGAGAAGTTGGGGACCAACCAAATCAGGATTAATGAACTCATCGTCCTCTTCTAGTTCAGGCAATTCAAACACAACTTCTACATCGACCTTCAAAGATATATAATAAGTAATCATGCAATTGCAAAAAGACTTCCATTTCTTATATAATGGCAGAAATAAAATCAGAAATTGTGTGTAACTTAGGATCAGCACGTTAACAGAAGAATTTAAAACATGAATTTGATTGCTCACCTACCTATAAAGTGGTGATGCCTGAAACTTCAAATACTGACCCACTCTCTAATTTCTTATCATTGATGCTAGCTTATGAGGGTTTATTAAAAAATTATCGTTTTTAAAATTTGGTGTGTTAATAACTTATGAGGGTTTATAAATAAATTGTATTAAAATGAAAACATTCATTTAAATATGGGTACTATTGGTATTAAGATGGGTGTTTATAGTAATGTTTTAATTTTAAATTTTAGACATGGGTGTACTTATAAATATGGGTGCGCTTATCATATTTATGGGTGTCAATATCCGTACCCCTCCTAAAATACATATCTCTAATTTTCTATCTCCATTCTTTTTCAAGCAAGATTAAGGGGTCGTTTATTTTTTTCACTTAAAACTTAATGGGTCTGAATCATAATTATTAAGTTGTTTTGTTAGTTTTTTTTAAGTGGTCAAACAACTTAAAAATACCAAAAAACAACTTAAAATAAAAAGTAAAAAATCCTGACTTTTCATTTAATTGCAAATCACTTAATTGTATTAAATGCAATCCAAAATCTTTTCTTCCGATACTATCCTCCATATATAACATATTTTCAATTTCATCATAATTATATATGGTATAGAAATTTTTATTTTTATATATACCTTATTTTAAATAGCTTTAAAAATAAAAAAGAACCCTAATTACTTCTCATATTGGTGTTTAATATCAATATTTTATTATGATATTAGGTTGATGTATTTAAATATATATATTTTTAGAGTGTTTTGTGTGAGTTTTCCTGCTGCCTCTTTTATTTTTTGAAAAAAAAAAAAAACCTTTTCTTTTCTTAGTAAAAATGAAGTTTGTTTGTAATGGAAGAGGAAGATAATGATCATATGTGTTCAATATAATTATTATTTTTGGATTGTTTTTATTCAATATTATATGTATAATTGTTTAACATGGGTATAAATGTAAAATTACTTATTTTCAGACGATTTTACTTTTAAAAACAAACGTGTTGACAATACATTCAAATGTGAGGACAAAAAAAAACATATCATTCAAGTTCAGATTTCAGTCCCTATTCAATTTTCAGAATAATTTAGGACTATTCAGTCTTCAGACAAAAAAAACAAACGACCCCTAAGCCAATAAAATGTTACCACATCATTATATTTGACAAAACCCTACACCCATCACTGCCACGTCAGAAAAAAAAATTTGCAGGAGGAAGATTGCTTCCATTCGTTTCAAGTTCATGGCTCAGATTTGCAAACCTCTCCTCTTCTTTTCTTCTATTCATGACCGTTGTCCAAAGTGTGATATATTTCAGTTCGAACTGACAATAGAAAGACTATATATATATATAATAAAAACTACACCAATGGAAGCCACCATTTAAGAAAGCTGAGTTGTTCCGGATCGAAGGAAACCGGTGCTTGCTCCGCCGATCTAGAGGATGTTGGGCTGCTGGCTTCCTCCAGCAATAGGAGGAGACTGTGAAAGTTTAGCCCATCAGTTCTGTTTGTATTAGGCCCAATGATACAATTGGTGGAAGCCAGGAGAAGCCCAAGTACCAATTGCTCCCCATGAAGCCCAAACCAAAAACGCTGCTGTTTGACTTATGTTATCTGATGGCTTGAAGATGCTGAGTCAAGATTTCGTCTGAGGTGGAACGCTGTGATTGGCTTATCCAAGCTGATGTGTACCTTATCTCTTCTGCACTATATAAACAAAGGGATGATGAGAGAGACGATCAGAATTCATTATTGCTAGGGTTTTCTCTTCTTTTTCTCTGAGTTTGTTTTCTCTCGAATGTTCTTCGAGTTCTTGGTATTCATCTTGAATATCTGGTTTCTCTGCTTTGAATTTGCAAGAGAGTTAGAAGAGAAAAAGTGAGATCGTTCCATTGTGATTCTTCTGATACTGCTCTTGTGTATTTCCGAGTTGTTATCAGAAGTGAGTGAGTGACTGGTTAGGGTTTCTGTGGTTGAGCGATTGTTGTGTAAGGGTTTCTGGGCTCCTTTTGAGGGCTGATCTCGAAGAGATCTAGTGTTGTTTAAGGCTGTAAAGACTCCATATAGTGAAAGAGTCCCCTCTGTGTGGCTCAAAGTGGATGTAGGCCAAATCTTGGCCGAACCACTATAGATCTGGTGTCATTTACGTTTCTGTCGCTATAAACTGCTTATCTTGTTAGATTTGCATGTTTAGGATTTATTTTTCTTGTGGTATGTTAGTTGATGCATGATTAACATAGATCTTGAAGTATATGCTTAGAATCTGAATGCTTTAGGTATATATTGAATCTGTTGTTAACATCTTTGCATATCAGAAATATTAATACGGTTTAGGTTGCTAGATAACATCTTTAGTATCTCTGTTTAAATAAGTGAATCTTATTTTATATGTGTTAGAGATATTAGTATATTTGCTATATTGGATTTATACTCGATGTAAATCCACAACAGAGACCTTCACAAATGGAGGAGGCTTGGACCTTCTCAAAAACATTTAATATATATTTTATATTAAACATAAAAAGATAAATTAATTGAAAGGAAGAAAAGAATAAAAGGAGAAAGATTTGCATATACGGATAGCAGTCATGAACAGAAGAAAAGAAGAGGAGAGGTTTGCAAATCTAAGCCATGAACTTGAAACGAGTGGAAGCACTCTTCCTCCTGCAATTTTTTTTTTTTTTTTTTTTTTTTTTCTGACATGGCATTGATAGTGTAGGGTTTTGTCAAATATAACGATGTAGCAAAATTTTATTGGCTTGGCATGCCAACTTAGCTCTTGAGCTAGAGGTACTGAAGCATCTCTCCTAAATTGTTGTTACATGTTATTTGGTCAATTTACAGTCTTTAGATTTCAATCCAAGGATATATAAAAATTAAGGATATGAAAATTTAAAAAAAAAAAAAAAAAAAAAAAAAAAAAAATCTCTCTTAGCTGATTGTCCAATGACATTGTTGTTAACAACTTAGCCAAACCCATCATGAAAATATTGAGACAATATGTTAATTTTAGGTACACTATGAACTTCTCAATTTTGTACTATCAACATCATTTGTTTACCATAAAAAGGGGATAATTGTAAATAATCATTTAATATTTGATCAAATGTAAAATCAAACTATATAATTTAAATATTCATCAAAAAACTCCATATAATTAGTTGAATATGACAATTTAAATCATTTAAATAAATGGATAACAAAAAAGAAATTATAATAAAAAATGCAAATAAAAAAAAATTAATTTCTTAAAATAATAACTTTTATATCCTAAATAAATAAATAAATCTATAAATTAAAAAATTAAGAATAAAAACCAAATAATAGTTAATATAGGAACAAAAATTATGGAGAAGACATGCACATTACCAAGATGATATGTGTCTTTGAGAATCTTATCCGTATATTTTTTATATTTTAAAATATTTTTTTAAAAAAAGTTTAATGATTTTATTTATTTGTAATAGTATATTTTAAAAATATTTAATTCTTTATTAAAATAAATTTTTAATTTTTATTTTCTAACATATTTTTAATATAGTTTTTTTTTTTCATTATTTTTTTAGTTAAATTATAGAGAAAATCTATTTAATAATCATATTTTATTTGATTTAAATAAAGTCAACTAATAATCTGGTGTTTTTTTACTAATTGTTCAAACTAAAGGGTTTGATTTGACATTTGATCAAAAGTTAGAATCAATGACATTGTTGTTAACAACTTAACCAAACCCATCATGAAAATATTGAGACAATATGTTAATTTGAGGTACACTATGAACTTCTCAATTTTGTACTATCAACATCATTTGATTACAATAAAAAGGGGATAATTGTAAATAATCGTTTAATATCAAATCAAACTATATAATTTAAATATTCATCAAAAAACTCCATATAATTAGTTGAATATGACAATTTAAATCATTTAAATAAATGGATAAAAAAAAGAAATTATAATAAAAAAATGCAAATAAAAAAAAAATTAATTTCTTAAAATAATAAATTTTATATCCTAAATAAATAAATAAATCTATAAATTAAAAAATTAAGAATAAAAACCAAATAATAGTTAATATAGGAACAAAAATTATGGAGAAGACATGCACATTACCAAGATGATATGTGTCTTTGAGAATCTTATCCGTATATTTTTTATATTTTAAAATATTTTTTTAAAAAAAAATTTAATGATTTTATTTCTTTGTAATAGTATATTTTAAAAATATTTAATTCTTTATTAAAATAAATTTTTAATTTTTATTTTCTAACATATTTTTAATATAGTTTTTTTTTTTCATTATTTTTTTAGTTAAATTATAGAGAAAATCTATTTAATAATCATATTTTATTTGATTTAAATAAAGTCAACTAATAGTCTGGTGTTTTTTTACTAATTGTTCAAACTAAAGGGTTTGATTTGACATTTGATCAAAAGTTAGGATCAATGACATTGTTGTTAACAACTTAACCAAACCCATCATGAAAATATTGAGACAATATGTTAATTTTAGGTACACTATGAACTTCTCAATTTTGTACTATCAACATCATTTGATTACAATAAAAAGGGGATAATTGTAAATAATCATTTAATATTTGATCAAATGTCAAATCAAACTATATAATTTAAATATTCATCAAAAAAACTCCATATAATTAGTTGAATATGACAATTTAAATCATTTAAATAAATGGATTAAAAAAAGAAATTATAATAAAAAATGCAAATAATAAAAAAAATTAATTTCTTAAAATAATAACTTTTATATCCTAAATAAATAAATAAAATCTATAAATTAAAAAATTAAGAATAAAAACTAAATAATAGTTAATATAGGAACAAAAATTATGGAGAAGACATGCACATTACCAAGATGATATGTGTCTTTGAGAATCTTATCCATATATTTTTTATATTTTAAAATATTAAAAAAAAATAAAGATTTTATTTCTTTGTTATAGTATATTTTAAAAATGAGTAATGCTACTTTGCCCAAATTTGGTGTCCAAATCTGGTGCCCAAATGACGTGTCAACACTCTCATCCATTCATTTATATTGTATTAAATTTGCTTGATTTAAATGAATGGATGGGAATGTTGCCACGTCATTTGGACACCAAATTTGAACAAAGTAGCATTACTCTTTAAAAATATGTAATTCTTTATTAAAATAAATTTTTAATTTTTATTTTCTCACAGATTTTTAATATAGTTTTTTTTTCATTATTTTTTTAGTTAAATTATAGAGAAAATCTATTTAATAATCATATTTCATTTGATTTAAATAAAGTCAACTAATAGTACGGTGTTTTTTACTAATTGTTCAAACTAAAAGGGTTTGATTTGACATTTAACCAAAAGTTAGGAGGTTATTTACACTTCACTAAAAGAAACATCATTTGATTTTTTTTATTATTTAGTATTGTCATTATCACTACAATGCATAAATCTTATTTATCTGGTTCTTGTTAATAGGCCGACTTATAAGTCTCAAATTTCAAATTTAGGTTGAAATCATATGATAGCATAGGAAAAAGACAGCATACCTTGTAATTTTGATTTTTTGTTACAAAACTATTGACCGTGTACAAAAAAAACTCTAATGTGAAAAGAGTTTTTATCTAAATCCAAAATTAAAGGGTTATATTTTAAAAATGTCCAAACCTTAGGTGAGGGTTTTGCAATTCTGTGTGTTTAAAACCAAGAAAAAAAATTGATATTAATAATAAATAAAAAAATAAGAGAAAATCTTCCGTGCACCGAATACACTTATTGAGTGAGTGAGTGGTGCATTCTACTACTGAAAGGTTGAACGATAAGTTATATATTAATTATTTATCTCGGTTTTCACGTATTTCCATAATGTTTTATCTCTTCAATGACTGAGTATAGTAGTATACCCTTCGGCAGAAAATTTTCTCGAAAAATAACATAACATGATATGGTTCTTTTTTCTCATAATTCAAAGAATGGGAGGAAATAATGAGGTGCATTAAAAGAGGGAAAGATTCTTGTATAAAGAGAGTGTCGTCCTATACTAATCATTATATTTCTTTTCCCTTTAACCCACCCAAAAAAAAAATGAGTGGAGTGAAGCATACAATACATTGTAAAAAGCTTAAACAAGAGAGAGAAAGAAAGAAAATAAAGAGCTTAGTTGGTGAGCAGTCGTTGTTTCATGTTTGTGAATTGTGAACCTTGCCGACAACATTTCTGTATCTCCACTAACCCTGTAATTACAACACCAAAATCAAAAGATTATACTCTCACTTTTTTACTCAAACAAAAAGTTAAAAAAAGACTACTCCATTTTTCACTTTTTTACTGTTGATAGAGGAGTGGGTGGGTGAATCTCTCAAATCAAGACCTACACCAACACAAAGCGTAAAGTTTTCAATTTGCCTTTAAGTGATCTGTATTGTACAACACTTATTTTTAAGTTGCCAGAAAAAGATGCAAATATTTTAACAGTGATTTCTTTCCATAATTGGACTGCTTCAAGTGTATAAGTGTATGCATGGATGGTTGATGACCAGCCATTTTCAGATGGCTACTTATAAGTCTTTTGCCAGCTTTTATTTGTTGAGAAAAAAAAAATGATGAAAAATATGTAAGATATAATAATGGGTGTCTATTGAGTTTGCACTTGCACAATTTACCAATGAAAATGAAATATTTTGTAAAAGTTTTTGCAATTCTGTGGACAAAATCAATACTTGTATATACATACATATACAGTCTTTCTATTATCAGTTCGAATTGACAAAAGTTATATGAGTTCATTGTATGTGGACCACTGGATTTAAATACTTTGACTGACAAGTGCATACAGTTAAGTCAAAGTATTTAAATTCAGTGGCCCACATACAAGGAACTGATATAACTTTTGTCAATTCGAACTGATAATAGAATTTCTGTATACATATATGTGTGTGTGTTTCCCATTGCATTGGAGAGCACTAATTTGTAGTACTATACATAGAGTGGCAAAATTAAAGTAAAATAAATGATGTAGTTAGAATTCAGTACTATAAGTGGTGTCATAAATGTTGAAGAAAAATTACGAAGCACCTACCATGCAAAAATTTAGGATACTCATTAACACCACATTAATTTTCAGATTTTTATTTTGTTTTTTAATACAACCTATTGTGCAACTACCAGATGAAAATACATTTTGTGGTGATTTATTATTATTATTATTATTGGAATTGTTTAGCATAAAATTAAGGGTAGTGTTAATCTGTGCCCGAAAAATATACCTTAAAATTAAATATATGTTCAAACCAACAAACCCTACTTTTACAGTTAGATGAAGTCAACATAAATTAATAGGAAACAAGTCCCACAAACAACTAACAAAAGTTATGCTTGTCCAATGTTTCCATCCCTCTAGTGTCAAACAGCTAATATTCAGAGCTATTTTAAGTGAATAAATTATAATTGGGAGAGGCCATGCACAGTCCCACACACAGTCCACAGAGATGATGATTCAAAAGAAACTAACAAATTTTATAGGGATTAATTATATAAATATTCTGGAACATACACATTACAACAAAGCTTCATATAAATTATAGTTGTATAAACATAAACAAATCTATTGAACTTGCATGAAATTTGTTGTTGTTGCAGGTGGGATATGGTTTTGAAGAATCTAGTTCTAGTGTGGTGTTTGAAGCCGACAAGAGCTCCTTTGCTTTGGGGACCTCTCGAGAGCTTTCTTGTAATGATGGCGGGGCATAGCATATATCATCAACCCAATATATGACTCTGCATGAACGTCACGAGGCTTTGGAATGTTTAAATGAGAAGTTACCACAACAAAAGATGATTTGATGGCCAAAAACACTTTGATATTATCTCAACCAAAGCTTTGAAAAAGACTTCCACTTCTTCCCTAGTAGGAGCTAGGAGGGCTCCACTGTTCGACTCAATCACATTTTTTATTTTATAAAAATAAAAATATAAAACAGCATCAGGAATCAGGAATCAGCTATCCATTGAGAAAGACACAGTAACTAGAAGTGTTTCTCAATAAGATGAGGTTGGTCCGGTGTTTGCCCCTCACATTATAAGATTGTAGGTTCGAATCTGTCCATTTCCCCCTTCTTATCTAGAAAAAAAATGTTTTTTTTTAGGTCTTAAGTCTTTCCAAGGTTGTTGTTGACCCACATCAAACATTGTCTTGACATCCACCCAATAGGCTCCTTCAATCGATCTCCCTCTGGCCACTAGCAAATCGACACCTAGTCCGTCGGTAGCCGTGGAATTTTTTTTTTCTTTCCAAGTAGTCCTCGGATCCTTTTTGCAAAGCTAGCTAGCTTCTCTCTTTAATCATGGCTCCAATCCAACAATACTTAACAACTAACCATGTTATGGTGGCCTCTCCATTCCAACAATTTCGTTGTCGTTTCCTTCTGTCATCAAATAAAAAAAAAAGATTGAATAGAATAATTATCTTCAGCTATGTAGCTAAGTTCTTCAACTCAACTAACAAATAATTGATTTTTATTTATCATCATCCACACCTAAATTGTTGTTTAATCATATATATATGCTCCAACATATTCTATTTGATCATGGAGGTCAAACTTTGTTCATTTAATAGGTCACCATAGGAACACAAATAACTATTTTTTAACTAGTTTTGAATACAGTAAAGTTGATGAAAAATTACCAGTTCTGGTATGGAGTAGATTGTAGAAACTATATTTATTTGGAAACTACATCTAACTTTAGCAGTTGAGAGCCTCTACTACATATATGGGAATATAAAGGACCACACAAGACATCCAAATTATAATTCAAAAGGAAAAATCCAGGAGACATTGTTCTCCATTAGAAAAAGACCATTGATTTTGCAGACTTGCATCAGTTTCTAAAGTTGATCAGTTGGGTTGAAGTTACACAGAATTTGAGATGGATTAGCAGTTACACAGAATTTGAGATGGATTAACAGAATATATCAATAATTCTGCAGAAGATAAATGGCGATGTTATGTATAATCTGAAGGAGAAATCATAAAAGTATAAAACTTTCCCCATTATAAATAGTATATTATTTATCCAAATTACTTGTAGAAAGAAAAGATTTTACAATGTTCTTCCTGTTCTGTAAATTCTGTTAATGCAGCATTTTCTATCTTAATTACAAACAAGAACATTTTTCCTTTCTGCAAACCCAGAAGCTCCAAAAAAAAAAAAAAAAAACCAATGCTAGGATCAAAGATGGGTAAATTTCTCGTGTGATGATCCCCAAAATCTTCTAAATAGTAAGTAAACAAGAACAAAATGAAGAAAGAAGAAGAAAAAATATTGAAAAGAATTCAATAAATCCTACAAGTTTAAAATTTCTAAATGAGTAGGAGCAAAAACAAAAAATTTTACACTGAGGATGTATCAACAAAGACCTCATTTAGCACATCATCCTCACCATTTGCCGAAGCAAAAAGCTCTGCATCCTTGTCTTCATCGCTGGAAAAGTCACGTCTCTCAAGCTTCGAATGAGCAGCAATGAATATCAACTTCTGAGCTCTCTCCATGCCCACTCTTGATTGTCCATGAGCACAAACCCATCTCAACAAAGACCAACTGCATTTGAAACCACATGAAGTTGCATTTAGAAAAATAAGCCTGACTGCAACTTTCCCTAGTGACTTGAACTCAGTAAGATAAGTTTCCCAAACAAGCCTACTACTTTGAGGATTGGCAATTCTCAATTTTCCTGTAATGGGGTCTCTGTCTTTCATTTGGACTGCTCGAGCATACACTGGATCGAGCCCTTCTGTTCTCCATTTCATGAGTTCCATTAGTGCAATATGAGCTTCCTCCCTCGAAACAAGTCGCGTAATTAGCTTGTCAACATCTTTCTCTTGCTCGGGTGTTAAGCATTTGAAAGGAGGGAGGAATTTCCCACTTGTATCCCTAATCAAATAAAGTGGATCAAGTATGAAAGCAGCAGCCCAAGCTGGGTGATAATTTTTCTTGAATCGCCTTTCAATCACTTTCTCAACTGGTCCTTCTACGATGTTGAATTTCGAACACCAATCTTTCACTTTTGATCGAAGCTCATCCCAAAGTGGTAGGCATTGTCCAACTAGTGGCTTTTCTGTCTCAATATCTTGAGCCATTTCTTTGATCAATTTAACCAAAGTGTGAACAGCTTCCAATTCATTCCAGAACCCCACTTCACGTATCATCTCCGCGACTTCTCTAGCAACTGGATCCTCCATCGACACCATCTTGAACGATTCTTCTAATGAAACTAACTGAAGAACACGAGCTGAGTTCAATATATCCTCTAGCAAAGTATATAAAGGTCCAAAATTATTCAACTTGTCATGATAATCTTTCAAATTAGGAACCCTCAACAACCCACTATGCCCATTCTCTTGCAACTGATGTTTATTAAAGCTACTTCGTATTTGAGTCGTGTTGTTGACGAAATTTGCCAACTTAAAGCAATTATCAGCAACGGTCCTGAACAAAGGAAGCTCCTTGTTGAAGTCCTTGATCAAACTAGTGAACCCTTGAAACTGACAAGAAAGATTAACCATCCAATGATGCTGATTTTCCAAATTCCGTAGTGCCTTGGCCTTGAACTTGTCTGCAACTATCCCTACACATTGTTGCACAGCATTCCCACAAATGCCAGTTATTGTCTCCCACAAAATCTCCTCTGCATACTTGGAAGGAACAGAGCCACTAACAAACACTGCCCTTCTATACAAACTAGTACCATTTGGCAAATTTACAGTCAAACTGACCAAATTATCTTCACCAAAACCCTTCACTTTCCAACCATCCGACGATATTTGATAAAACATAGCATCTCTAATCTTTTCCTCTGACTCAGCTTTCACTTCTTCAAACCTGGAATCCAATCTTGGACCAATGAAGTCTCTTCTTGAAAACCCCGGTAACCCAACTTGATTTAGAAAAGCTCTAAACTTTGGATGCTCGAGACTTGAAAAGGAAACAGACCCACAAGACTCATAGACCCAGTCAGAGAGAAATTCAAAAGCACAATCAATCTGGTTCTTGCTCAAAGTCGGTCCAGGAGACATCTTGGGACTCTTCAACCTCTTAACACTGTCTTCTAACATAGCCAGAGGAGCTAAGTCTTCTTTCCCACCAGACAAAACCAAATGCTGTTGTGTCAAATACGAACCCGAAACATTCGCTGTAACAACTGTACCTGCCACTTCTTGAAATCTCGACGGATCCACTATAGTAAGTGGCGTCGCTGCTTGAAACGACGACGAAGATGAACCGACAGCAGCACCAACGCCAGTTTTAGTAGCTATATCGAAAGCAGAGGATGAGCTACTACGTTTACGGTTATGGTGATGATGATGGGTCGTCGTCGTCGTCGACGGTGACGGTGACGGTGAAGCGAGGTTTGGTGATGGAGAGATTGATGAAATGGGTTTAGGCAGAGAATTGAAGTTAGGACACGTGCCGCGTTTAAGATGCTCGGAGGCCGTACGAGACGGGTTTGAAGCGGAGAAAACGGCGTCGCATAAGGAACACCTGAGCTTGACTGCTTTTGGAAGACCAGTGTCTGTGTTTTGAATCAACATGGGTTCTAAATGAGCCCAGTACCAGGCTCCTTTCCCTTTTATAGCTTTTGTTCGAACCATAACCAGACCTTCGTATCTCTTGTGCACTGCTTTCGCTGTCAGCTCATCCGACGACACCGATTCCGCTCCCGCTGTCTGTGCGCTGTTGTTGTTCGTGCTTGCCATTGTTGCCAACTCCACTCCTATCTCGTGTTGCTTTCTTGATTTTTCGTTCGCTTTTTAACCTCACGGCGGCGTTGAGGAGGCATTTGGCCGGAATTTCATCTTCCGGCGGATTTCCATGATCTATTTTTACAAAAAAAAATTGCCCTTTATTTGGTGGGGTGTGGTTTTGTGTTTCACTTCACTGATGGGTCTTTTTAGCTTCTTTGAAGGAAAAAATTTCAGATAGAGAGAGAGAGTGGGGGAGAAAAACATGGGTGGGAAGGAAACGATAGTGCTAGAGAGCAGTGGTGTTCGAGAGTTCAAAGGAGTTAAGGCACACGCTCCACTTATGTGCGCGTGGGGAACATGTGAAAAAGCTGGGCGATGGAAACTGCTACCACAGAGTCCCACGTACGAAAACAAGGAAGGTGACATTAGTTGTCACAGGCCTGTGATTGGAGAGTGAAGGTCACGCGCATTAAAAAGGTTGTAGTTTTGGTATCAGTTTGATGTTTGATTTCTCTTTTGTGTTGTTGTGGGACTTTTGGTGGGGAAGAGTTTCTCTTGTCTGTTTCTTCACTTTCTTTTCTTTTATTACTTTTTTTATACATATAGATTATTATTATTATTATTATAATAATACATATCTATTTTTTTATTTTTTTTTGTCGCATAAAAAATTAAATTGGGATTTTCCATTTGTGACTTGTTGTTCATGTGGTTTTATTGTGAATGTGGACATAAAAGGGCAACCTAGGAATTTAATGAATTGCCACTGGGTGAGGAGGAGTTGTTACAGTTGTATATATATATATATTTTTTCTTCTAGTCTGGTCTGGTCTCTATAGGGAGTGTGTTGACCAAACACAGACTTAGGAATTGCCCTGAAAAAGTTCACCAAATGCCATATATTCAAATACTATCAACTCTTGGGATTTCTAATTTATTTTAATCCTTTGTTCATTTTTAAATTAGTAGTAGTACTACTAGTAGTAGTAGGAATTAGGGTGTATCTAATAGGTACGCCTAACATCTTTTATTTTGGAAGATTATTTCAAAAAAAAAAAAATTAAAAAAAATTAATTGATTGGAAGATGAATAATATGTTGGAGTGTAACATTAGTCTTTGTAAATTAGAGATCAATTTATTCTTTCCTAGTTTTTCACTCCATTTTGTAGCAGTTAATTTTTTTTTTTTTCAACTTTATTTATCTGGTCCAAAAAGAGTCTCTTTTTATTTTATTTTATTTTTTATATTATTTATTATATTCTCTTCTTTTTTTTCGAACCCATAACCCCGTAATTTAGATGTGAAAGGTTTACCATCAGACCAACCTTATCTTATTGTTTTTATTCTATTCTACTATAGCCAGTAGGTGATTCCAATCAACAACATATTTAATAATTAATTAACAATTCTTTTAAAATAATTACTATTATTAAATTTTAACAATTGGCATGTGTATATCGTTAAACCAAATTATCATAATTTAATTATGCAAGGTTATTCGAGATTCTATATAACAATGAAAAAAAAAAACTGTTTAATAACAAGGAGGAGGAGTGCTAGGCTACTGGTGTTCATGTCATTATTTCTTTTTGGATTAAAGATATTCTCATCATTAAGATAAGTAGATAATTATACATAATACCATACTAATGAATAAATATTTTCAAAGATTTTTTTTTTTTTTTTTTTACTTGATACCGGGCATATCATAACTCATTCCCTTAATTTTGACTTTACTTTTAAGCATGTTTCGCAGAGGAGAAGATCATTCAAAACCGAAACCATGTGTTACCATTGATAACGGTTTGACATATTTGTGAAATACCGAAAAGTAACTTGAACACCGTTGCACATGACCTCTGAATATTGATTTGGAGTCGCAACCCTCATAGGTATCCGAAACCATAACCCACCGACCCGTTATCGGTGGTATTGCATACAAATCGACACTTGTCTATTTGATAACGACACCTGTCAAACCCATCCAATAGGACGGAGACAAGACACCTTCGGTGTCAGAGCAAAGCCCTATATAAACCCCTTTTCACCTTATTTAAAGCGTAACTTTTCCATTTTTACTAGACCAAATTTAAAGCTTACCATTCGGTGATCAATTATACACCTACTTACATACACATAAGAGATATCTAACCCCATAATCAGAGCCTTCGAAGGCTCATTTTCAACCCCATAATTTTAGTAACATTGAAAAAAATAAATTATTTTTCATTTATATTACGGTGATCATGAACGGAATTTGATCTTTAAACCATTTACTTGATTATAAAAGATTTTATCAACTCAATTTTTTTTTTTTTTTTTTATAATTACTTTTATGTTGTTTTACAATTACTTATTAACTATACAGATCCTGGATACTATTTGTAACAATGGTACAATTTGTCTACAAATATTTGTATGAAAATAAAGGGCTACTTATTTTAACTTAGCATTATTACATTAATCAGTTTATGCTAATGGGAATTGTGGGGAAGAGAAGATACTTGTTTGAAGCTTTTAAAAAAAGTTTTTGGTTGGTTTTGAAGAAGGTGGTCCTATTCCAGTAAACAGATTGAAGTATTAAATAAGAATTTATTAACAAATGAATAAGTTAATAAGTATTAATGATCAATATTTTCAATCTCCAATTAGTCAATATCTTGTCAGTCAATAACCATAACTCACAACTGTCATCCACCTTTTCATTGTCTCATTTTTGCATGTTTTTCAATTCAACCCATGAGGCCATGACCTAGGAGCAATTCAACATTTTTACCCCTATTTTTATTTGACTCATGTTTATCCATCTATATATAAATTAATAATACAAAGAGAATTAAAAATATTATAAGCTCATTTACAATATTTATTAATTCGGGACCAGGTATTTTTTTGAAAACTTTCGTTATTGGTAGGATTCGAGCCACTGACCTAAAAGGCATTTACCCAATCCCCAAACTCATCAATCTATCAGTTGAGCTACGCCCGTATTGGCCCATTACTAATTTGCTATATGTGTAATCTAGATATATATTTATTAATTAGTCCTTTTTTTTTTTCTTTCCCTCCAACTTAATTAATGCAATTCCCCAACTACACAATTAAATTAGAATAAGTTTTATTTTTATTTTTGATATATTTATCAATGAAATTTTGAAATAACAGTTCATTTTATATTATTGTAAAAATTTTCAAGTTTTCTTTATTGATTTGAAATATGTAAGAAGCATTCAACAATCCCCCAAACTTTGAATAATTTGACACCCGATTTAAGAAAAAAAGTGTATTTTTGGAAGTGGTTTATGAATTTTCTTAATTTGCCAAACTAAAGCCAGTGCAGTGACCATCTGTCCACTGAGCTTTCAAGGTCTTACAAGAGGAAAAAAAACACACACTACATTCAAAATTCTCTTACTCTACAAAGCCAATGAAAAAAATTATCCAAAAACCCCTCTTCAGTACTGGATAATTTACACTTACCAAATCCAATAATTTTTTTTTTTTTTTTAATAAATAGAGTCAAGTCGGAAGTGTATTGCATCATAATGAACATAAAGCATCCTAACTAAGTTGACATCTAACAAAACCTTATTCATGTACACGTAACTCTCCAAACTGACCTATATTATTACTGAAAAAAGAAAAAAAATACATAGGATTCACAACGAAAGAAAAACAAAACAACCATAACAGGGTTAAGAAAAACGATAAAAAAGCAAGGGAGAAAAATCTTTATTAACAAGCGTAGAACAAAAATTCGTAGAACAAAAATTCGGACAAGAAAACCGCCACTGAATTTTTTTTATTTTTTATTTTATTTTTACATCAAATAGCTAAGAACAAGAAGAAAAAGAAAGATAGGATGTGAATTAACAATATATTTTTCATATAATTTTATGCTTAGTCACAACGTGAATTATTTAAAATTTTAATTTAAAATCAGATTTCAACATCTATTTCTCAATTTCCTCAAAATTCAATGATTGTTATATATTTTTTTAATATATTTACTATTCACTGCTGTTGAATTGAAAGGAAAAAAAAAAACATTAATTTTAAGTCAAAATTTTTAATTGAAAAAGTCTATTTTTTTATAATATAAAAAGGACTTTAAAATCAAGTCTCCTATTATAGCTTGGTAAACAAAAGGCCTACTGGGATATGGGCCAAGGTCCTTTTAAATCAATACAATTTTTGTGCCAACATAAACTTAAAATGTATTTTTTTTTTTTTTTTTTTTACTTACAATAGGACGACTCAAATATGAGATAAAATTAAATGAACGTAATTTACCACCAAAATAGTTAGGTCTGGGGTGGGGTTAACAATTAACATCACATTTTTTATTTTATTTTTAAGTTGCAAAATTGTTGGTAACTTTTTTACTAGCCTAGGTTTTGCAGATTATTCAAAATAAAAATAATAAATACAAGAAATTATAATAAAAGCAAAAACTGATAAGGATTCATGGGAATGTTCCCAGATAACTAATCCTTTTTTTTTTTTTCTTTAAAAGTTTGGTGATACACACTTGATGTGTGGTGCTGTAGTTTGTTGATACACATGGAGAGGGAGATATGCCAACTGTGAATTATGTTAACACAAATAACATGTTCAAATGTTCAATTAAACATTGGATAATCTCATCAGTTACATTAATACCATATAAAGATGCATTATTTTTCTTACTTTTGAGATTTAGATTGATCTTTAAAAATTGCCATACTACTATTTTTTAAGAGCAAAATGAATAGTTTTATATGTTATTATAGGGATAGTTTTGGAATTATAAAAAGTGTATCAAGTAAAACTTTTTTTTTTTTTTAAAGTATTACGTTATAGTACCTATCGATATTAAACAATATATATACGGTTCGAATATCTACTTCCACAATATAAGTGAGAATTCATTACAAATGTTTGTAAAATGTGAATGAAAGAACGCTAACCTAGTAATTCAACTAATGTGGAAAGCGAGGTGCACTATCATCCGTACTAAAAGGTGATATGTAAATAAGTGATATGTGTAACGAGAAAATGAGGGTGTAGAGATAAATTTTTAGAAGCATTAAAGCCACCCTTTCAATTATTATTATTTTCAAATCTTATATTAGCTTTTCGAAATACATACGAACATAATTTAATTTTATATAATTATAGATTAAACAAACTCTTATTTGATATGGACCATAAGGTGACTCTTCTGTAATGAAATTCTGTTAAAATGTTCCAATCAAAACGACAATGCACTTTCTTGTATAGATGTATCATTCAATTGCTGTCCATCTCTCCAACCAGACACTTTTCTCAGTAAACTCAATTGACTACTTATCTTTACAATTTCTTTTGGTTTGGTACAAACAACAGCTTTTCGAATAAGTTTCAGATCTTTATAAATTTCAATTAGTTTATGACATTTACATATATATATATATATATATATATATATATATATATTTTAAACCTGATATCAAACAAGTCAAGGATTCAACGGGACATATGGTGATTAAACGCTATTTACACGGCTTGAATATATATATATACTTCCATAATCGATACAAACATGAACACTTGATTATTTTTAAAAGAAAATGTTTTTTCAAAAGAAATATATATATATATATATATATATATATATATAATCTCACATGTTTTTGTTTTAAAAGAACACACACTTTTTCTTCTCAATTGAAAAACATGTATAAATATACTCTCAATTAAAATACACCTTTGATCCAATTATAATAATACAATGAAAAAGAGAGAATAATAAGTACTTTTAAGTATGATTTATAAGAAATAATAATTGACCATGTTTCAAATTAAGTAATATTTCCAAAATTTGATAATGTGGCACCAAAAATAATGAGAAAATTTAGGGGGCCCATGATTACAAGTGTGATTATGACACGTGTATGGCATGGATTGAAAAATTGACATTGGGTAATGATGCCCTAAAAAAGAAGGCTATAAAGTGAATGTATAAGAAATAATGACAAAGTTAATTTGCCAAAATTCACTCCTTTATAAAAGTGAAAAAGGTGGTGGTCAGGTGGTGGAAGGATGGCCCAATCAGACCCTAAAATAAAATAAATAAAATAAAAATTCAGAGGCTGAAACTTGTTTTTGCAATTACAACAGCTGGCTTGATCAATCACATGAATACATGATTGGTGGACCCACCCTTTGGTGAAGAAATTCATGTGCTGTGTGTATTGAGTGGACAAATCAATGCCACATTATTCAAAAGGCCTCATTTTGTTCATGTGATGGGCCACGACGACCATCACTCCCAAGCTCTAAAACTTTTGCAGAGGCCCAACAAGCTGAAAAAAAATTATAAAATAAAATCAAATAAAAATTTCAACAGACGCCCACCGTGGGGCTCGAACCCACGACCACAAGGTTAAGAGCCTTGCGCTCTACCAACTGAGCTAGACGGGCTTGTTGATTATATGCACGCAACTATAATATAAAAGCGTATAGTTAATTAGTTATCAGTTTTTTTTTTTTTTTTTTTTTTTTTTTTTTTTTTTATATTAAAAAAAAAAATCTGATTTAGTGTGTGTTTAATATGACTTTTTTTTTTTTTTTTTTTTTAAAAGTATCCGTAGGTATCCGAGCTAGCTTACGCGCACCTTGACTAATCTCATGAGACCCTAAATTTAACAGCCGGATAAGCCTCCAGTGGCCCCAAGAGAAACGTACCTGCCAGGGATCGAACCCAGGATGTTCGAGTTTACAGCTCTCCCCTGTGACAAGCGACACCACCCCTTGGGGTTTGTTTAGTATAGCTTTTGTAAACCAAAAGCGTTTTTTTTTTTAAACTAAAAGTTGTTTTGAAGATTTTTTAGTTGTTCGGCAAAAATCAAAACATCTTTTTTAATATATGAATTGTCTCAATTACCCTTTATAAAAACTATTTTATATATACCAGGAGAAATCCAAAATTTGAGCTTTCCCCAAAAGCCTTTTTTTTTTTTTTTAGCTTTTTTAAAACTTATGAATTGTCTCGATTACCTTTTATAAATCTTAAATATTCCACTATACAACTCTTTCATTATAAATACATTATCAACGCTATTTTTATAATTTATATAACAAAAAGCTTTTTTTTGTTGAAAGCTCTACTCAATAAAAGCTTCATTATTAAAAGATTTACTCTCTGCTTGAAAAGCCATACCAAACATACGGTTCCTTTGTGTTGGTGGAGTGGAGTGGATCGGATCAAGTTTTATTGAAAAATATTGTTCAAAAATCAGTGATCCATTCCAAACAATAGACTTTGATTCGAATAATTTTGCAGATGTTAATTTCAATGGATTGATTGATAGTTTAAAAAATAAAAATCATTATCAAAAAAAAAAATAAAAATCAAGTTGCCATGAATAAATTTATAAATTTGTAATATTCCCAAAAAAATAAAAATAAATAAAACCTCAATTATAAATTTGATTAAGAATTCTTCAAATGGATCAAATACAATGTTAAAACTTAAAAGTGCTTATGGACATCATACGACTTATTACAAATGACATGATAAATATTTCAGATTTTTTTATTAGAGAAAAAAATTATGTAAATGTTTTTCAATCAACTTTCAAGCTTCCAGATTCATTGAGTCATATAAGCTAGGTAAGGATTAATCAATCAACTTTCATAGCTTCCCAGAAATCTTTTTCAATGAGAACTTTGCAATCAATTTTTATTGTATTTTATAATTATAATTAGTTACATTTATCTACTCATTTTCTGGATTTTTTCAAAACCAAGTTTAGTTCATTTTGAGTTCTACTAAAATATTGCTGGAAATGCTTATGTGAATGTTAAAAACCACTTTTCATTTACTTTCTATGAAGCTTTATTATACATAACATTGATTGAACCAACAAAAAGCTTAGAGATCACATTTACTTTTCTTCCATATTTCCAGCAAGGGTGGCCTCATTGACACCCCAAAAAATAATTTAACCAAACTCATTGAGTCATAGTAAGGTAAGGACTAATCAACTCTCATAGCTTCCCATAAATCTTTTTTCAATGAGAACTTTGCAATCAAAGGGTTCATTTGTATCAGTATGGTTTCGTAAAGGGTTTTCTGGCACCCTTCCAGGAATCAACAAAGCTTAGCATTACATTTCCATAAACTACCCTTTTCCCTTTGTAATATAAACTTTAGAGATGAATAATCTCAACATCAGAACAATAATTGAACACCAACTACTTGACCATTCAAGGATATAAAAGTCTTGGAATTAAATACTTACAGATATATATATACGTGCAAGCCTGACACGGTAAAGCAATGCCCAGGAAAGTTTATGAATGAAGGAATCATATTTGAATGATTTGAGAGATTAGCGTACGAGCGTTATTATTTTGATGCTGCACTAATGCTAGATGACCAATACTCTCATCCCGATAATTATAAAGACAACCCATAAAATTCGATTTCATAGATTCTAATTTGAACATATTTTCAACAACAGAAGTCAAATCCTCGAACCTTACCACTGAAAAACTGAAATTCCCCCACAAATTACAAATCACATTTGAAGAACCCCCAAGTTAAAAAAGACATGTACTTTACCAAGTGATTTCAACTTGAAATCAGAGGTCTCCCAGGAGTTGTCACTAGTTAGAGATATACTGGAAGCTCATTGTTCTGGAGATGGGATCTGTTGTCAGACAACTACAGCTACTCAGATTTAAGATCTTGGTAAAATCCTCCATTTTGCTCACCACTTCTCGATTCCTCTTTCATCTGATTTGATCAAAAAGGGTATAATCAGCAACAACAAGCATACAGGGTAGAAAACATAGTACATCATTGCAACATAATAACTAAAAAATGAGATCTACGTTGGCGAGTGTTGGGGAACAAGGGGGACCTCGGAGCTAAACCATCTAACAAGTTTTACAGAGAAGACTGATAGATATCTAAAAATGAAATCAATCCGAAACAAAAACGTCTAAATGCTTCCAAAAAGATATCTATGCTGTTTTTAACTTATTCATAATGAGATCAATATCAGCTTTATGCTGATCAATATCAAACAATGAGTCTTAATTACTTACATGCTAGAGAACAAACAAGTAAAGTCTAAGACAATACACAGAATGTTAATAATCAAACAAAATGTCAGGGCGGATAAAATACCTTACTAAGGAACTTCTTTTGATAGCGATATCCCTGTTAAAAAAAGTTCCCATAACCATTTTATCAGTTCAAATTGTGACTCAAGTACAGCACAGAATTACACAATTGTCAGGTGATTACCTTGTCGGTTCCATAAACATAATCACAATATGTGAAAACTGAAGCAAAGTTGCTTTGGCTTTGTCCTCCAACATAATGATGGTAATCGTGGTACTCGGCGCCACCATAAAATGGAATATACTTTGTGGGCATCCAGGGGAAGTCATACCTATAGAAGAAGATACAAACTATGACATGCTATAAGGCCACAGTACTTGAAGATATACAACAAACATATGAGAGAAAAATATGTGAAAACCAGAACGTTCACCTGCATCTATGATTTGAACTTCTTGTAAATTCAATAAATAAATATATAAATAAATACCACCAAAATATCTTCAAATCATATGCATAATTGCATATAAAGAGAATTGTCATCAAAATTTAGAAAAGAAACTAAAAAGAGTTTTCAATCGTCTAAAGGGAGGCAAAGATATTCTCATGAAGGCATTATATCAAACCAAATTCATTTATTTCAAAACCACACTACTCAAGGTTTCAAAATGAGGAACCATCTACCGATGCATTTCTCATCTTGTCATTGTAAGAATTTCTCACATAACTCCTAAATAAATATTTTAATCATACAAATGCCCAGCTGTAGGACATGCAGTTTCTACTCCACAGATATGCGTGGTGCGCCTTTAGTCTTGTTAGACAACCTCTGAAATTATCCCTTAAGAATTACCTTCCTTTATGAAACCACTGTGGTCATTGATTTTTCCGTACTTAGCACTAGTACATCTCTTGTTTCTCAACCTTACACAGGTCAATGTAGGAATTTATTTTATGAGCTTTTCTTCATGAACATCAGCCAATATTTGTAAGGACATCATCAACTAGAAACCCATGCAGTAACTTGGCAATGAAGTTAGAAACAATGCAGAAAGAAGGCAAAAATGGAAGTGGATTATATTAAACATAGATGAAAAAAATATGAAATATGAACACACTTCCACCAAAAAAGTGTTCAAACCTTAAGTAATTTACTAATCATAGCACAAATTAACTTATGGTACCTTAACTTATTACTAAGCCACCCATAAACATGAATCGTTACGAAATCCTAAAACATAACAAAATAAAAAGAAAAGCAAGAACATTGACTTGATGTGAAAGAAGAAACAACCTAGCCTTTCTAGATTTCTAACAGTTTGTCAAATTTCAACTCATTTCAACCAAATTTTATCACTTGATCTTATAAAAGTAATTTGATTGGCCACTTTCTTTGTGTCATAATTAACAGTAACTTATTCACCAAATCAAAACACAACTAAGAGAGAGAACAAAAGAAACTAGTAAAGTTGAAAGGTAAAGGACACCAAACATCTTGGTCCTCATCAACAAAAAGTAAGCCACAAATAAAGATACTTCAAACCTTAAGTACTACTGTACTAGAATTCCACTAAAATGAAAATAAATCACGATAAACTAAAGCAGAAAAGGGAATAGAGTAAATCAATGAAAGCACAACATGCGTACCCGCTGTGTGTTTCAATCGCCTCAATCTGCCGCAAAGCAATCCATAACCAAAATGTTATTATGTGCCCAGGAACTATCGCCGGACCAAGAAAAGATGGAATCCCAAGGATCAGAATCTCAGCCCAATGTGCATATGGTGCAGCAAATGCAATAGGAGCACTGTACTCATGGTGAACACGATGAATTTTTTCATAGCCCCATTTATTATGGAGAAATCTGTGGATCCAGTAATTGGTATAATCTTCTACCAAGAAATACACTAGCAATTGAAGGAAAATCTCCCATCCTGATGGCAATGGCAAACCAGCTCGAATCCCGATCATCTGTAATCAAGAACAAAAACCCAAAATCACTAAATTTTCATACAATTTCTTAGGAGATGCTGAAAAAATTCAGGAATGGTTAGTAAAATCCCATATTCCTATTGATGCTTAAAAAATAATAATAAAAACTCAGAAATTCAAAACGAGAGCAGCATCATTCAACAAAAGCAAAACAATAAATGCCCACCTAAGTTTTTATAATTTATAAACACTTCAAATCTGATTATACAATCCATAATTCAAAACGTCGCATAACATACAAAAACCTTTTACAATACTTCAAACCATCCCTACAAGTCTCACAATTTACCACAACCACGCAATTCTAAAACACATATTCTAATAATTATCGAATAGAATATGGAAATATATAAACCAAAAATAACACCCACAAACCCCATTTGAGAGAAACTACTAAAAACTCAGCAAAAACAAATCACATTCAATAAATTCAAAAATTTCACAAAAATTTCACAACAATTCCCAAAAATTACAGAAACCCAGAAATTGTCTAAAATAAAAATAAAAGTATTACCTTAATCGAAGGATAAGAGACGAGTTGAAGAGGTCCCACAATGAAGAAAAACATGCCCATGACATCCTTGTAACATCGAAACATGTCAGACAAAGACATCCTAACCTTAGGCTGAATCTTGTATTGATCGAAATTATTAGATCGCATGAGTTCGATGAAAACCATAGGGAGGGGCACGACAGAGAAGATTACAAACAGGAACAGAATGTTGTGGCAGTAGAGGAAGTAATCCGATTTGTCCGCCGAGTACTTGTACCACAATGTCTCCGCCATCGTCAGGTTCCGACCAAGCGCCGAGGCCGCTTCCTCCATGCTCGCGTAGGGCAGCATTTTTATTTAATTTTGCGATTAATTAGTTGCACGAGGTGGTGGTGGAGGCGGCGGCGCGTGGTGTAGAGGAAGAGACTAGAAAGAGAGAGAGAGAGAGACCAAAGAGAGAAAGATATTGAGAGATTTATATTTGCTGCGCTGGCAGAGTGCGGACGTGTTTGTTAAAAAATATGCGGGAATTTTTAAACCAGAGGGAACCGGACAAACCCAAAGTTCTGTTCGGTTATGTCTTCTTCTGCTGCACTTGCCCTTTTATCGTTATTCCCTTCGATTTATTTATTTATTATTTATTTATTTATTTATTTAAGCATAGAGCCAGACTCAAATTTCTTTACTTTAATGTGTCAACAACTTATGAGCCACTTATATGATCAAGTGCTCTTTAATCCAATAGTTGATATGTTAAAATCAAAAAATCAATTCAGAAATTTTAGTTGATGTGACTTGACCTGAAAAAATATATTAGAGTCTATAGAAATTGGTCAACATAAAATACTATATGTATCAAGATTGGAACCTATCGATATCAAACATTATATATGCGATCGGTAAAATTATATTCACACTCTACTTGTAAAATGCATTTTAGGAAAGTTTTGAACCCGCTACAAAGTGCACACCAATTTTTTTAACAAAAAATACAATCTACGATACAGTGACTCAAATATGAGATATTATCATATTGAATGAACTTTATTTACCATATAGTCACATTACTCGAGTTAAATTACTTGAGTTAATGGAGGGTGTGCTCTATTTCTCAAATTATGGTAATTTTTTATTTTTTTTTACATGATAATATGTTTTTGAAAGTATATGATTAATCTATACTAAAAGTATAAAATATAATAAAACAATTTTGATTTCTATTTATAAAAATAAAATAAAATAGAGTTGTGTCTAAAAGCATCTCTTATGCTTTTAAAATTAAAATTATTTATCCAATACTATCATGACTATTTAATGTGAAGTTGAGATGACAAAAATATTTATAAACATTGTGAAGATGGTCTGTTAGTTTAAAAGGATCCATTGGACAATGGACATTTATTTTATATGTTAAACAAAATAATATATCATTTACATAGGACACTTTTTTTTTGTTATAAAAGAAAAAACCTTGAGTAAGATGATGATTCGAGATGTATTGACTCCAAAAACCTCAAGAGAATAATATATTTTCTAATGTATGTAATTTTATTTATACTGAAAGTATAAAATATAATAAAATAGTTTTTGGTTTCTTTTTATAAAAATAAAATAAAATAGAATTATATTTAATCACATTTAAAATGATATCATGGATTGTGAAAATATATATATATATATATAAACGAAATACGAAAAATATAAAATAGACATCAGGATAAATTATATTTCTCGTATGCAATCATAATTATTTAATACGATCTTCTATTTGGGAGGGTACGTTGGATACCAATTTTATTGGTTTACAAATGCTTGATCAAAGTGATCAATATGCTTACAAATATATATAATTTTTTAAAAAATAATAATAATAAATCAAACAGACTCTCATGTTAGTTAATTTTTTTTCCCTATGTTAAACAAAATAGACAATGCTTTAAAAATTAAATATAAATATTTAATTAAATTTTGACATAAAAATATAAATATTTCTTAAACAAACATACTCATCAAGTTTTTATATAATTCAAATGTTTTATCACTAAAATTGTTATTTAAAATAGTATTTAAGTTTATTCTAAAAACCTTAATACAATTTTGAGAATTTCGTTAAGAGTGATACTACTTTGCCTAAATTTAGTGTCTAAATAATCTAAATGAATAGATAAGAGTGTTGCCACGTCATTTGTGCACCAGATTTGGACACCAAATTTAGGCAAAGTATCATTGCTCTTTATTTGATTAAATGAATGGATAAGAGTGTTACCACGTCATTTGTGCACCAGATTTGGATACTCTATTTAAGTAAAGTAGCATTGTTCCATAGTAATAATATATATATATATTATTTAAAATCTTCAAAATGTAGATACCTGCCACGTGGCATATGAAGTATCTCAACTCTCAACCACGCATATGAACGATTGTGCATGCGCTGGTGACAACGTCGGCTGCCAGTTTCAGATGCGTGAGGAGCGCGTGAGTCCACTCGTTTTGCCTTGGATTCTGTACACTAACTACTAGATAGTAGACACTAGTCATTACCTGATTACCATTGTCTTCGTCTACACGTGTGAGTGAAGCACGTGCCTTGATTAAAGAAAAACATTTTGCTAGTCTCAAGATTCAACAACCAGCTAATTTAATAAAATTTAAAAAAATTATCAAACCTATTGAGGTTTTATTTTAAAAATGAGATATAAAATTAACATTTTATTATTTATTTAATTTCAAGTTATTTGCTTTTATCTATTTAACAAGAAAAATTAAAAATACTTATGGTATTGGCTTAATGATTATTATTTATATATATTTTTATAAAATACAAGTATTATAAAATGAAAGAAAATATTTTAGACTTTCAAATAGAAAAGTTGAAATTTAATACTCGTGAATTTTGAAAAGTTAATTGAACTAATAAACTACACATATCATTACGATGCACACAAGTTAAATTCAAATAATATACCCTATGTATGCTGAAAATATTGTACATCCATCACCTAATAGCCTTTTTTTTTCCTCGGTGATGTAATTGATTTCTTAAATTTAGTTCATTATAATTTTTTTTTAATGTAATTTATTTTACTTAATCAAACATATGATATTATCATGCTCTTTTCATCGAACCATATTAGAAGAACTTGGTTATTTTAGTTTCTCTTTTAAAAATAAGATCGATCATATCTCATACAATTCAATAATTACCATGTTGCATCATCCCATATATGCTCTCAAGTTTTGACCACAAAAAAAAAAGTTGTTGAGAAAAGCAATTGATTGTGTGGGATTTGCTACTGGAAATGATTTGAGATTAATGGATTGATGACTGCACACAGAATGTGAAAAAGGCATCATGTTACTTTTAACAGTGCCATGGTCAAAGAAACTTTACCAAGTCATCAATAGTCAAGATTATTATGGTCACTTTTTAATAATTGTACCTAAAGGAAACCCAAAAAAGTGAATAAAATAATTGTTATAATGCATCATTTACATGTGCAATCCAGAGCAGTATGCTCTATTTATTTCCTCTTTTTTTTTTTGCTGTTTTTTAGCAGTAGAAAATCAACAATCTTATCTTTTTTGAATATTCCAAAGATCACATAGATAAATGAAATATTTTTAAATACTCTTGATCGTATGCATGTCAATCAATTCTCGTTATATAACCACATGACGTGATAAATATGAGATGTAAAATGGGTTTCCGAGTTCCAATCACATACTGCATCGATGTTACTGTATGTGGTGTGAGTGTGTGACACATCGACTAATTTATTTCAGCTTTGTTATTTGGTTCAAAATCTCAATGAATTGGAATTACTTTGCATTCGAATGTAAAAAGAAACAAATTAAAGAAGATTATATTTTGGATTGATAATACTGTGACGTGGGAAAAGGGAGGCAATTATCGAAAGTTCACAACTAAGAAGAAGCTAGCATGAGTAGCATGAAAATTAAGTTAATGAAGTTAATTGCAATCAACTTTTGTAATTTTCTTTTCATAATCACTTCTTTCACGCTAATTCTTTCATTTTGACCCATCAATCAATCAATTCCAATCATGATTTCGGCGCATTATGCTTCATAAACCTATTAATTAATAATTATCACTACAAACTAAAGCCTATTTTTTTTTTTTTAATAATATATTTTTTAACAATACAATAATACATTTACGGGTCATCTTATTTAAATCTATGATAATAGGGTTGAATTTCACTTTTACCCATTATATCGCAAGGGATTCGTTGAACTCTCTGTGAAAGTTGCATTTCAAACTGTGTTTGTGCTGATAGATATCGTTAGAACCCAATCAAATTAACAATACATTTACAGAATTACAGGTCACCTTATATAAATCTATGATAATAGGGTTGAATTTCACTTTTACCCATTACATATATTGCAAGGGGATTCAGTGATCTCTCCGTGAGAGTTGCATTCCAAACTGTTTATTTTGTGCTAGTAGATATCGTTAGAACCCAATCAGATATATTTAAAAGCCGATTGAAAATGACCATAAATTTAATTGTTTTTTTTTATAAATAACATATATAGTAGCGTCAACTTGAATCAGCTAGAACATTATCGGATTGAATGAGTATTCTCACGATCAAGCCATATTGGAAGGTGGTAACATAAGATTTTTTTTTATTTTTTTATTTTTTGAAATGAACTGTTTCTGAATGCCTAAAATAATGTTCAAATTAACTTCAAAGTAAAAAAATTCAAGATGAAGAATGATAAAAGGCAGAGGAAGTAGTGATTTTTACAGGAGAAGTGAAAAAGGGATGATACGTATCAAAATGTAATCATAAAATGGTGGATCAGGGTGGAGCAAAGCTCAACTTTTTAAAGGCTGCTGCTGCTGATGCTGATGAATGATGATGATGATCGGCCGGCCCCAGCATAGTTTATGATAAGCGGCGATGATGATGTGATAGTGATGGATACAAATGATTTGATGCGTGGACTCTTGCTCTGCAGCCCCTTGGACTTGCAATATATTTGTCGCATTATGTTACCAGCATGACTTGAAAGCATGCGTGCTCTCAATTGCTATGGCCTCCATCACCAACTATTCATATTCATGCTTCTTACTTCTTTCCAATTTCCAAGATCGAGTGGCTTGTAACTTGTAACAATGAGATTGTCCAAGTTTCATGAGTATTTGTTTTTCTTTCAAGTTGTTGGTTAAGATTTACAAGAGATGCATGATACATATTGAAGCTTTGATTACTAATTAAGGTCCATTAGGCTGTATGATTAGGATAAATTCAACAAAGGCTAGTCAACCAATGTATCAAGTTCAAGTCCCGCCTCACTTAAGCCAAACCCATTAAGGATGACAAAATAGCAGATCTGGTTTGTTCATGTTGCTCCAAGCCCACTCTGAATAGCTACTGTTATATCTGCTTCTTCACAGCTAGGAGATAGTGGCTTGAGTCATGAGTTTGAAGTGGAGTGAAATGAGGTTGATCCAGTGGTAAACCCCTTATACCTGCATTACGAGGTTGTGGGTTCGAATCCTTCCCTTTAAAAAAAAAAAAAAAAAAAAAAAAAAAAAAAAAAAAAAAAAATCCTAAATTTATTTAATAGTGTAAAACTTCGAAATGTTTTAGTGTGCTGGGACCTATGTGTATACACCTAGCCTACTCAAATCATGTCATGTGATTTGAATAAATATTCACATCAGCGACTCACACCACATGACATTATTTGAGTAGCTTGAACATTAATGAAGTTTTTCTCCTCCCCCCTATGGCCCTATGTGCCTAATTAGTGTAACAAGCTGCCACCAAATTTTTTCTCTTTTAATTAGAGTCGATTAATATGAAATTGCTTAATATAATACATTATAATATTTCCTTTATAAGTAGTGTCTAGGGGATTTTCAGCATATGATCGTTTGTGATGTTTTTCCCCTCTAAGTCAGTCCAATTTTACTAAAAATATATATATATAAGTTGTGCCAAGTGTAGTTAAAAAAATATATAATAACCTTCTTTAATCAATGGATATGATCATTGATGAGAGGTGTTACACGACTAGAGATGCACATTTGGAGAATGGGGATGGATGGATATAGGTCCCCCCATCCCCATCCCCATCCCCAATGCACATTTGAAGTGGAGTGAAATGAGGTTGATCCAGTGGTAAACCCCTTATACCTGCATTACGAGATTGTGGGTTCGAATCCTTCCCCTTAAAAAAAAAAAAAAAAAAAAAAAAAAAAAAAAAACCCGAATTTATTTAATAGTGTAAAACTTCGAAATGTTTTAGTGTGCTGGGACCTATGTGTATACACCTAGCCTACTCAAATCATGTCATGTGATTTGAATAAATATTCACATCAGCGACTCACACCACATGACATTATTTGAGTAGCTTGAACATTAATGAAGTTTTTCTCCTCCCCCCTATGGCCCTATGTGCCTAATTAGTGTAACAAGCTGCCACCAAATTCTTTCTCTTGTAATTAGAGTCGATTAATATGAAATTGCTTAATATAATACGTTATAATATTTCCTTTATAAGTAGTGTCTAGGGGATTTTCAGCATATGATCGTTTGTGATGTTTTTCCCCTCTAAGTCAGTCCAATTTTACTAAAAAAATATATATATAAGTTGTGCCAAGTGTAGTTAAAAAAATATATAATAACCTTCTTTAATCAATGGATATGATCATTGATGAGAGGTGTTACACGACTAAAGATGCACATTTGGGGAATAGAGATGGATGGATATAGGTCCCCCCATCCTCATCCCCATCCCCATCCCCAATTCACAGACCACACCACCCCCCCCCCCCCCCCCCCCCCACCCCCCCCCCCCCCCCCCCCCCCCCATTCGGGAAAAATGGGGATAGAGAATTTTGGGGGAGGTATATCTATCCCCAACCCTAGTTCCCCATTTTCCCCGTTCCCTCATTTCCCCATTTCTCAATTTGACTAAAAATTACAAATTAAACTAAAAAAACAAACATTCCATTATAAATACAAAATAAAATTCATTAGTGCATTACAAATACAAAATAAAGTGTTTCAAATAATTCAAAGTTTCAAACTAAGCCAACTTCATATGTGAAGTAACACAAATGGTTTTTTTTTATAAAAAAAAAAAAACTTCACATAATAGATTAATAGCCAATTCATTGCTCAATACTTTGAAAAATCTCCACCCAATTTACTTTGAAGCCTACAAACAACAGTACAATACAAGAAGATATATATTAAAATTAAAGAATAAAAAAAATAAAAAATATATATTATAATTATATTTATATATGTTTGGAGGAAATGGGGACGGGGGAGCTCCCCCCAATCCCCATCCCCATTTGAATATATTTGTGGGAAAAATAGGGAAACGGGGATGGGGAGGGGTCCTCCCATCCCTTTCCCCATTTCAATTTGGGGATGATAATCATCCCTCCCCATTTCCCCATTTTTCCCAACAAAAAAAAAAAAAAAAAAAAAAAAAAAAAAAAAAAAAAAATCCCCAAATAGAGATGGGGACGCGGGAAAATAGGGATTCGAGGGAAAATGTGCAACTCTATACACGACAATATGTTCATAACCCTATAACAGTCTAGTTTTCGAACTTGATAGGTGAAGTAAGTTTGAGTATGACTTGTCCAATTCTGCAAATTTTAATCATTTTATAAGGAATTAAGAATTAATGACCCACTAATCATAATTGTTTTTTTAATTGCAAGTGAATTCCAGTTGGCCAATTTTAAGGGAATGCATTAGTTTGTTAATAATTCATTGGGTTTTCCTATTTATAACCTTTGTTTTCCTTCGATCATAAGTTATGCACTTCCATGGATGACTTTTTGTGAGATGGAAAGGGATTCATTGTTTGATGATGTGACGAATAGAGCAATAAGTTGATTTTCAATTTATTTGTTTTTCATGGGTCCAAACTTCAGTGCACCCGATGCACCAATGGGCCATAAAAATTTACAAGATTTAAGATATTTAGGCACCGATGCTAAACAATCCCAAAAAATTAGTATAAAAACCAATTTAAATAATGTGGCAAGTAGATTTTTTATTAATCACATCATATCATGATTTGTATAGTAATGTTAACTCACTTACCATATTATATGGGTTAATCATTTGGATTGTATAGTATTACTCTATAACCTGTAGGTGACCCCACAAGCCACAACGTTATTAAAACATGAAGTTCATCTTCAAGCTTCATGTGTGTTAATCTCTCGTAAAAATATGTTTATAGTCTTTATAGTATTACACATTTAATGAGTTTGGATAACATATTGCATTATTTATAATTCACTCAAATCATTATCATATGCCATTGATAACTAATCACATAAAAGAAAGAGTGGCTCAAACATATACATTAACCAAACGAGCAAAACTAACATAGCTCCTTTTCTGTGATTGACTAACGGTGGTCAACCATTAGTTAACGGGTCGAGGGGTAGTGTGTGTTATATGATTTTTTTTCTCCGATTTGTGTGTAATTATGCATATGTAGGGTGTGAGTGTGTGTAATTTGCCCCAAACTCAAAGGATTAGGTCTTGGGAAGCACAGATACTCCATTTTGTGGAGGTAGTATCTAACTTGTATCCGGTTTAGATGATCCCCGGATACTCCAGGATACGTATCCTTTGACTTTTTCACAAGTTTGATTAGAAGATACTTGAGGGATACTTTAAGGATACTTAGGAGATACTTGGAGGATACGTTTAGGTAATATTATAATTATTTTAGTATAAAATGGGGTCAAATTATAATTTCAAAATTTTAGGAGTCAAAATGAAATTGTAAGGAAATTTTGGTTTTGATTCCATTGACATGAAGAATACCGGGATACTTGAGATTGCAAACCTTTCTCTTGATGAACCAAAGTTAGAAGCCAAATTATTTATATCCCTTAACAGTATAAATGATGATAATGAAGTTAATTAGGAATTTAAAATATGTTTTATGAATTTTTTTATGTATTATTTGGATTTTGTAATATGCTAATGTAAGATTTTTGTTTTATAAAAATCTTACATTGTGAGCAACATAACATTATATTTTGTATCTATGAAAAACCGAATTGATTGGAATGTTTAAGTTATAGAGATTTGACCGGATGATGGGCCCAATTAAGTGTGATCAATATTTGTGGGCTTGGTGTACCTTGACTACATTATATCAATGTAGCATATGGTATGGGCTGTTTTATATGTATGGGCCTGGTATTCCTTTTGGGACTAGCCGTCCTATTAGGGTTAAGAGAATCCTTTATGGGTTATGATTTTCTCGGTAAGTTATACTGTGTAGAGGGTCCCTCCTCTAGCTCATTAAATATGGGAAGTCTTCCCATTGGGCTTCTCAAGCAAAAAGTTTGTGAGAATAGAGGAGAAGACTCTCTCTCTCTCTCCTTTTGTCTTTTAGGAAAAGCTCTCAACTATTGGAAAGCACTCACTTTCGAATCTTTCATCATCCAACAAAAATTTGACACGACATGGCTAGAAATTCAATTAAGTATTTTTGTCGTTTTGTTTTCATGCTTATGTTTTAATTATGAGTTTTGTATGTATCTATACATGCATAAGACTTATAGTTATGACTTATGTGACGTACGTTTTATTTGGATTTTGTAATATGTTCGACTTATGTGACATGTTTTATTTGGATCCTGTAATATGTTACATTGTTATAACTTATGTAGTTATGTGACATGTTTTATTTGGATTCTGAATATGTTTTTATTTTGAATAAATTATTAAATTTTCATATATTATTATTATTTTTTAAATATAAATATATATTATTTTAATTGACATATTATGCCGTATCCGTATCCGTATCCGTATTCTAGTTTTTGAAGATTTACCATATCCCTGTATCATGCCGTATAGTCGTATATGTATCCCGTACACGTATCAGTATTCGAGCTACATAGGTTAGGTCAATACTCCTATGTTCTCTTCTCTCATCTTCACCGTCGTCTCTGCCTCTTCGTTCCCCAGCCATCGTTGAGTCGCGACGTCTACCGTTGTTTCATTTCCAGAAATCTTGTCATCTTTGGCAGGTTATTGTCTCTGTTTCCTTTATATTTATTTGAATCATATTTATCGATCCGCATATCAATCGTTTTAAAACCTGTAATCTAAAAAAAATTGTCCTTTAATTTAAATACGACCCATTTAATCCATTGTGTTAGAATAACTCACTAAAATCGATTCGTGTTCCTGTCGTATTCCCGGAATCTCACTTAGCTTGCTTGTAGTTAGCTTCAACGAATTTCAATCACTATTTGTTTTACAAGTTGCCTTCTTTTTGAGATGCTCACATGCTGTTTCCTCTCTGCTTTGTCTTTAATGTCTTTCTCTGCTCTTCAAAACGAACACGCATTTTTTATTCATCTGATTTGAATTCAATCCATCTCTGTTGGTTTTTTCTTTTCTTTTCTTTAAAAAAAAAAAAAAACAATACCAAAAAAAAAAAAAAAAAAAAAAAAAAGGGTAACAAATAAGACATAAAAACTAGTTTGTTTCCTATACGGAAATTTATTTTTTTATATTTTTTTTTTCATATTCAACTCAAATTATCAACAAAATATTAGCATGTTCAAGATGAGAAGAAACTCAGATCAAGTAACTTGACTTGTGTTATTTCAGCTAATTGGAAACAATTTGCTTGCTTACTAATAATTGCTTTTTATTTGTATGAATTTCACAATTAAGAGTTTAATCGCTTATAGAAAACAGAAATATCCTAACCATTCACCATTGCCTCTGTTTCATTTTTTGAAGATGAAGTACGTTAGGCCCTGTAGCTTGTTGAATGTAATGCATAAGAAGGCCAAGGAAATGTCAAAGAGGGGGGCGTTCGGAGAGTTCTCCACTCTCTTTGGTGTCAATATTCAGGAAGATTTTATTAGTATTGGAACTACAGTACCTAGAAAAAGAACGCCACTCCTCTATGGGTATGATTTCTCTCAATTTATTGTTTATGAGTCGGTTATTAATTATTATGTGTAAGGTTTTACATTTTTAATGTGAATTTTTTCGACATTACAGAATTATCGAAAGGAAGGACCAGGACATTCTTGGTATAGCAGATGAACTTCGATGCATGGTAAGTTTGTGATTGCTCTATATTTTACTGTGTTGTAGCTATTTCATTTTTCAAAGTTTGCACAGCCTATGATTTTTATATGGTGTTTTTGAAAGTTTGAACCGTCTTCAGAATGTGATTCATCACTTAATATTTGTCTTACGCAGAACTTTACAGAAAATGTGGTTGGATATGTCATTGGACTTCCTGGCACGTTAAAGAATGAGAATCCCGAAGTGTGTCTTCTCATGTCCTGACTTCTCAAGCTTATCTCACATTCACTCTCTGATTTGATTATATTCTTTACTTATTATTTTTATTTGATTAGGGCACCAAAGTGAAGAGTTTTGTTGACCAACTTTGCAATACCGGAAAACTTGAAGGTTTAAAATATACATACTTGGGAACAAAGAGGCTTCTTCCATTAAAGGTTAGTGTGAAATTATATGGAATAGATTTTGAAAGTTAAACATTTTTCATGTCGGTGTAGTTTAGACATGAAGCACAAAAAGAGTCATTTGATTTGTTAAGTAATTGGTGGTATGGTGTGGTGGTGGTTGCCAAGTAGGCAAACAAAAATAATAAAAACCTTGCAAGTGCACAAATCGTAAATGATAGCACAACGGTTAAGTAAGGATTGTTCCCACGAAGAATTAATTACCTACTAAAATAATGAGTTTATAACTATAACACTCTAGGACTCTAATTTGACTAAAAATATAAAAACAAAGACACTAAGCGCGCACACACGAATGGGGGTTTTGAATTGATTATTAAAACTAAAGAAAAACTGAATAAAAATAAATAAAACGCAACATAAAATCTAATGAGGAAAAATATATGGAAAAACACTAGTTAGGACCTTTTATCCACCACTAAACAATCATCCAATACATACACAATAATGAAGTCAACAAATAATCAAACATGATGAAGATATTCATGACAAGGTGATGGTGTCTCACTCAAGTTGTATGATTCTCTCTTAGTTGGTATGTAAGTTGCATGATTTCTACATAAATACTTATATCCTAAATTATAATCTAGCATGGTGTCTACTTAGATTTAATAATTGGAATTCATTAAGAGCGAAGAGAATATGAATATCACAAGAACCCTAAAACATGGTATCTATCATGGGTAATTCATGAATCAATTTCCCTTAATTGGGTCTTATTCCAACTAATTGTTGCAACCAAGGATAGATTTGTATGGTGTCCAACTTGTATCCTTGCAACATAGATTCTATAATAAAATAATTATGCTCTAAGGTGATCAATCAAAGTAACATAATAATAGAATAACAATTCTTATGGAGAAGTTGAAATCATCATTTGAGAAAATAATGCTTCATTAAACAAAACTTGTCTATGGAATTGAATTCATGTTTAGGGCTTCAAGTTAGCCCTAACTAATAAGGAAATTAACTAGAAATAAAAACTAGAAAAATAAATAAAAACATCTAATCTAAAGAAAGGTAGAAGAAAAGAAAATTGCTCGAGTCTTCAATCTTCAACAATGAATCCCCGACTCTTGAAGAAGCTCTTGGTATTTATAGGTGATTCTCCTTGTAGATTCCCAATTTGCTTTGTTGTAGGAAATAGACCAAGTAGGAAAGAAGATTTAAACAAGGAATAATAATCTTTTCCTAACTTGGATTTCCTCTTTTGATGATTGACTCCTAATTTGAGTTTAGGAAGTTTCCCAAACATGTCTTGATCTTCTAAAGTCATTAGGATTTGATTTGGAAAGCTTTGGGACAATTCTGGACCAATTCGGAGTGGAAATCCGCCAAAAATAGGTAACACCACGGTCTGGGTTGCTCCATAGGTTAGCCGCAGTCCAAACCATGGAGTTCTTCTGCTCTTTACTGCTCCCCAGGTTGCTTCGTAGGCAATTGTGCACAAACCGCGGTCAAGGCCGCGGTTGACTTTTCTAGCTCTGTTCTTCCTCTAGAAAACACGGATTGACGAACCGTAAAGTTTGCCGGAAACTAGACTTCTGGGGCTTTCCGAAAACATGTAGATCTCAACCTGGTTCGATCTGAGGAGGAGGATATGGTCTTCACAAGTTGGATGTGCTGCAGAGGCATTTCTCAGAACTTTCTCTAAAATCACCTTTTTGTCTTCAAACTCATTCTAAGAGCTATCTTCTACAGAGGCTCAACAATCACGTTAAAATATTCAATTATACTCAAGAACATAACATAAAACATAGGAATTAGAGGTCTTAAATATCAACATTTATTGACCTAACATGTGGCTGGTTGGAAATTTTCTCTAGTTGATATTTTCCACTAGTAAAATATCTTAATATTGCTGGTCTCCGATGTTGTGTATCAGAAATGCACATAACAATCTGCAATTTATTTGCGTACTGTATTGCCAAGCCATTATCTTTTTTATGCATCTCTTCATGATTTATCTTCTACACTGGCGATACAAATTATAGAATCTAATACTTCATATTGTTTACAGTCTAAGGGGCCGATGGGAGAGGCTATACAACCAGTTTTTGAAATTAAATCTGGTGTTGGTATTTTGCAGGTAACTTTCTTCTTATGATCTTATCCTGTATCGCCCTATGCAAAAATTTGATTAATCATTATAAGATAATTGTTTGTATTTTATGAGTTTGTTTTGAATATTAGAAATTCAATAAATGGGGCCATAACATTTTTTCTAAAAGGACGAGATCCCTCGACATTTACGGTTTAAGTTATAAATTGAGCCAAGGTGAAATATTTGATTTTCAATCATGCTCATGTATAATTTCTACCTCTTTTGAGCATTTAAATTGAGAACATTTTCATTTGTACATTGAACACTTAATGCACTTGGTTTCAAAGTCACTTCAAAACATTGTTACACCAACATTTGGCAGGATTATCTTAAGCGTTACTGCAAATATGGAGATGAAGATGAAGATGAAGATGAAGATGAAGATGTAGATGAAATAACATATTTTGAATAAATGTAGGTAGGTACCCAACATAATATATTCAAATGGGGATGGGGGACCCATCCCCATTTTCCTCACAAATATATTCAAATGGGGGGGACCCATCTCCATTTCCCCCAAACATATATAAATATAATTATAATATTTATTTTTTATTTTTTTAATTCTTTTTTTTTTTTTTTTTTTTTTTTTATAATATATAATCATCTTCTTGTATTGTATTGTTGTTTGTAGGCTTCAAAGTGAATTGGTTGGAGATTTTTCAAAGTACTGACCAATGAATTGGCTGCTAATCTGTTATGTGAAGTTCTTTTTTTTTAATTTAAAAAAAAACAGTTTATGTTACTTCACATATGAAGTTGGCTTAGTTTGAAACTTTGATTTATTTGAAACATTTTATTTTGTATTTGTAATGGAATGTTTGTTTTTTTAGTTTAATTTGTAATTTTTAGTCAAATGAGGAAACGGGGAAAAACAGGAAAAATTGGGAATTAGGGTTGGGGGTGGATATACCTCCCCTCAAAATGGGGTGGGGTGGGTGGGTGGATGGGTGGGTGGATGGGTGGGCTGGGGGTGGGGGAAGGGTCTAGGAAGTGGGGAAGGGGGGACCTATATTCATCCCTATTCTTCAAATGTGCATCTCTACTTCCAACAGTCTTCCCAACTATCAACTCACTTTAGGTCTGGCCCCTTTGTAGTTCTTATCTCTCTTTTAAAATTTACTAGATTTTGTGAGTTATTTTGGTAAAAGGACTGGAAATATCACCCGGGTATTGGATAGTTCTGTGATCAATAACATGTTAAATTGGTATTTTTTGACACGGTCCTGACATTGAAGGAGCTAATTAGCTAAAATTACAGAGGTTTGAGCTGGAAAGGGGTTCACATGACTAGAACTCTAGAAGTTGAAAGGGCCGACTTTCAATTTTTACATAATGAGTTAACCCATTACTTCGAAACTTGATTTGAAACTTGAGTTCAATTGCAGATGATGTAGTACTTACGAAAAATAGTAGTTATTGGGTGCATTTAATTACCAAGAAATTGAAACAAAGTCGCCACAAATTACTTGGTCATTATTTATATCTTGAATTTTCTTGAATGATGATTAGAAATTAGAATTGAGACGGTCGCACCACATGTTCTCCACTGCTTTTCTGGTTGTATTTTGTGTTGTTATATTCGTGAATGTGGGGCAGTCTATAATGTAATTTTCTTTGGCGCAGCGGTAACCGGAAGGAATGCATGCTTTTATTGAACAATTGGCATTTGGACTATATTTTATTATGTATAATACATTATTATTTTGAATTTTATTTATAATTTCGGATTTGTAGTTTTACTTTTTTTATTTTAGTTGTAATTATGGATTTGGAGTCTGGATATGCACTGATTTTTTATTTTTATTTTTCTTATGTTTGAAGTACTTTGAACTTTTAATTTTTGAAAACATTATTAAATTATTAACTATTCAATGTCTGATTTTTTATTTTTATTTATTTTTTTTATTTTTTATTTTTTTGTGAATCAATAATAAAGTGAACATTATTAATACTATTAATTAGGTTTGATTTTGGGCTTTTTGGCTCTGGGCTCTAAAAATTTATGAAAATTATTAAGTAGAGAGAGCAGACAAATCTAACCAATTGTTGAAATTGAAATTCACTTAGGCACCGTTTGGTGTGCGGGATTGGATTAGATTATTTCATGGGATTTGATTGGATTAAGATGAGACTGGGATTAGATGGGATTGGATTGGACAGAACTGGAGTAAATTAATACTATACTGTGTTTAGAGAAACATGAAACTAGACTGAATTAATATCACGTTTTGTTTGGTGAAACATGGGATTAGATTAAATAATAATTTTTAATTATTAACTCTCATCCTCCCTCCTCCATTAACTCTAATCCTCTCTCCTCTCTCCTCTCATCAGACTCACTCTCTCCTCCGTTGACTCACTTTCTTCACTCATCAGACTCCTCTCTTTCTCTGCTATATTCTCTACTTTGTTTCACTCCTCTCTTTCTCTCCATCTCTTTCTCTCCTCTCTTCTATACTTCGTTTTCACTCCTCTCTTATTTTCTTTCATTTTCTTGGTAACCAAACACGCCGCCATGGGACTGATTTTTGTGGTGGTCTGGTAGGATGCGTCATCTTCGGTAACGCTCGTGGTCTGTTCCACGTTCTACTTCGTTCTTTGTTTTTTTTTTTTTAATTTCTTTTTCTTTTCTTTTTGAACAGATGTGCAAATTGTTTTTTGATTGGAATTATTTTGGTGTCTAATTTGTGTTTTGGAATTCAATTTCTGTTGGGGATTGAAAGAATATGAAGAATCTGGGTTTGTGAAGTTAGATATTGTTTTAATTGATAATATGTGCTTAGTGTTGGAGTGTAGAATTGATGAAGAAGGGTTTTGTGAAGATCGGGTGGTCTGGCTCAATTTTTTTAAAAAATTTATTTTGTATATTTTTTTGTTTAAAATTTTGGTGATGGTGGTGGTGATGGTGCTAGGTGGTGGTGGCAACGGCGGCGGTTTGAAGATCTGGATTTGGTTGAATGATGATGAGAAACCAGTGATGAAATGGGTTGGCGTGGTTTGCAGGTTTGGTGAAAATAATCCCAGGACAACTAAAGTTGGGGTGTGTGGTGCCGTGGTGGGTTTATTTAGTCCCATAATCATGGGATTAAATTTGCTGTTGGGATTAGTAATCCCATTTCAAAAACAAGGCCAAACATCGAATTGGGACTAAAATAGTCCAATCCTAGTCCAATCTGATGTGCCAAACAGGGCCTTATAAGTTATAACCATGTTTTCAAAATAAATCAATATCAATGAAAACTTTTTAAAAATATTTAAAACCAACCTAAAAGTGATTAAAATGCCCCTATATTTTTTTTTTCTTCTCTCCCGGTTCTTCACTCTCTTTGAATTCTCTCTTTTCGAAATCTCTCTATTTTTTACTTTGATATCATTACCATTGTTTTGCTCACAAACTCAAGTATAAGTTGCATAAAGTCGAATTTAAAGTTTTGTTTTTGGGAGTTTGAATCTTCTTGAGCTCACTCTTTAAACCATATGGGGGAGTTTTAAATGATTTAAATAACTTACTATTTGTAATGGTTAAAGGTGATAATATGGCTATTGTGTCGTGTTTTTTTATAAAGAGTTGCGATATTTGTACTCCTCTAAAACTGTATGTACACCCAAAATTATATATTTTTAAAATTCCAACATTATCCTTAAATTAAATTATTAATACCATTTTTCTTTTAAAAAATTATTAATACTTCAATTAAAAGATATTATAATATATTTTTAGCTATTTTATTTTTTCAAAATCTTACTGATTAAATTAAAAATAAAAGACTAAAAATAACAAACAAAAATAAAATCTCAAATCGAAATTTGGGTAGAGTCAACTGTCTTCTCATAAACTTGAAAAGATGGAGGAGTAACTAAGGAGAAGGCACACTTGGGCCTCTTGCCAATGTGGTTGGACCCTCCCTGGGAGGCTCCACCACCACGGTTCAACGCCCGGTGTGTGCATGTATATATATATATATATATATATATATATATTATTTGTCCCCCTTGGCCATTAATCCCAAGGGTGGATGTTGTCCCACCTACTGTGGGTGCTCTCTCCCCGCTTGTGGGAACTGTAGTCCGGGCTGCACTAGTAGAGCCTAATCTCGCCAGTCCCAGCAATTGTTGTATATTCAAAAAAAAAAAAAAAAAAAACTAAGGAGAAGGCCATAATTATTATATTTATTTATATTTATTAAGGAGAAGGCCACTAAATTCTGTCAGAGATGTGGTGATTTATGATACCTATTTTCAGACCTCTTTCTTACTATAACCTTATTAGATGGCTTTTTAATGAGGATAAATAGGAGGATTTTGAGTTCAATTGTGTGCTTTTATGGAGTTTATTGTCTGATGGGAACACTTTTGTTCATAAAGGAAAAATTAGATTGATGGAGGATATTTTGGAAGAGATAACAAACTATATGCAAGAATTTCATAATATCTGTAAATTCAGTTTGGGATCCCCTCAAAAAAAAAAAAAAAAAAAAATATATATATATATATATATATATATATATATATATCAAAATTAAAAGAAAGGATATAATTGGTAATATGTGGAGCGTGTTTACAAGATATGATTATTTAAAATTTTTTTTATGGGGTGTAGATACCAAAAAGGGTGCACATACAATTTTTCGGGGTGTAAATATCATCACTCTTATATAAACCCAAACACATCCTGTTAATTTTTTACTCAACCCGAACACGGACCGCTAAGCTTATCGTGTAGTAGATCGAAACCCTAACACGCCCCATTAAATTATATGTTACCCGATAAAACACATTTAACTTATTAATTTATAGGTAATATAAGATAAATTACAATTCCATTAATACATTTCCTTCTTTAATTTAAATCTTTTAATATAATTACATAATCTAATCCACTAACACTCATTTAATGGGGAGATTACGATTATTATCACTTAACATCATTTTACCCTATGTATATTTAGAATCACACCTACAACATAGGGGTCCTGACTCTGTCTCTGCATCCTGACCGCTTCTTGCTATGGGACCAACGGGAGTGCCCGCATCTTGCTGTGAACTAGAATCTCCTACTCGAATACTCACATTTTTAGATCCCTCCGTGCCCTGTTAAAACAGTGATCTGGCAGTTAGATTATAAGGAGATTCTAGTAATTGGAGAAATTAATTACAAATAATAAATCTGGAAAAAGAGAAAAAGGAAAAAAAAATAAAAACTAGTGTGTGAATGAAGCTCCTCTCAATCTCTTACCCCATTTTCTCATATCAATCTCAATCTCTCACATCGATCTCCCATCCTCATCATCTTTATCTCTCAATCTCACCCCAATTTCTCATAACAATCTCAATCTCTCACCTCGATCTCTCATCCTTATCATCTTTATCTCCCATTCACACATCTCTTCTCTCCTCTTAGCCCAATCTCTATTCAATCTTCTCTTTCATCTCAATCTCTCACTTCGATCTGGTTGTATTTGTGTTTGTGTGTGGGTGAGTTCCGGTTTGGTTTGGTGGTGGCCTGGTGGGTGGGTTTGGGTTTGGTTTGGTTTGGTTATGGTGGTGGTGGCAGCGGCACCCTGGTGGGTGAGTTTCGTTTGGGTTTGGATTTGGGTTTCTGTTTGGTTCTGGATGGAGATGGAGGTGGTGTGGCCAGAGATGGAGATGGTTGTTTGGTTGGTGAAAAATCTGGGTTTCTTTTTTGAGTGATGAAACAAATCTAGGGTTTTTTTTTTTTTGAGGTGACATCTTTTTATTTTTTTTGGAAGAGTATTGGTGGTTGTTGATTGTTGTTGGGTGGTGACAAATTAGGGGATTTTTTAGGTGGTGACAGATTTTTGTTGTTGAAATTTTTTGATGTAGATATGTTTTTGTTTGTTATTTTTTTTTTAATTTTTTTTTTTAAGATTGTTGAAGGCTGTTGGGTGATTACAAATATGAGAAGATGATATTACAAAAATCTGGGTTTCTTTTTTGGTGTTGAAGAGAATGAAGTAGTGATGGAGAAAATGAGAGTCGACAGTTACAAGAGAGAGAAAAAGGGAGATGATAGAGAATATGATTTTTAATTTCTTAAATATTATAAAATTAAATATCTAATTTATTTTCCAATTACCAAACTATCCATGCATTTAACAGTTGTGGTAGCCAAAAATGGTCCACATGCCCAATGTGATAAAGCCCAGACCTCGTATCAAAAAGACCCAACCCAGGCCCGTCGGGTTGGTCGATCCAACACATGTCAGCAGCATGACTTGGTCTTTGAATGACCAAGTCAAATCTTCCGTTGGGTTTGGTGGGTAACTGGAAGAGAGAATCTCTCCCAGTATCCCCCCTAAATTTCACCCACGATCACAGCATGATCAGTGAAAGTGGGAGTTATTTCTACTACTATAAATGAGACTCCTCCACTAAAGAAGCTCTCTGAATTATCCCGATTAAAGCTATACTGAAATTCTGATTATAATTTTATTCCGGTCATCTGAACTCATTCATCAGTTATCTGACTGTTTTGCTCAGCCCAAGCATATCTAAGGCTTTCATCAAGCCCCCACCTTTCTCATTTCTTTATATCGTATTACTGTTTTAAGTTCTTTTGCAGGTTCAGCTAAGTCCAGACGACCATCCGCAGACGACAACCAACGTCATTCATCCAACTTCCAGCTTAGTTGCTTTGGGCCTGATTCTACCCGACCCATTCGACATACCAATTCGATCGACCACCTACAGTTTGGCGCCCACCGTGGGGCCCATTGCAACTACCTTCGAGTTCAAATCAATCAATCAATCCTAACTACAACTCAACATGGCCGGGAATGGATCGAACCCAACCGTAGAAGAGCAGATCGCTACGCTGACCGCCCAAATGGCCGCCAGTGCTGAGAGGCTACAAGCGCTCGAGGCGGAAAATGTGGCAATCTGGGCGGCAAACGAAGAATTGAGAACGCTGGTCGACGGAGTAGTTCCTGATTCAGCCACTTCGGAGCATCCAGTCCCGACATCAAACGACGATCATGACGTCGACTGACCTATTCGGAGAGTTCCAGGCAACCCCGTCGCACCAGAAGCAAATCCGGTCGACCATCAGAATCGACCAACACTTCAGACGGTAAGGGTTGAGATCGACCTCAACGACGTACCCGCCAGAAACGATGCTGTGAACGAACACGAGCCGACAGTAGATCAACAACCAGACAATATCCCAAAGGCGATTATATCTCTCCAGTCGACACCCGGATTGGTAAAACCGGGGCCAGACTTACATTTATCTGCTAACCTAGAATTCTCTCGCAGGTTTGCAGAAATGGAAGCTCTTATCCAGAGAATCCCAGGAGTCCCAGCTCCTATCAAGAAAAGTACCGCTAATAGCTTCGCCGACTCGCCCTTCGTCGATGCAATAGCTCTCATGGAGATGCCTAAGAAGTTCAACTTCCCAAACATGAAGCAGTACGAAGGGACGACCGATCCAGACGACCATATAGCACAGTACAAGCAGAGGATGTTCACCGCCGCAATCCCACGCGACCTTAGAGAAGCGTGCATGTGCAAGGCCTTCGGATCTAGCCTTAGTGGTCCTGCCCTACAGTGGTACACAAATTTACCTAATAATTCTATTGATTCTTTTGCACAGCTGACGGACACGTTCGTGGAGCAATTTACAAGCAGCCGCAAGCTGGAAAAGTTGTCGGACGACCTCTACACTATAACGCAGAGGACTGGCGAAAACTTACAAGCCTACGTCGGACGTTTCAACAGAGAAAAAGTGCAGATCCCGCACTACAACCAGGCGACTGCCATCTATGCCTTCAGAAAAGGTCTCAGGTTTGATTCTGATTTATACAAGGAACTTACCAAATACCCTTGCAGGACAATGGAAGATGTATTGCAGGACAATGGAAGATGAGGCAAACTTTGTTGGAAAAGCCAACAGCAGCTACTACGGAAGTCGTCGAAACGATCGAATCGATAGGAAGTCTAACGACAGACGGTCAGAACCATATCCGACAAGCGACAGAAGAAATATCCAGTCGGGACATGAAAGTTCTGGTGAGAGAAGCACCTACGGGCGCGGTATTCCAAGGTCGAGTCGACCAAAGGTGGAAGCACCAGAATACAACCTCAGCATTGAACCAGTCGACCTCGTTACAGTTATGAGAGAAATGGGCAAAACGATCAAGTGGCCGCGGAAAATGAACGCCCTTCCCGAACATAGGGATCCAAAACTTCGATGCGAGTTCCATGGTGATCACGGCCATCGCACGGAAGATTGCATCGCCTTAAAATTTGAGGTTGCCGAGCTGCTGAAACAAGGACATTTACGGGAATTCCTAACCGACAAGGGAAAGCAAACTTACGCCAGACGCGACGACCAGAGGCAAACCGGTGCAGTCGACAGCCCTCTAGACCCTCCTAGGCAAGATAGGGTGATCAATTGCATTTCCGGTGGATCTGAGGTCAGTGGCGTAAGCTACTTGGCAGCCAAGAGACACACACGACAAGTGTCAAACACAGAAATCCAGCCAAATCGAGAACACCCATCCAAAGTCGACGAAACTGTCACCTTTCGGTCGACCGATAAATCAGATTTGTTCTCTCCCCACCATGATGCTTTAGTCATTTCTTTGCATATTGCTAATTGTTTAACTAAACGCATTTTAATTGATAATGGCAGTTCGTGCAATATTTTATTTAACAGTACTCTGAGAGAAATGCAGGTCGACGAATCGAAACTCAGTCGTCGAACGACTATGTTGACCGGGTTCAGTGGAGAACAAAAGAGTACTCTAGGCGAAATTGTGCTACCAGTCTACGCCGAAGGAGTCAACCTGTACATTAACTTCCTAGTGCTCGACTGCCAATCCCCTTACAACGCCATACTCAGCAGACCCTGGATACACGAGTTGAAGGCAATCCCATCGACTTACCATCAGCTGATCAAATTTCCAACCAAGTGGGGAGTTAAAGAAATTAAAGGAGAGCAAAGAGCCGCTAGGGAGTGTTACCAAAACACTTTAAAAAAGAAGAAATAGGAATTATAGCAATTACAGGAAGCCAAGGTCGAGTCGACTCCAACCAAGCAGAAAATGGAGGAACTCGACGAGGTATCTATCGACCCAGACCAACTAGATCATAAAGTATTCATCGGGTTGAGGTTACCAGACGACATCCGAAAGCAGTTAGTCGAATTCTTGAGAGAACGCCGCAACAGCTTTGGCTGGTCGCGTGAAGACATGATCGGAATCGACCCAGAAGTAATGGTTCACCGACTACAAGTCGACCCAGACCATCAGCCAGTTAAACAAAAAAGAAGAAAATTCGCTCCCGAAAGGAACAAAGTGATCAACAAAGAGATACAAAAATTGTTCGACATCGGTTCAGTGAGAGAAGTAAAATATCCAGATTGGCTGGCAAACGTCGTGGTGGTAAAAAAGAAAAACGGGAAGTGGCGAGTCTGCATCGACTTCACTGATCTCAACAAGGCATGTCCCAAGGATTCATTTCCACTTCCACACATCGACATGCTGGTCGACGCAACTGCAGGGCATGAATTATTGAGCTTCATGGGCGCTTACTCCGGCTACAACCAGATTCTGATGCATTCAGACGACCAAGAAAAAACTGCATTTGTCACCGAAAGAGGTATCTTTTGTTACAAAGTAATGCCGTTTGGTTTAAAAAATGCAGGTGCAACATACCAGAGGCTAGTCAACAAAATGTTCGCCAAGATGCTTGGATCGACGATGGAAGTCTACATCGACGACATGTTGGTCAAGTCGTTAGTCGCCTAGCAACATATCGACCATCTGAGGCAGTCGTTCGACGTACTCAACCAATATGGTATGAAACTAAACCCTACTAAGTGTTCTTTTGGTGTGTCTTCAGGGAAATTTCTAGGCTACCTAGTCACCCAAAGAGGCGTCGAACCTAATCCAGATCAAATACGGTCGATCGAAAATATTGAGTCGCCTAAATGCATGAAGGACGTACAGAAGCTAACCGGTTGAGTCGCAGCGCTGAACCGATTCATATCAAAGTCGTCCGAAAAATGCCTCCTATTCTTTAACATCCTCAGGAAGAACAAAGCGTTCGAATGGAACGATGACTATGAGAAAGCATTGCAAGATTTGAAAACCTATTTGAAGTCGCCCCCACTACTGTCGAAGCCGAAGGACAACGAAACACTATTCATATACCTAGCTGTATCTGACACAGCCGTAAGTGCAGTCTTAGTCAGAGAAGAGGATAGTAACCAGCATCCAGTCTACTACGTCAGCAAGACTCTGCTCGACGCCGAAACCAGATACAGTCGACTGGAGAAGTTAGCTCTAGCTCTTGTGATGGCAGCCCGCAAACTCATACCATACTTCCAATGCCACTCGATTAAGGTATTAACTACTTACCCCCTAAAAAATATACTTCATAAACCTGAACTTTCAGGTCGACTGACGAAGTGGGCAGTAGAACTCAGCGAATACGACATCAGTTTCCACCTGCGATCAGCGATGAAATCACAGGTACTAGCCGATTTTATTACGGATTTTACCCCTGGTGAAGGTGTGCAGGCTGAACAGGAACTAGTTGCATTCACAGAAACAGCTACACCCGGTAAATGGATCTTGTCGGTCAACGGATCAAGTAGCATCAAAGGAAGCGAATTAGGATTGGTACTCGAATCCCCACAAGGGGACATACTGGAGCAGTCAATCCACTGTGGTTTTCATGCAACGAACAACGAAGCTGAATACGAAGCCTTAATTGCCGGGCTCGACCTCGCAAAAAGCCTAAATGTGAAAGTCATTAAAGTACGAAGCGATTCCCAATTAGTCGTTCGACAAGTAAATGGCACATATGAGGCAAGGGATCAGAGAATGTCGGCCTATCTAAACAAAGTCAAACAGCTGCAGTCGACTTTCGACGAGTTTTCAATCGAGCAAATACCCAGATCCGAAAACACACGAGCAGACGCACTGGCAAGCCTTGGTTCGACGATAACAAACAGTTCAAAATCGGTTCCTATAATCCATCTCATGTCTCCATCAATTCAAGAATCAGAAACAGTGGCACCAGTCGACAACGGAAGAAGCTGGATAGAGCCAATCTTCAATTACCTCCAAGCAGACATTCTACCATACGACAGGGCAGAAGCAAGGAGAATCAAAGCGAAAGCAGCCAAGTTCTGCATCCTGTATGGTAAACTCTACAAGAAATCATTCACAGGCCCATATTTGAGATGTGTGACCCCTCGAGAAGCGTACGACGTCCTGAAAAGTTTACACCACGAGGAATGCAGAAATCATTCTGGCGCCTGTAGCTTGTCGAACAGAGCCATCACAGCAGGATATTACTGGCCGACTATGCGAATTGACTCTCAAAATCACATCAAATCATGCAACAAGTGCCAATGCTTCGCACCGATATCACATCTCCCCCCAGGTATGTTGAATTCAATTTCGGCCCCTTGGCCTTTTATGAAATGGGGAATGGATATTGTAGGTAAGCTCCCAGCTGCGCCAGGCGGTGTCGTCTACATGTTAGTCTTGACAGACTACTTCACCAAATGGGTTGAAGTCGGTGCATATCAACAAGTACGCGACATTGAGGTACGCAATTTCATATGGAAAAATATCATATGTAGGTTTGGGGTCCCAAAGGAGATAGTGACCGACAATGGGTCCCAATTCATTTTGTAAGACTTCAAAAATTTCTGTGACAAATACGCAATCAAGTTGAGCTTCTCAACTCCACGATATCCTCAAGAAAATGGACAAGCGGAGTCGACCAACAAGACAATTGTCAACACATTGAAGAAACGACTGGAAGCTGAAAAAAGCCAGTGGGTAGAGAAACTTCCAGAGATCTTATGGTCATACAGAACTACCCCACGACGGTCGACAGGAGAAACTCCCTTCTCACTCGTCTACGGGTCAGAAGCAGTCATCCCAATAGAAACCAGGCTGTCGACCGCCCGCAGCAAGAATCCCGATGAAGAACAGAACAACTTGGAGCTCAGTTTCGAACTTGAACACCTCGATGAACGACGAGATCGTGCAGTCCTAAGAACTCAGTCGTACCAACAACAAGTCGCTCGACATTACAATAAAAAAGGTTAGTGTCCGAGTCTTCAAACTCCACGACTGGGTACTACGACGGGTGTTCCAAAATACAAGGGAAGAAGGCGTCGGAAAATTAGGGCCGACATGGGAAGGACCTTATCAAATAACAGATGTCGTCGGGCGGGGAGCATACAAAATACGAGGCCTCGACGGTCGAGAGCGGCATAACAGCTGGAATGCACTACATCTAAAACAGTACCATTTCTAAACTTGTTATTTCAATTCTTTAAATATTATTTTTTATGTTCCATCGACAATTCCCTATTAACAAATTGACCCCCAAGGAGCAATGATGACGACTTAGTGCAACTAAGTGCAAACCTGAGCTCACAAAAATATATATAATTTAACTGTCGACATCAACAAGCAACCACTGTCTTAGTTCAGGTACGACGCTCGCAACCTTCAACCAGGCGTCAAACTCTCAACAGTCTTTTATGACAAACACATGTTAAGAGTTGGGGGAATAGCACTGGGGACAAGACAAATGTCGATTGCAAATATGTCGACTGAAAACAACTGCAAATATGTCGACTGAAAACAAAACGTAGCACTGGGGATAGATGTCGAATGAAAACCAAAAAACCAAACGCATGTACGCGATATTATTTGTAACAAGGTCTTGTCGACCAAGAAACGCATGTACGCGATATTATTTGTAACAAGGTCTTGTCGACCACGAAACGCATGTACACGATTCTATCTATAAAAGGTCTTGTCGACCATAAACACGTGAAATCAAATTTTGAATTACAGTCATCGACAATGAGATCATACTGCAACTTTTTGACAAAATTACTATGTTGATCGACTCATTTATGGGCGTAAGTTTTCAGGCTTATCTCATACATTTTTTACACAAGTCGATCGACTCATTTATGGGCGTAAGTTTACAGGCTTATCTCATACAATTTTTCCATAAGTCGATCGACTCATTCATGGGCATGGGTATACAAACTTATCTCATACAAATCCAAAACTATCACTGCATAAGAGAGTCGAAACAAAAGTTAAAATTCAATTAGAGAAACAAGGATAAAAAAATTTCAATGGTCGAAGTCGACCATAAACATCCATTACAAATACAAAATATAGGTCGAGGTTGACCGAATCATCAACAAATTACAAAAAAATTTTGAGGCCTCAGTCAATTGGTGGATCAGCAGCATTGTCGTTCACAGCTCGTCGACTGTTCAAGAGTCTTGTCAGCATTCTCCCCTGCGTCCGCTTCTTCTTCAGGCGAAGACTCTTCCAGCCTGAGCATCTCATCACAGGTGTCGATCACCTCTTGCATTTCTGCACGATCCCAATTGACATGCTGACCTAACAGATATTCTTTAAATAACTCTGCCCTGGCTTTGCATATCGCTATAGAGGCGATCGACATGATCTGATCCTCCAAACTAGCAACTTGGCCTTCCTTCTCAGCCACCATTGCCCTCGCGTTCGTCGACTCCTCATGGTGACGATCTCTCTCTTCTTCCATGCTCTTCAAATTATTCTCTAGAACAGAAACTTTCTGCTCTAGATCATTCAGATGAGCATCAGCCTTGGCTTTGTCTGCTTTGAGAACGTCGTTCACCTTTTTTAGCTTCTGACACTTGTCGTTAGTCGACTTGTACCTATCGCGAAGATACAACTGCGCCTGCAAAGCCTGCAAAAGCAATGTCGTTAGTAAAAAAAAAAAAGAGGGGTACCAATTGAAGCGACAAGTCAAAATAAACTACCTGGAACGCTGAGAGTACGCCTGTATCAATAACATCCTCCGGATTTTTCTTCTTTAAAATCTCCTCATCAGCGTCAAGGAGGAATTCGCTCGACCTGGAGAGAAATCTAACAGGATCTCCGAACAACGAAATCCCGGAGGAAAGCAGCACCATCGACGAGTCGGGCTCGAAAGTTTCGATAGCCTTCTTCTTTGAGCTGGGCCTAACCTTCTTTCCAGCATCGACTGTCGAGTCCTTCCTTTGCCTCTTCCGTCCCGCAGCACGCTCAGGGGAAGAAGTATAAATGTGCACATGCTCAGCAGCATCACCCTCCTTTGATTTGTCGGCCGACTGACTCTTCTTTGCCGCCCGCTTCCTAGCCATTTCGTCCCTCAGACGCTGCATGGCGTCAGCATTATCAGGCAGGAGCGTCTTCGCGTTCGACATCGAGGTTACTGCGAAACAATGTTCAGTGTCAGTAATAGGCGGCAAGAAAATCATTTTACATCCAAGTATTTCAAGACTCCTCCTAATCCAAACATAGGATGCAAAATCCTTCACTAAAGGATACGGTCGCCGCGTTCTATTTAAAGTTGACCACCGCCACAGGCAGCTGGGCCTAAGCTTACCATCCACCAGCAGTACTTTACAACTTCGTTGTTCATGAGGGATGCTCAGTATTTTCAGAGTAATATCTGGCGCACTCTCGCTCGTCACATCATTGTCGGCACGCTTGATTTCTGTAAAAAGTTTCATCAACTGTTATACAATAACTAACATACTAAAAAATATATATTCATAAAGGAAACGTCATATGACACTAACCTATGCGGTTCCAAATTCTCCTCAACACATATCGTGATTTTCCCCAAGGGCCATCAATTGACGGGCCCTTTGCGAAGAAGTATGTGTCCTTCCAAAACCGGTCGTTCGTGGTCGTGTCAGTAATGAGCCTCTTTGTAAAATTCTTGGGTGTCAATATATAACGACCCTGGTCGCCTACGTACTCCTTTAGATAATAGTTATGCAGCACACACCCCAGCCCAAATATGATATTGTGCCTTTCTTGCAAAACCGTCAGGCTCAGCAAAATTCTCCAACTATTTGGCATCAGTTGGCCAAGAGCAAGATCAAAATACTTCAGTAGTCGTCGCACCAATTCAGGGACCAAAAATTTGAAACCTAGACGTAAAGTGTATTCGTAAAAACACGTCCACTCAGGTATATCCCAATCTGCTCGTTCACGTCCCAGAGGGACACGCAGTTCGACCGACTTGGGAATACCATACATCGTCCGCAAGCCGTCCAGATTTTCCTGGGCAATTAGACTTGCTGGATTACCATCTAAAACTCCTGTCGGTCGACCAGAGGTAGACGCCTCTGCATCATTCCTACGCTGAGGAAATTCGACCGGTGTTGCTATTGCACGAACACCACCCCTATCTAATATACCCGCGACATTTATATTAACGATTTCTGACGGATCGCGAACCGTGACTCGTCTATCGACACTCCTTGCTCCACTCTCAACTCCTTCATCAGACCCATTTCCCAAGTCACTATCAGACTCTGACTGAGACGAAATTGAAATTGGATTGTCACCCGACATATCTCCAAAAAACTGACATGCAAAAAAAAGCGCAGGTCAGTCAAACCAAAACGCTACTATCACAACCTAAGGTTTCTAGATCAAAAGAAAAAAAAAAAAAAAACTGGTTATCTACATTAAGAAGCCCTAGGTGAAAATCAACCTAGAACCTTAGAAAGGTAGTCTACCCGCAAAATGGTTGCTCTATCGAAACTAGACGATTGTCTTAAATCACAACGACGTACGCGCAACAACAAAAATAAACATACAAGGTCAAAACCAACATGGCATTGAACAGAGAAAGTGTGTCAAAAACCATCAAGAACAAAGAAGAACACACATTTTACAGTTGCAGTTAGATATCAAGGCACTTCCAACAGATTCAAAAAAAATAAATATATATATATATATATATATACACTTCCGAGCAAAGCAAGAAATCAAGTTCAACACAAAAAAAAAAAATATATATATATATATACATACGAGTAAGCGTATGCCTACCTTAAGGAATACGATGAAGTCTTCGAAAGTAGATCACTGGCAGAAGAGAGTTCAGCGAATATAAAATTTGAGAAGATTCAAGAAAACTGAAACGCGCAAAAATAGTCTAGTTGGAGTAAGGGGGTTTTATTTATAGAGAACAATCTAAACCCTAGTTAAACATCGGCGCTTTTTCAACTGCCATTTAACCCAACATAGTCGACGTGTCAACTCCCCGTCAGTTTTTAGTTAACCCAGGTGAAGTTATCAGTTTTAAATTTGAAACCTTTATCGAAAACCGCGCATGGGTTTAAAAGCATCTGACGTCATCGTGGGAAACCTAAACGTTTCCACCAGAACGATCCATTTGCTGTACTTTGGGATGATAGTCGAATGACAAGTCCTTTCTTCACGACGTTAGTTCCCACACAGGTGCGTCAGATAGCGTTCCAAGAACATCTACTCGACTCCACGAAGGGAGTCGACCGACAAAATAATCCATCCAATGCAAGTCACTCTCTAAATCAACAGGTTTTTTCTTTAGAGAGTGGGGGACAAACTGTGGTAGCCAAAAATGGTCCACAGGCCTAATGTGATAAAGCCCAGACCTCGTATCAAAAAGACCCAACCCAGGCCCGTCGGGTTGGTCGATCCAACACATGTCAGCAGCATGACTTGGTCTTTGAATGACCAAGTCAAATCTTCCGTTGGGTTTGGTGGGTAACTGGAAGAGAGAATCTCTCCCAGTATCCCCCCTAAATTTCGCCCACGATCACAGCATGATCAGTGAAAGTGGGAGTTACTTCTACTACTATAAATGAGAAGGCTCCTCCACTAAAGAAGCTCTCTGAATTCTCCCGATTAAAGCTATACTGAAATTCTGATTATAATTTTATTCCGGTCATCTGAACTCATTCATCAGTCATCTAACTGTTTTGCTCAGCCCAAGCATATCTAAGGCTATCATCAAGCCCCCACCTTTCTCATTTCTCTATATCGTATTACTGTTTTAAGTTCTTTTGCAGGTTCAGCTAAGTCCAGACGACCATCCGCAGACGACAACCAACGTCATTCATCCAACTTCCAGCTTAGTTGCTTTGGGCCTGATTCTACCCGACCCATTCGACATACCAATTCGATCGACCACCTACAACAGTAAACACTTTTTTTTTTTTTTGTTTGAATAACGGTAGGGGGGAAATGATGATTTCTGAAAACCTAGGGGTAAAACGATGGTTGACTGAAATGTCAAGGGATAAATTAAAAATATCCCTTTAATAAACGAAAATAATCAAGAGTAACAAAAATATTGATTCAAAATAAATCCCATAAATTTTAATACAATTGTCCCAAGGGTGGCTCTATTGCCACCCAAACAATTTCTCCTGACACCCATAATTTAATAAAAAAATTTATCACAAAAATACCCTTAAAGGAATTTACGTAAAGGACAAATTATTTCTTGTTTGTAGATTGATATTTACTCCTTATATAGTTACATCATTCCAAACCTAACTATTCAACCCCCCCCCCCCCCCCCCCCCCCCCCCCCAAAAAAAAAAAAAAAAAAAAAAAAAAAAAAATCCTAAAAGCTCATTTCATTAGGATTTTGTTTGAAGATTGAAACAAAATTGAAGAAAAATAAGGAAAATATTTGCCTCCCAATGGGGTGTTGCCACGTAGCTTGCATTCTTCACAAAAAGGCCAAGTGACAACACTCCATTGGGTGGATCAGTACCCAAGTGTTATTCAAAAAATAAATAGTATAGGTGCAGAACAAGGGAATGACTTCGCGTCACGCGAGAATAGTGGTGTAAATATATGCTAGGCCTGATGGGCTCGGCATGGTTGGCCCGCCAAGGGTGGCGGGCCGTTCCAGGCACGACCCGTATGTTTTGCGGGCCAGGCTTGGCATGACCCACATACCTGGCACGAGACGGGTAGAGATTTAGGGCCTGGTGTGCCGGCCCAGCCCGCCGGGCCGACTGTTATATATATATATATATATATATATATATATATATATATACCATTTGAAACCATTTTTTTATTGTTTTTTTTTTTTTGAAAAATTTGACCGTTGCTGACGTCAGCAAACGGTCAAAATTTTCAAAACTAACTAAAAATTACACTTTACCCTCTCATCTCTTCTATTTTATATTTTTACCCACATTTCAAATTTTTCTATACATACCCCCACTCATTTAAATTTTCATACACTTTCTCTCGATCTCTATTCTCTCATTCTCTACTCTCTACTCTCTACTCTCTAGCCTCTACATTCTCCAACTCTCCATTACTCTCTCTAATCTCTATTTCTCATTTTCTCTACGCTTTCATATTTTAAATTTTTAATAATTCCATTCTTACTCTCTCTCTCTCTATTCTCTACACAACTAATCTACTACTCTACTATTCTAAATTTCTACTACTATATTACTAATATTATTCTCTAATCTCTCCACCAAAGCTCAAAGCCTCAAATGTATGTTTTTCCTTTAAATGTTATTAATTAGTTTTTAAATTTTATATTTATAGTTAATAATTAATATATTTATGCTTAGTTATTAATTTTGATATTTATTCTTATGTTTTATGTATATTTTATATTTATGGCTTTATGCTTAGTGTATTTATGAGTTAATATTTTTATGCTTTGCTTTGTTATAAATTTTAATATTTAATATTAGAATCTTAGATTTTAGTAAATTTATCATTTTGTGAATTTATGTCTAGTAATTAATTTTAATATTTGTATATTTTTATTTATGCTTAGTAATCTTACTATCTTAGTATATTTTGTTTAGTTAGTAAATTGATGATTTTATATTTAGTAATATATTTAAATATTTTTATGATATTTATGATTTTATGTTTAGTAATTAATTTTAATATGTTAATGCTTATTATATGTATGATTTTATGTTTAGTAATTACTTTTAATATGTTAATGCTTAGTATATTTATGATTTTATGTTTAGTAATTAATTTTAATAAGTTAATGTTTAGTATATTTATGATTTTATTTTTAGCAATTAATTTTAATATGTTAATGCTTAGTATATTTATGATTTTATGTTTAGTAATTAATTTTAACATTTTAATGATATTTATGATTTTATGTTTAGTAATTAATTTTAATATGTTAATGCTTAGTATATTTATGATTTTATTTTTAGTAATTAATTTTAATATGTTAATGCTTAGTATATTTATGATTTTATGTTTAGTAATTAATTTTAATATTTTTATGATATTTATGATTTTATGTTTAGTAATTAATTTTAATATGTTAATGCTTAGTATATTTATGATTTTATGTGTAGTACTTAATTTTAATATTTTTATACTTAGTATTTTATGATTTTATGCTTAGTTTTTAATGACTAATGATTTAATATTTGTATTGTAGGAAATGGATCATAATCATCCTCAATTTCTAGACGGCTTTAACATGGAGGACGATTATTTTGACCTTTCCGGGCCAACGGAATCGGCAGTTGAACCTTCTGGTTCCGACGCAACACCGACATCATGTCCTCCCAAACCTAAAAAGCACACATCAAACGTATGATAGTGTTTTGACGTAATACAGAAGACTATGCCAGACAGTCAAGTCATGGACAGAGCTCAATGTAAGTTTTGTCATAAGCACTATGTCACTTCGGGGGGGGACTGGTCATTTGCGAAGGCATATGGAGAAATGCATGCTTGCACACGGACAGGTAAACACTACAACCTAGACACAACTACAACGGCACCCAGACGGGTCCGTTACAACATGGCGTTACGACCCTGTGCATGCTAGAAAGTGCATGGCACGTTACATTGCATGTACTGATCAACCAATTTATTTTGGTGACAATTCTAGAACCACTACTAGGAACGATTTGTTAAAATGTTTTCAAACCCAACGAGATGAGTTGAAGGCTGAATTACAACATTTAACTGTTTCTATTGCATTAACTTCTGATATTTGAAGCGCAGGTTCAAAACATGACTATTTAACTGTCACGGGACACTATTTAGACTATGATTAGAATTTACAAAAAAAAAAAAAAAAAAAAAATCTTGGTTTTCGTCCTATGGATTGTGCACATATCGCAGAAAATATTTTTAATGTCATTATGTCTGTTTAAACTTTTGAAATACAACATCGCATCATTTCTATCACATTAGATAATGCATCTGCAAATACTAGTTCTATTGCATTTTTTTTTGAAAAAAATGTCCCACAACATGGGGGTTATTTCTTCCATCAACGGTGTGCATGTCATATCATCAATTTAGTTGTACAGTTTGGTATAAAGGTAGTAAGCGATTGTATAGATCGCAGTAGAGATGCCCTTGCTTGGCTCTACAGTTCTAATATAAGATTGAATGAATTCGGTAGATACTGTACAACCTTCGGTCTACGACCCCGAAGATTCCTAACAGATATGCCGGTAAGGTGGAACTCTACTTACTTAATATTGCTAAATTGTTTGGAATATGAATCACCTATTTCAGGTTTTTATAACATGAAAATGTCCGATCTTGGCCGTCCAACACTAACATCAGATGATTGGCATGTGGCAAAGATCTTTGTTCAATTTTTAAAGGTTTTTTATGATTCCACTGTAACTCTTTCCAGGGTCTATTACCCCACATCTTCCCTGACAATTCATCATATTGTGGACATATCTGAATTGTTAAACAATTATAGGGAAGATGATATCTTAGGCCCTACAGTTGTTGCCATGAAAACCAAGTTTAAAAAATACTGGTCTACAATTCCTGGCACATGCCGAGTTCCCCTTTCTGAAAAACAGGTCGCCCTGGCACAGCACAGGCCCGACCCGACCCGGCACAGAAAAATGGTGTGTCGTGCCAAGCCGTGCCCATTTTCAAAAACGGGCTTCTTCGGCCCTGCATAAATAGGCCGTGCCAGCCCACTTTTACACCACTATGCGAGAAATATAAAGTGAATATAGCTTTTGCCCTAACTCTGACTTTTAAGGCACAAAATTACTAAACGCACTATCCTTTCATGAAACACAAATGCAATTGCGCATCCGGTGCACAAACATTGCTGTACAAAGAGGAAAATAATTTGTGGGTGTGTAAAGAATTTGTAAAAGGAAATTTAATTAGGGTTATTTTTGGCATTATAATGGGTGTTGAAAGTAAAATTTAATTTTTAAATTTGAATAATGCATTTAGAGAGAAAATTGGGTGTAGGAAGAACTTTTTTTTGGTGGCAATAGAGCCACTCTTGTCCCAAATATAAATTTCATCCAAAAATAAATCCAAGCATGATATTCAAATGAAATAATTAAGAGTAACGTTAGACGTCCCAATTTTTTTTTTTTCCAAATTCGTTCCCAAATAATGTGACACGTGAAGTGTCAGTATCTTACAAATCATGAGATTATGTGGTGATTGATGTGATATTGACACCTCACGTGCTACATCATTTGGAACAGAATTTGGGAAAAAAAAATTTAGGATGTCTAGTATTACTCTTAAAAAATTACCCCAAATACGAAATTCATGGAAGTTCTTGATCCGTTCAAAAATTTCCCAATTTTACGTTATGTATTGTAACAATATCCCACATACTATCACTTTTCTTACCTTCTCAAAGTAGTGTTCTAGGTTAATCCGATGAGGACCTTCTGCAAAGGGCCACCTCGTAGATTTTGGTTAATGAATTTTTTGTCATTAACAGTATATCTACAACTATAATTGAAGATCTAGTATTTTGAACCTACTAGCTAATACTAAATACTAATACATAGGTTGGTAACGTGAATTATATATATAAAAAAAAAAACAATCGATATATTTTAGGGAAAAGATCATTTTACTGACCTTTACCCTATTAGAAAGGTGAGGATAGGATTTGTCTATATTGACTAGTCTCTCCCCTGAGATGAAACTAATGTAAAATCTCCCCCTTATGTTACCTTTTCCGTCCAAAAAAGCATTAACCGTCAATCTTGTTGGTCAAATGACCGTTTTATCCTTCAAAATATTCAGAAAATGATCATTTAACCCTCCAGATATTTATTAAATAAAAATATATTTAAAAAATAGAAAACAACAAAAATAAAAATAGAATTGAAAAAAAAGAAGGATCTCCACTATCCATCTCAAAGATAGACGGTGGAGATCTCTCTCTTTTTATTTAATTTTAAAAATCGAAATTAAAATAAATAAAATAAAATAAAATAAAAAAGTTCTTAAAAATATTTTATATCTGAAAACAAAAGGTTTTTAAAAAAATAACACTAGAATACCAAATCCCACCACCATCGCCACAACCTCACCATCACCAAAAACATCATCAGCCACCACTCATCCTCACCCATTCTCTCTCCCAAACGTCCAATTACAACCCAAACAAAAATCAAAAAACAAAAAACAAAAAACAAAAAATTCTTTCTTTTAGACACCCTCTCTCACCAAACAAAACTCTCACTCATCAAAGATCAAAGCTCTATCTATTTTCTCTTCAAATCAGATCCCGATTTCAACCCAACACCCAACCCAAAAATCTATCCCACCACCACAAACCCACAAAATCGAATCATTTCTTCCCCGTTTGATGATCTACAGTGGCCACCTCTCTCTTCTTCCCTATTTGGTTTCAACGGTGGTTTGTTCCATCCCTTTTCTTCTTCTTTTTCATCGTTGATTGGGTTTGGGTGTGAGTGTTTTCTGGGTTTGATTGGGTGGGGGTGAATTGGGTGTGGGGTTGGGTTGGTGTGTTGGTTCGAACCTAGAATTGGGTTCGATTCCAAATCTGGTAGCTGAGAACAGGTTTGTTTCGGTTTGTTTCTTGGGTTTCTGAATCGAATCTAGGCTTGGTGGTGGTCCAAATCTGGGTCGGGGTTTGGTGTTGGTGTGTTGTTTCTTAGCTTGATGGTGGTGATTTGGTGTTGGAATTGGGTTTTTTGTTTTTTGATTTTGGTTTGATGATGATGATTTTGATGATGTTCAATTTTTTGATTTGTTTCTTAGCTTGATGATGTTAGTCCAAATCTGAATCGAATCTAGGATTTGTTTCTTGGCTTGATGATAGATTCGATGAGATGGATTTGGTGACCAGGTCCATCATTTTATTTTTTTAAATTATGGGTCCGGCTATGATGGTGAGGAAGGTCTGGTTACAGTTTGGTGGTGTGTTGATGGTGATTATCTGGGTTTGGAGTTGTTTTAATTTTTAATTTGTTTAATTGTAGTCATTTACCATTTTGCCCTCTCTATTTTAATGGTCAACGCAAATATGGACGGAAATACTAACAAAAGGGGTGCTTTTTTAACATTATTTCGATTTCGGGGGGAATAACGGCCAATATGAACAAACTATATTCTCACCTTTCTAATAAGGCAAAGGTCATGGGGAAAAACGATCTTTTCCCTATATTTTATTTTTGTATATTTAGCATTTGAATTAAATATTTGTTTGATACCAATTAGAAATTAAAACATTTCAATTTTCATAAATTTACTTTTAAAAACAAAATCATATCATTTTTTAGTCACCGTATAAATTCACAATAATTAATTATGTTTGGTATGGCTTTTATAGGAACCAAAAGTGTTTTTTCAATACTAGGGGTGCGTTTGGCACGGACATGGGACAAGACAAGGTGGGACGGGATATGACAGGTTGTTCTGTATTGTGTTTGGAAGGCCTGAGAAAGAACTGTGGATTGTACTATTATACGTTTGGTATGGCTGGGACAGGATATGACAAGAGGTTCAAATGACCAGAGTGCCTCTCATGTCCTTTCCATTATTTATAACAATTTTATTAAGTTTGAATTTTTTTTTTGAAAAATATCAAATATTATTGAATTAAAATTAATTAAAAATCATACAAAATTAATATTTTCTTTCATTTTCTCACCTCCCAAACACTAGTTTCAGATTTCAAAATCATATTTCATCATCCAACATATTATCCAACTTCATCTTTATCATCCATACAGCACCGACCTTCATCAAATCAAAAACCCAAAAAAAAAAAATTCCAGATTTTTTTTTCCAGCAGATTTTTTTTTCCAGATTTCATCACCCAACACATCATCCAACTTAATCTTCATCAACCATACACCACCGATCTTCATCAAATCAAAAACCCAAATTTTCTTTCCAAATCCTAAAGAAGAAGAAGAAGACCTAGATTTTCTTTTCAAATCGAAAACCCAATCGAGAGAGCAACATGAATAATAAGAAGAAGAAGCAGCCAGTGATTTCACCCATTGAAAACTAATTTTTTTCCCCAATTTCTAGGGTTTTGTTTAAGAAAGAAAGAAATAAATAAAATTGAGCCATGGATGGTGATCCAGAGATGAACGAGAGAGAGAGAGAGAGAGAGAGAGAGAGAGAGAGAGAGAGAGAGAGAGAGAGAGAGAGAGAGAGCTCCATGGATGGTGATCCAAGATGACCGAAGGAGAGAGAGATCAGAGATGGTAATTGATTCATGTGGTTTATATATATGTGTTGTAATTTTTGCAAGTAATAAGGGTAAAAAAGTCTTTTTCAGACTTGTCCCATGCATGGGACAAGTCTGGCCGAGTTATTTGGGTGGGACAATTTTTTTTTGTCCCATCCTGTCCCATGTTACAGATGCGCCAAACGCGGGACAAGAGAAAGTTGTCCCGTTCTGTCCCATCCCACGTACCAAACGCACCCTAGAAGCTGTTTAAAGGGGATTGTTTTTGGTTTTTTTTTTTTTTTTTTTTTTTGTTTTTGACAAATTTCAAAAAGAGATTTTTTAAACCTAAAATTGGGGTAAGCATATAATAGTGAGCAGAGCTATAACACATTTATTCATCTCATCATTTTTTACCATGTTAGCATTATTTAACCCAATTGTATTGTTTTTTCTAACAAAAAGTGATGAGGTGGATAAGTGTTCTCACAGTTATATACCTACCAGAGAATAACTATCTAAAATAGCTATTTTGTCTACTCGAAGAAGCTCAATTTTTAGACTTCTCCTAATCAACTCCTTGTAAGTTTATTATTAGAGAGCTTCTTTTGACAATCCAATTTTTTCTTTTTACACTTTTTTTCTAAAAACACTCCATTATTAAAATTAAAATTTTAAAAAATTATAAAGACACTTCATTTTGTTACAAAATTATCCTTTTTATCTTTTTTGAATTAAATTATTAAAAAAAAATTATCTCTTCTAAATCATTAAATTAATTATTATATATTAAATACTCTCATAAATTTTTAATTACCACATTAAAGTCTCTCTCCTCCAATATATATCTCTAATTTTCTATCTTCATTCTTTCTCAAGCAAGACTAACAGTTATGGAAAAAAAAAAAAAAAAAAAACTTACTCTTTTGGACGTCGAAAATCAAGTTCACTTAGTAGATACTTTTCCCAATGACTGCTCGGATATGATTTCAAACCACATCATCTTCCGCCTGGTTCTAAATCTATCTTTCTATTTTCCGATTGAATTATGGAAACTGGAACTATAGTTGATGGCTTGATGCTGCCTTTTATTTATTGTGGTTCTGTGTGTAGATAGATGTCTACAAATGAATGGTGGCATTGTTAGAAGTGTCAATATATGTTCAAACGCTTTTTGAGAAGCAGTTGAAGACTCGTAGTAGCGTAGTACACAAATCATGAATATATTTCCTTGTCGATCTTCTGATGGGAAGTGGCCATTAATGGCAGCTTTTGTACAACTTCAGATTCTAAACCACAAAACTCTCGATGAAGATTTTTTTTTTTTTTTTTAATTTGATTTTTAGGAACTATACGTGTGTATATATATATATATATATATATATTACAAAAAAAAAAAGTTTTTTTTTTTTTTTAAAATCAAAATATGAAAATACTTTTTATTACTCTTGTAGGTATGTGATTCTTGAGAACTTTAATTCTTTCATTAATCATAGAAATTATGAGTATAATCGAATCTAGTTGAAACAATTCAAGTTTTCAAATATTTTTTTTTAAATAATTGACTATTTAATATATATATATATATATATATATATATATGTGTGTGTGTGTGTGTGTGTGTGTGTGTATACTGTTAGTAAAAAACTATTATATATATATACATACATATATATTCAAGTTTTTTTTTTCTTTAATTATTAATCAGAGATTGATAGAGAAAGTATGGAAATATGATTTATTTATTTTTTTGTTTGAAAAATGGAGAGAGATTAATTAGGAGAGAGTGTTTAATACGGTAATAACATATTTAAGAGAGAGAGTTTAATACATAATATTTAATGTAATGATTTAGGAGAGAATTTTTTTTTAATAATTTAATTAGTTTGGAATGTCCTTAATTCTTGTTTAGTAATTTTAATTTAGGTTAAAATTGTCATTAATAAAAAAAATTAAATTGGAGTGTGGATAGATAATTTGTGGATTGTAAGGAGAAGCTCTCTTATTATTATTATTATTTTTAATAAAGATGCATTGTCAATACTACCCTTTATAAATTTTAAATACTTCATCATATACATCTTCAATTACAAAACCCTAATTTATTTGAATACTTATTAGACATTATTTTTGTCCCCACATCTACATTGGCATTCAAATTTGAAACTAATTCTATCGTATGAAAATCAAATTTCAATCCATGAAAGAACTATGGAGAAATAAATTAGGATTCTGAAAAATGATTTTGTTTCATTGTACATTTCAAAAAAAGAAATTATTTTCTGTTAGTCTTATTTTCAAAGTTTGTTTAATCAAATCCGCCATGAACTTTAACATTTGTTGAATCAAAGACTCCAAAATGTTGTGAGTCTGCCGAAATGCTAACTGGTTAGAGACCAATTTCTTTTGCCAAATGAAGACCTGGAAGCAGGACTACTTGAGAACAAACTGCCATTACCAAACCTTGTGAATCGCCTTTTCAAAAGCTACTCAACTCCCCTTATTTTATACACACCTATGGTTAACATTTAAGGTAACTAATTATGGAATTTTAGGGTTTCAAGAGAAAATTAGTAACATTAAAATATTTTAGGTGGGTACAGGGTCATATTTAGTTGATTTTTTTAATTTGAATATCAAAGAAATTCTTCTGTAATTAATTTGCTTATTTATTGGTAATCTTATTTATTTTTTGGAGTCTTAATTTACAAATGCTATCTTTATACCTTTATTTGTAATTTATCACAACCAAAAGCTCTTTTTGAGGATACATGGCCAAACAATTTACCAACTTAAAAGCACTTTTTTAATTGAATACCTAACAACATAGCAAAAAGAACTATTCTAGAAACTCTACTTCAAAAACCATAGCAAACACACCTTAACAGTTGCCTATTAACTTTGCAGCAGATCATTTTATCAACATGATTATTTTAAAATCTATAATAAATAACATTTCAATCAATTCAGATTTCACAAACTCAATAAATAATGTGCTATCCTGCTCACCATCTAAGAAAAATTCTTACATGTACCCAAACACAAGATTATAGAGTACCAATAAAACCGGGAATAATAACAAAACAAACTTGTCATTCCATCGAACATCACTTATTTGCATTAAGATTCTTGTTTGCGTTCTGATAATCGAGGTTCACATCTTTAAAATAGCTGACGTATGCCTGCCAAGTGTCAAAGTAACAATGGAAGTGACTCTAAATTCTATAAAGCCACACACTAAAACCAATTGAATGCGTAAAAAATAAAAATAGAAATGTTTTTAATTTCATCAATTACACTTTAAAAAAAAATTAATATTAGTTGTATTTTTTATTTTTATTTTTTCATTTTCATGTACATTTGTCTTGATAATTTTTATTAACAAGTGATAACTACATTAAAAACAAACTCATTAAACACTTTAATTAATACAAACTATTGCCAAAGAATGAAATAATCAAATTACCTCCAATGTCGCAACAGCATGATATTTCTGAACCAGTAGCTGTTTCTTATATAAAGGTAGATCATCATACCCCGGGTAGTGTTCCACGTATCGTTTATAATAATACTCTTTATGCTGTCAAGACAATGGAATAGCTATGAGATCCTGTGATTTGCATCAGGAATGCAATGACCATTTGGTTTTTTTTTTTAATTAAATTGAGGCTTACGCCTCGTGAGGCTCTCGAGACTCGATTTAGCATTTCAAAATGTTGAGAAATAGAGATATGCTAATGGCTAATAATGTTTGATAGTTTAATTTGCAAAATAATTGCCATATAATTAACTAACTACAAATAACAAAACATGAGAAAAAATCTTTCTTAATAGTTTAACACACACTAACCTCTGATGCATAGCGATCACTCCAATAAGTGTACTTTAAACCATTAAATTTCTCAATACTGCATAGGTCAGAAATAAATTTCGCCCCGTCCTTATCCTAAACAAATAAAAGAATATAATCAAAAAATTATAATGAAATTAGACAGCGAATGAGAAACAATCTTGAAAATCCATGACATGAAATATGAAATACTCACAATATCCTCACAACGAGATGGCTTTTCTGCTCGTCTAGGTTTGCCAACAATGAAGCCATAAAGATTATGTTGGGAGATCTGCATAAACACAGATGTAGTAGAGATGGCTCTTTATATCAGATATGTTGAAATATATATAATTGCAACAAAAGCGCACAAACTTACCAATCCTGGAAAATATCTTGTCACTGAATCCATATGATTTTTGCAAGGCCTGCAATGTCGACAGAATTGATCGAGATTAACACATGGATAAACAGAAACATAAAACATTGAAAAAGGTTATTGAGAGATTTCATACATACATTATAGGATAAACTTGTGAGATTAAGTAATCTGTCAGAGCCAAACCCACAAAATCTCGACGAATATTCAAACCTAGCAAAAGATACGATTTCCCACTAAGGCGTTCTGTTCCCGTGAGTTTGCTGTTCATCTCACGCAATCCATCGTACAAGGTATGGGGCTTCACGTACTTCATCACAGATAGATATTCTATGTGTATTGCACTTTTTACAAGAGATAATGACGAATAAGTGAACAAGAAACAGGACAAAGATGCAATAATTTAGTTGATTTTGAGTGTCTCCAACTGAAAACATGTTTCTCATTATCTCATAGCAAGAATTACTTATTATTAGAAATAAATAAACAGATAAAAAGTTTTAAATGAGTCCATGCCCATGGCAGTAGATACGTACGAACCTGCGAAAGATTAAAAAATCAATGACGTGGACGTCTGGACTAAACGACGGCAGTGGCAGGTATGAACGAGAAAGGAGCCAGCAGTTACCTTCTGCCTGAGAACTTACTCGGCGGCCCACTGGTTTGAGACTTGGAAGCAGTATGAGTTAAAATTATAAGTTAGGGTTTGTAAGTAGCAATGGATATGTCATCAGTCTGGCCTATGAAGGCATGAAGCCCAGCTCATGTCCTTATCTATTTATTGGGCTAATTAATCTTCGATAATTTTTTTTTTTTAAACATCTTCTTTAAATTTCTAATTACTTAATAGGGTACTATTGTATTAATAATTTTTAAAATGTTATAATTTATAAGGACGCCCCACGTATTACCAATTTATCCTTTTTTTTTTTTTTTTTTTTTAAACTTTTGTTGAAATATATAGGGGTAATATCATTAAAGTCCCTACTTTTTCATGAATTGTCACATTTTTAAATGATTTTACTATATTAGTCACTTTAATCCCTTGTTTTTTCAAAATACATCAGTTTAGTCTTTCTGTTAGTCACCCATTAGTCAAAGATAACAGATCCAAATGCATTTTAGTCCTTAATGCATTGAACTTCAAACTTTAGACATGCGCACATTAATTAAGGAGTTTTCCAACATGCGGGAGTAAATATAATTTTTTTTTTGAAAAGACAAAAAAAATAAAAAATAAAAAAGAATTTGAAAAAGAGACTTTTAATTTATTTTAAAGATATGAAATAGCGTTTAATTAAAAATCACAGTCAATATGTTGATTAAATTGAAGAAGATTGATACACCTCCTTTTCCATAATTGAAGAACATTCATAGTCATTCACAATCAATCTTCTTCAATAGAACATTCACATTCAATATATATATATATATATATATATATATATATATATATAAACATAAATGTTCAAGTCAGTGTGCATTGATATAACTTCATCAGTGCGTTGAATGTGAACCATTAGATTTATATACTTTGACTCAAAGTGTATGCACTTGTCAAAACTTCTCCATAATCAGTAGTTCACATGTATTGGTACTGATGTAGTTACATCAGTGCGCACTAATGTGAACGGGACCATATATATATTCAATCTCTTTTAAATTCAATACACACTTATCCATATTGAATTTTTAATTTCTTCTTTTGGGTTTTAATTTTTGGGCACAAAATTTAAAGATCACAGTGGTGGAGGGGCTTGAACCCAACAAATTATAAGAGATGTTGAATTCCATTACAAAAAAATCAAAAAAGGAACATATGTTGAATTGAAAAAGAAAAAAAAAATCAAACGGAAATAATTAACAAACAAAAGAGATTAAAAAACTCACATAAATGCGGTGGTGGTTTTTTTGAAATAAAAAATATAATCGAGGATAAATTCAGTAAATGACATTTTATAATAAGGACATTTTGGACAATCCATTTATATGTAAAGGTTTAAAACTTAAAAAGTTAAAGGGTAAAAATGACATTTTATCTTGATTAAATAACAACAAAGGGTTTTGTCAAAAAAAAAAAAAAAATAGCAATAAAGGGTAAAATTGTATTTTTACACATTCTGTTATAATTGACCGTTAGTTGTTTGGTCAAATGGACTAATGTGATGTATTTTGAAAAAATAATGGACTAAAGTGACTAATATGGTAAAGACGTTTAAAAAGGTAACAATTTGTGAAAAAGCAAGGACTTTAGTGATATTACCCCAAATATAAAACATTGTAACAATATATGATGTATGGAGAATTTTTCGAATTATTTTAATTCCCAGAATAAATTTATTTACAATAAGTCCAATGATGGAATTTTGACAAAACTTTAGAGTGCACAAACAATTTTTTGCAACGTGGCTTGACTAGTTTGGTAGCCAAAAATGGCCCAATACGCTAAGGCCCAAACTCTGCAAGGAAGATCCTACCCAGGCCCACGATGTTGGGCCGACCCAACAAAGCTACCATCAATACTTACCGTTTAAGACCCATTTAAACATCAGTTACCAAAATACCGATAACCGCCCACTCAGGTGAGGATTCTTCTCCTAAGATCACGTCCACTATCAATACTGGGAAAGTAAACGTTGGGGCTCCGGCTTCAAATATAAATATGAAGGCTCTCCCACTAAAAAGCTCTATGAATTCTTTCTTAACTAAAGCTTACGATAGCGTACTGAAATTCTGCTTCTAAAGCATTCCGGCCACCGGAAATCAACCACTATCACCTTTCTCAGCCCAAGCACACCTAAGGCTAATAACCCTACACCCACCTCTCTATTTTCTGCGTTATATTTCTATTTTAAGTTCTTTTGCAGGTTTACCGAAGTTCAGAAGACCATTTCCAGACGACAGTCGAAATCGATCAATCAACCATCAGCCTAGTTGCTTTGGGCCTGATACAACCCGACCCGTTTGACGTACCAAGTCGTTCGACCACCTACAGTTTGGCGCCCACCGTGGGGCCCATTGCAACTATCTTTGAACTCTAATCAAATCACCAATCAACATGACTGGAAGTGGACCAGTCCCGACTGTTGAAGAACAGATCGCTGAGTTGACTGCTCAAATGACATCGAACGCTGAGAAATTACAGGCGCTCGAAGCAGAGAATACAGCGATCCGAGCGACAAATGAAGAGCTGAGGACACTGGTCGACGGAGTAGTGCCTGACTCAATGACATCGGAGCGTCCGATCTTAGCTAACGATGGCGAACAGGTTGTCGATCGACCAGCTCCAAGAGAGCTAGCAACACCAGGCAATCCCATCGCACCAAACACGAATCCGAGCGACCAGTAAAACCAGCCGGCGCCCTAGACAAATCGAGTCGAAATCGACCTCAACAACTTGCCGACTCAGAATGAAATGCTAAACGAACAAGATCCAGCCATGGATCAGCAACCAGACAACGTCATTTGAACGACCATGTCATTCCAGTAGACACCGGGATTGGTAAAACCCGGACCCAACTTACATTTATCTGCTAATTTAGAATTCTCTAGCAGGTTTGTAGAAATGGAGGCTCTCATCCAGAGAATTCCAGGAGTCCCAGCTCCCATAAAAAAAAGCACAGCTAACAGCTTTGCTGACTCACCCTTCGTCGACGCGATTGCTCTCATCGAGATGCCCAAGAAGTTCAACTTCCCAAACATGAAGCAGTATGATGGGACAACCGATCCAGACGACCACATAGCACAGTATAAATAGAGAATGTTTACTGCTGTGATTCCACATGACCTGAGAGAAGTGTGCATGTGCAAAGCCTTTGGGTCTAGCCTCAGTAGCCCTGCTTTACAATGGTACACTAATTTGCCTAACAATTCAATTGATTCTTTTGCGCAGCTGCAAACTGGAAAAACAGTCGAACGACTTGTACACGATAACGCAGAGACCAGGCGAAAACTTGAGGACTTATGTCGGATGCTTCAACTGGGAGAAAGTACAGATCCCACATTGCAATCAAGCAACCGCCATCTACGCCTTCAGGAAAGGTCTCAAGTTTGATTCCGACTTATATAAAGAACTTACTAAGTATCCATGCAGGACAATGGAAGATGTATTGGCCAAAGCATAGACACAAATCAAGTGGGAAGAAGACGAAGCAAATTACATCGGTCATGCCAACAACAGCTGTTGACGGTGATTTTTGGTGATCACCAAGTCAATGATTCGTTCTCGAGTTACTGCAATTTATATGTGAGTGCGGTCAAAGATTGTAAAGAAATAACAGATGATTTACGTGGTAAAACTCCAAAAGATCGGAGAAACATCCACGGGATCGTTGCCTCTAGCAACAAAGCCAAATCCACTATGAATCACGATTACAAGATGAAGAATGACAGAATGATTACAAGCTCTTCAATACAATTTTCTCTCTCTCTCTCCGTTCTACCTTTTTTTTACGTACCCCCTGTTTGTGTATAGAGGGGGTATTTATACATGTTGTTCTTAGGGTTTTAAGGTGGCCGCTAGGGTTTGGTGTTGTGGTGCCCAAGTCTCAAGCGGTTTCCTAGTCCTAATTAGATTATGTTTCCTCTTTTGGCTGAGTCTGATTCTGGACGAGATTCTTTCTCCTTTATTCGCGGGAGAACTGCTTGTTTCCTTGTTAAACTCTAATAGTCCACATCGTTGCTTATCGTGGATGTGCTGGTCGCTGATTATGATTGGCATACGAATGTTGGTGACTATCTCATTGATTCCCGAGTATGTATGCCCGAGTATGCCCGAATGTGCCCGAGTGAGATTTGCTGCCCGAGTTGATCGTCTTCGTTTGTGGTCGGACTACTTACTCTTTTTTCCGAGTAGGTTATCGTGGGAGGTTTCTGCTCCATAAGTTGACTTATCTTGACTCTTGCTTCCCTGGCTTTTCGTGCTAATGACGTGTCCTTCACCACTAATTTTTACCTATAACAATACCCCCTTAAATATTTGAGCCGATCATGTTGAGCCAGGTCCTCTCGGGACGAATATTTAATTTCAATAATTTCTCACAACTGGTCCTCGCTTGTCGTTTTCCGCATTAATGTATCCTCGTTTGATTCGAAGCTTTAAATGACGTGTCTTAATTACGACCGCACGCATTCGATTCACCACTCATTTCAGAAATCTCTTGATGGTGACGTTTCTACTCTCTGGCGGCTCAAGGTGCTCTCCGGTTGCCACTTGTCTTTTCTTTGTTTGGCTGGGTCACGACTCATTTATGAGACACGACCTCTCTGTTTGCCTGCGTGTAGCCCACGTCATAGCCCACGCCCCTCTATTTTCCCGCTTTACTGTGCCTCTCCTAGGGTTTCGTTCGTTTTTGAAATCAATGTGCCGCCTATATATGTTGGTTATCCACCTCCCCTTCCCTTCTTATTTCTTTTCCGCCATTTGAGTATTTCTTCGAAACAAGTGTGCCTGTGTCCCTTGCGTTTCTGGGTATTTTGTTCTCTCCTCCAACTTGTTTTCTTAATCCTGCTTTGCCGAGATCGTCTGTTTCGACCCCCAGGCCTGTACTCGAAGGTTTCTCCTCTGTTGTCTGCATTTACCTGCCTTTCCCTAATCAAGGTTAGTTCTCATGGATCCTGAAGCTAGATACCGTCTTTTTACTGTTGGTATGATTGCTATTGAGCGAAATGATGCTTTCACTGCGTCGGTTGTTCACAGGTTATTAGACGAGCCTCTTTTCGATCAGCCGCGTTACACTGACGCCGACGTTTCTGGACTTTTTCCAGAAAGGCCTGCTACTTCTGAGGTTCCTCCTGCTTCAGAGATTCCTACTGCTTCTGCCAGTTCATCACCACCTTACTCATACCAACCTGAAGCTTGGTCGGATTCTTCTGCTTGTACTGATATTCGCCCGAGCAGAAGACCAGGAAAGAGGATGACTACTCGCAGAGTTTATAAAGACTCGCATTCTCGGGAAAGCCGAGTGGCGGCTCAAAGGATTATCGAAGATGATATTGAAGAGGAGCACAGGGCTGCTCGTATTCCCTTCTCCCCCGAGCGTATTTGCATTTATGATGTTGAGCCGAACGTGGTCGGCCCTGACGAGATAACGCGATATATGCGGCGGTTCGATTTGGACAGCAATGAGATTTCGCTGATCCCAGCCGAAGGTCGGGCTGCATGGAACCCACCCCCCGGCCACGTAGCAATTTACGGGTCCATGCTTACATGCGGCGTCACTCTTCCTCTTCAGCCTTTTATTACTTGGTTCTTGGCTGAAGCCCGACTCGCTCCGGCCCAGCTCACGCCGAACAGTTATCGCATCCTGATGTGCATGTGGCACATGTGGCATAGAATGAAGCGGCCACCTCCCACTCCTCGCGAGGTTCGCCATTTCTATTCGCTGAGGCCAGTGGGGAAAACCGGGATTTATTTTCTCCAGTCGAACCAGCCCGAGTTCTGGATTCCAAAGAATGTCGTGGTCAAGGGCTGTGTCGAACCGACCACGGACGAGAAGATGAAAGGGTTCGTTTGGGGCTTCCCGACCTCGAACAAGTTTTGGAAGAACAGCTGGTTCTTCGTGGGCAAAGACTGGGGCCAGTCGATTAGTTTCGATTTGGACGGCACTCAGATGACCTGCCGGGTTCCTCGGTACTTCTGCACGCCGCAGTGGAACCATCTAACTTCAGCTTTTACTGATGAGGAGCTGAAGACCTTGGCTCGGGCAGCAGTCCGCCCCCTAGAGAAAAGGGGAAAACCCTATCTCTATAAAGAGGGGAAAATGATCAAGGCCCGTCTCTTCCCTCAGATTTCCGCGTGCCGCCGACGCCGTAAGTTTACTTGTATGCATTTTTTATTTGCAACCTGACTTCTAAGCTTGCTTGCTAACTCGGATTCTTCTCTTTTTTTTTTTTTTGAAGTGTTTGACGTTGATATAGTCAGTGATGGTCTGGCACGCCGGATGAAAGGCATCGTCGAGGCGAGTCGAAAGGCAGTCCTTCGTCAACGAGATGCTGGGATAGCCCCTCCTGAAGACGAATCTGACGAGGGTACTCCCGGGAACGTTCCCGAGGGAGATGATGAAGAGGGAGTACCCGATTATGTGCCCGAGGAGGCTCACGATCAAGAACCGACCGTGTGTTCGGCGGGAGCTGAGGGCGCCTCGGGGAACTTTGGAGTAAGTAGGACCTCTGCTGATTCGGGCAATCCCGCAGGTCCTTCCTCCAAGGGGAAAGAAAAAGTAGGGGATCTCCCTGAGCCCGAGCGGGCAAATCCCCCCAGCGGATCTGGTTCCCCCCACTCTGCTGCTGATATGCAAAACGTCCCTTTTGAAGCAGTTGGGGGGCCTTCAGGTGCGGTAGCTCCGGAGTTTCCGACTTCAGTTGAACCGAACCGTTCTTCTTCGGAGATTCCTGCCTCTGCTGATCCGATTTCTACTCCTGGGGACAGCAACACTGAAGCGGGGCAGACTGGGAAAAGGAAGGCTTCGTTTTCTTCTGGTCGCCCTTTCCCAAAGATTCCCCGAGTAGTTGCGTATGTTAATTCCTCTTCGGAGGATGAGGGGGAGGATGATGCGAGCGTGACCCCGCCGCGGGAGCAGGTCAGAGAGAGTGCTGGTGGCTCAGCTGGCCTTCCTCGGGCGGCCCCGTCCGCTGAACTCCCCGAAGGCGATGTGGGTGATATGGGCTCCTCTCCCCAAATCGATGATCCCACCCCCGAGACTATTTTCAGGGCCATGGCTTCAGGCCGAGCCTATATTGGGGAGGATCGTTGGAGTCGTCTCAGGACCGGGACTGTGTCTGACCGACTCCACAATTTCTTCAACAGCGCTTCCTACGTGAGTGACTCTCATATGCGTCATTTCGCATTCTTCCTCCCCTTTTTTTTTTTTTTATATTTGTTGATTTGTTTGTTGCAGATGGTGGCCGAGATGTCTGGGGCTTGCGAAGCTGGCGAAGCCCAAGCGGAAAAAATAAGAAGGCTAGAAGCCCAATTGAAGGAGAGCGAAGATCACTGTTCTCGGGCTGAGTTAGCTCGTCAGGAGGAGGCCAGGTCGGGTGAGATGCTCGTAAATCAATGCTTAGCACGGCAAATGGAAGCCGAGCAACGGGCATCTTCTGCTGCGGAGGAGGTCAGGACTCTACAAGATCAACTGTCGTCCACCCGGGAAGCCTTGCTTCGAGCCGAACAGAACGCCGAAGACGCCAAGTCTGCTTATGAACGTCGAATCAACGACTTGGAGTGTCAGGCCCTGACGGCCAAGGAACTGTCGAAGGGATCTAGGCTGGAAATGGAGCTACAAAGCGTTGACCGTTTTAAGAGATCTCCAGCCTATGATGCTCTGCTTCTTCGGGAGTTCCAGCGTGGAATGGTCTCGGCCGGCGAATTTTTTAAGCAAAGGAACAGGGCGACTGATCGGGCCCGGGCCAACTGGAGCCTGTCAATTAGGAAGCATGTGGATACATCCTTGGAGTCTCTCCGGATCCAAATGAAGGAGTGGCGGGCGTATTGTAGAAGTAAAGGAAAAACGCCACATCCCATGCACCTTGAGGTTCCGACCGCCGAGTCGTTCTCTACCTTTTACGCCAGTGAAAGGGCGAGTTTTAGCAACGAGATACCCGACTTGGGGCCCGTTCCTGGTACCGACTACAGTCCCTGGATGGATGACGAAGAAGATGTGATCATATGGCCATCGGACGACAGTCTTCTGAGCGAGTATGTGATGGAGCCTGACCCTGATGTTGGCAGAAGCAGCTCACCACCCCCGGCGCCTTCCTCTTGATCTTCAAGCCTTTTTGTAACTTTTTGTAACTATACTTGTACATCTTTCATATATACATCGTATATTGTATCTTTCTATGCACTATGAATATAAGACCAAATTTTACTCTTACATTCTACTTTTTGCCGAGTATCTTATGTAACTGGCTTATCAGTTTAGACCGAGTATCTTATTTAACCGGTAACTAATTTTCGGCCGAGTATCTTATGTAACTGGCTTATTGATTTAGACCGAGTATCTTATTAAACTGGTAACTAATTTCGTGCCGAGTATCTTATGTAACTGGCTTATTGATTTAGACCGAGTATCTTATTAAACTGGTAACTAATTTTGTGCCGAGTATCTTATGTAACTGGCTTATTGATTTTTTTTTGGGGTTGTTTACCTTCACGTTGCGTCGGGGCTCGCCGCGACCATACGTTGAGGTCCTTGCACAAGTCACCTAGGACGTCTCCTGGTTTTATCTGCGCAAGGGTTCGTCGAATCGTTGGGGTACTTTGTACCGGCCAACACGACTGCGCATCTCACTAGTCTTTCTAGCGGCGCTCCGAGCATTTTCCCAGTTATCCTGGTGCCTCGGTTTTGCCTTTTTGCTAAGGGACGCGTTTGCATCGCTTTAACTAGGCGGGCATGCTACTACAGCTTTTCCGCCCTTCGAGCACCACTCGTCCGCTCTTTCGCGGCCTTATAGCGCTCGACTTTTTCGGCATTTATTCGGTCGCCTTGAGTGACCTCCATTGAAATATTGCTCATGGATTTTATTGATTCCGCCACATCGTATTTGCAACTGAACTTTATTAGATGATCATGAACATGAAATTAATAAATAAATCTGAAATTTCAACGCAGAAACTAAAAACTGAGCTAAAGCAGAATAAATAAACTGTAGAACCATAACCGGATTCTTTTAGGGATAGAAGATCTTCAGGTATTGTGCGTTGCATGGTCGGGGTACCAGGCCACCTTCTGGTCGGGATATCATGTAGGCCCCGTGCCCTACGATTCTCTTGATGATATATGGTCCTTCCCATTTGTCGGCGAGGGATCCTGATGATTTATCCTTGGTATTCGGTGATACTCTCCTTAGCACTAGATCCCCGAGTTGGAATCTCCGCTCCCGAACATGGGAGTTGTAGTACCTAGCGGCCCTTTGCTGGTATGCGGAATTTCTTACTTGTGCTGCGTCTCTGATTTCTTCAAGCTCGTCTAGGTTCTGCTGCAGCATGTCTATGTTGTGCTCGGGACTGTATAGCTGGACCCTGGGGGATGTGAAAGTAGTTTCTGCTGGGATAACAGCTTCCGTCCCGAATGCCAGCGCGAAAGGAGTTTCCCCTGTGGAAGACCTCACAGTTGTTCGGTATGCCCATAGCACCTCAGGCAGTTTGTCTGCCCAGCCACCTTTCTTTGCCTCTAGCTTTGCCTTCAATGTGTGCTTGATTACTTTATTCACGGCCTCTGTTTGGCCATTGGTTTGAGGATGAGCAGGCGATGCGTAGTAGTTTGCGATCTTGAACTCTTCACACATTTCTCTGAACTTCTTATTATCGAATTGAGTCCCATTGTCTGTTATGATGATGCTCGGGATCCCAAACCGATATATTATATTCTTTTTAACGAAGCTGGTAGTGTTTGCCTCGGTGATGTGTACAAGTGCTTCTGCCTCTGCCCATTTGGTAAAATAATCCACCGCCACAATAGCATGTTTGGCTCCTCCCTTCGTTCCTGTGGGCATTGGTCCTATCAGGTCGAGTCCCCACATGGCAAAGGGCCAAGGCGAGGTTAAGCTTCTGAGCAACTCTGGGGGTCGCCGAATGTCATTTGCTACTCTTTGGCATGTTTCGCAACTTTCTGCGAATTGCTGCGCTTCCGCGAACAGAGTCGGCCAATAGAACCCTTGCCGGAGTATCTTGTGTGCTAAGCTTTTACCCCCAGTGTGGTTCCCACATACTCCACTGTGGATACTTCTCAGGATCTCTCCAGTCTTCTCACCGGAAATGCATCTCTGCAATACCTTCGAGAATCCTCTCCTATATAATTCTCCTCTCAGAATCGTGTACCGGGCTGACCTGTACCTGATGCGTTTAGCTTCCACAGCATCCTCCGGTAGTATGTTCTCCTCCAAGTACTTTCTGAGTTGGTATGTCCAGTCGCCCGGGCTAGGTCGGATCTCTGCTATTATGATTTCCTCGGGTTCCGCTGTGCTTGGTTTAGTCAGGTGCGCCACTGGTATTGCTTTGGATCTGATGCTTGTGGTGGCTGAAGCTAATTTGGACAAAGCATCTGCCTTTTCGTTCTCTTCCCGAGGGATCTGAGAGATTCTGTATGCTTTGAACTTTTTAAGTAGTCTTTTTGCAATGTCCAAATAAGCTATCATGTGCTCTTCCCTGGCCTGGTATTCATTCAGTACCTGATGGACCACTACCTGTGAATCACTGTAAACTTCCAGCTCATCTGCCCCTAGTGCTATGCAGACTCTCAGACCGGCCAGCAAGGCTTCATATTCTGCTTGGTTGTTGGTTGCCTTGAAATCGAACCTCATGGCACATTCTACAGTATCCCCCTCGGGGGTCGTTATGACTATTCCTGCCCCGCTGCCATGCGTGTTCGATGACCCATCTACATGTAATTTCCACTGGATTTTAGTAGTCTGTTCATCTTCCATTGCCCTCCTTACCTCGGCGTCTGGCTCGGTGAATTCTGCTATAAAGTCGGATACCGCCTGCCCTTTGATGGCCGTTTTTGGTGTGTATCTGATGTCGTATTCGCTGAGCTCTACCGCCCACTTGGTCAGCCTTCCTGACACTTCTGGCTTTTGAAGAATGAGTTTCAGCGGGCAGTCTGTATATACCTCTATTGTATGTGCTTGGAAATATGGCCTTAGCTTCCTGGCCGATGTGATCAGAGCTAACGCTATTTTTTCTGCCGGCGAGTATCTGGTTTCCGCCGCTAACAACGCTTTGCTTGTATAGTACACTGGCTTTTGTATTCCTTCCTCCAGTCGGATCAACACCGAACTCGTCGCCACCTCGGTGACCGAGAGGTATAAGTATAATGTTTCTCCCACCACCGGTTTTGAAAGGATTGGTGCTCTCCCCAGATATTCTTTTAATTTTTGAAAGGCTTCTTCACACTCTGTACTCCATTCGAGCCCTTTCCCCTTTTTTATTGCTTTAAAGAATGGGGCGCATTTGTCTGTTGACTTGGCTATAAACCGATTGAGTGACGCGAGGCATCCCGTTAGCCTCTGCACATCTTTTAGCGTCCTGGGTGAAGCCATTCCTTCTAGTGCTTTGATCTTCTCAGGATTTACTTCGATTCCCCTCTGGTGCACCTGAAAGCCTAGAAACCTTCCCGAAGGTACTCCGAACACACACTTGCTTGGGTTGAGCTTCATCTGATACTTTCTTAGGACGTCGAAGGTTTCCTTCAAATCCTCCGCGTGTTTTTCTGCAGTTGTGCTCTTAGTCAGCATATCATCCACATAAACCTCCATATTTCTTCCAATCTGCCGAGCAAACATCCTGTTTACTAGCCTCTGGTATGTTGCCCCGGCGTTTTTCAATCCGAATGGCATTACCTTGTAGCAATATAAACCCTGGTCCGTGGTAAACGACGTCTTTTCCTCATCTGCCTTATTCATCCGGATCTGATTGTATCCCGAGTATGCGTCCATGAAACTTAACAATTCATGTCCCGCTGTCGCATCCACCAATTGGTCGATCCTCGGGAGTGGGAAACTATCTTTTGGGCAAGCTTTGTTCAAGTCTGTAAAGTCTACACACATCCTCCATTGCTTGTTCTTTTTCTTGACCAACACCACATTGGCCACCCACTCCGGATACTTGACTTCCCTTATCGACCCCGCGGAAAGTAGCTTTTCTACTTCCTTCTTGATTGCGACGCTTCTTTCTGGATTGAATAGTCTTCTTTTTTGTACCACGGGTCGGAACTCGGGGTCGGTGGAAAGATGATGTGAAATCACCTTCGGGTCTACCCCCAGCATATCTTCATGGCTCCAAGCGAAAACATCCTTGTAATTTCTCAGTAGCGCAATAAGTGCGGTTTTGACATGTACGCTCAAATTTGCCCCTACCTTCACTGTCCTACCTGGATCCTCCGGGTCTAGTGCCACCTCTTGGGTCGGCTCGTCTTCCCTATCCTCCGGTCCTTCTCTGGGATCCAACTCAAAATCTTTCGGCACTTCTGCCTGTTCTTCAGGTTCTCTATCCTCTTGCTGGACTGTTACCATGTATACCTGGCGCACCTCCCTATCTCTATATACTGATAAGTTTGCTCTACGGGCCATCTCTTGTGACCCTTTGACCACTCCCACACCATATTCGGTCGGGAATTTCATCATGAGGGCATAAGTTGCTGTCACCGCCTTGGCTTTATTCAAAAATGGTCGGCCCAGTAAAGCATTATACGGCCAGTTTTCCGTATCTACCACCACAAAGTCGAGCAGCACTGTTTTCTGGCAAGGGGCTTTTCCGATCTTCACAGGTAGCTTAACCGTGCCGAGTGACCTCACTTCGACCCCTCCAAATCCTCTAAGGGGTGTGGGAAAAGGCTGTAGGTCTTTCCTGTCTAGCCTCAGCTGGTCATATACTTCTGCACTAAGAATGTCTGCCGAACTCCCATTGTCGATCAGAATTCGATGAACTTCTCTATGGCCGATCCGAGCGCTGACCACCAGTGCGTCATTTGGCCTAACATCCACTCCGTGTGAGTCGGCCTCTGTGAACACGATCGGGTCCCAGCCCTCCTTGATTCTTTTCGGGTCGGGCTCAATAGAATTGACGTCCAGGTCTCTCCGTGCCTCCATAGCTTCCCGAATCTCCTGGGTTCTTTCCCTGTTACTCTTGCCCGTTGCTGGACCTCCGAAGATGGTGTTAATTGCTCCTTCATCCTCAGCTTTCTTGGGACTAAGTTTTCTTGCCCGTCCGTCCTGTCGGCTGTCTTTCTGTCCATCTGCCCTGTCCGTCTTTTTGAAAACAATATCCTTCAAATGTCCTTCCCTAATAAGAGTCTCGATATGATCCCTTAGCTGGAAACACTTGGATGTCTCGTGCCCATTCTCTTTGTGGAAACGGCAATATTTGGTGGTGTCCCTCCGAGCATATGTCGATTGCTTAGGTGGTTCTTTGGACATGTTCTTCTCTTCTAGGATTGCCAGGACTTCTTCTTGATCTTTCTTCAACGGGGTATAATTTGTATATCGGCCCTGGAACCTCTGCCGTGGTTGATCGGTTTTTGGGTCGTATGCTCGTCGTCCATCCCGACCATCCCGTGCTTTATTCTTCTGCTTATCACCTTTGGTATCGGGCATCCTGGTCTGGTCCTTGGTTTTGGATCCCTCTGGGCGACCGCCATGTACGAAGTAACCTCCTGTGGCAATTTCCTCTTCTTCGGCCAAGGCGTAACCTCCTGCCATGTCCATCATATCGGCATAGCTGGTTAGTCGGGCTCTTCTGAGGTCAAAGGACAATTGGCCATTCTGAAGGTTGTTAATGAACGCGGCAATTATTGCTTCGTCGTTTGCACTTCCGATCTCGGACACTTCCTGACCGAACCTTCCCAGATATTTCTTCAGCGACTCGTCTTTTCCCTGTTTGAGTTGGGATAAATGAGCCACTGACTTCTTCCTGTGTACATTCCCGAGGAACTGCCTTGAGAAAGCCTTGCTCAGTTCGCCGAAGCTACTTATGCTTGCTGCTGGCAACCTTCCAAACCACCGGGAGCCTAGATCCCCAAGAGTTTGAGGAAAATTCAAACATAGTAGTGCATCATTATGGACATATTGCGCCATAGCGCTCCTATACCTCCGGACATGCTCTTTTGGGTCTGTATCCTTCTTGAACAGCTCGATGTGGGGCATTCTGAATCTTTCTGGGAAAGGCATCCTCAAAACCCCATTGGTAAAAGGGCTTCCGGATTCATCGTCTGACAGCTCATTACGCCCATACCGCCTGACCAAAGCATCCATTTGCCGACGATTATTTTGAACTTCCCGAGTGAGGCTCTGTATAAGTATGTCTCTGTCCCCTTCAGGCTCTCCTGACGCATTGAAGTTCTGGCTTATGGTCAGTTTTTGGCCCCTCTCCTCGGGATTCAACTCTCTATGATCTCGGTTTAGGCCATGCAGTCGGACTGTGCCCCTTTGGCGCTTGCGATGATGGTTCTGCTCACTTTCTTCCGAGGATGACCGGTCTCTCCGGTGGCCACGCCTCCTGGGGCGGTCTCGATCTCCGGCTACCCGATCTTGATAGTACTCTTTGTCGGAATCATTCCCCTCTCTGTGCTCCCTGCTTCTCCTGGCTACTCTTTCAGATAGCATCTCTGGTCTGCCTGTAGGATCTTGCCTCGCCTTTGGGGGTGCATCAGGGGTTGGTATCACCACCGCGGAGCGCAGTCTTGCTGTCTGCTGGCTTGGGGCGGACAGTTCATGAGGTGACATCAATCCTTCCGTAACAGAGAGATCAATTCCCTGCCTTGCTGCGTCTGATATGAGTTGTTGTAGAGAAGCACGGAGTCGCTGCGCGATTTCTTCATTCGCTGTAGGTAAACGTCGAATACCAGCCAGGGCAGCTGACTGGTCTGCCGTCGTCAAAGTTGCATCCGCCGTATTGAGCGCGGTGTCATCTTCTAACTCGTTACTTGGCCCGCCCTGACTGTACCTGGAATCGCTACCATCTCCGTCGCCAGCCATTGTTGTCACAAGATTCTGGGTCCCCCTCCTTCTAGCGCCAATTGTTGACGGTGATTTTTGGTGATCACCAAGTCAATGATTCGTTCTCGAGTTACTGCAATTTATATGTGAGTGCGGTCAAAGATTGTAAAGAAATAACAGATGATTTACGTGGTAAAACTCCAAAAGATCGGAGAAACATCCACGGGATCGTTGCCTCTAGCAACAAAGCCAAATCCACTATGAATCACGATTACAAGATGAAGAATGACAGAATGATTACAAGCTCTTCAATACAATTTTCTCTCTCTCTCCCGTTCTACCTTTTTTTTACGTACCCCCTGTTTGTGTATAGAGGGGGTATTTATACATGTTGTTCTTAGGGTTTTAAGGTGGCCGCTAGGGTTTGGTGTTGTGGTGCCCAAGTCTCAAGCGGTTTCCTAGTCCTAATTAGATTATGTTTCCTCTTTTGGCTGAGTCTGATTCTGGACGAGATTCTTTCTCCTTTATTCGCGGGAGAACTGCTTGTTTCCTTGTTAAACTCTAATAGTCCACATCGTTGCTTATCGTGGATGTGCTGGTCGCTGATTATGATTGGCATACGAATGTTGGTGACTATCTCATTGATTCCCGAGTATGTATGCCCGAGTATGCCCGAATGTGCCCGAGTGAGATTTGCTGCCCGAGTTGATCGTCTTCGTTTGTGGTCGGACTACTTACTCTTTTTTCCGAGTAGGTTATCGTGGGAGGTTTCTGCTCCATAAGTTGACTTATCTTGACTCTTGCTTCCCTGGCTTTTCGTGCTAATGACGTGTCCTTCACCACTAATTTTTACCTATAACAACAGCTATTACGGAAATCGACAAAACAACCGAGTGGAAAGGAAGTCTAACGATAAAAGATCAGAACCATATCCAACTAGAGATAGAAGAAATACCCAGCCACGACATGAGGGTTCTGGCGAGAGAAGCCCCTACGGACGTAGTAATCCGAGGACGAGTCGATCAAAAGTGGAAGCACCAGAATACAACCTTAGCATTGAACCAATCGATCTCGTGGACGTAATGAAGGAAATGGGAAAAATAATCAAGTGGCCACGAAAGATGAATGCACTTCCTGAACATCGAGACCCGAAACTACGATGCAAGTTTCACGGAGATCATGGCCATCGCACAGAGGATTGTATCGCCTTAAAGTATGAAGTTGCAGAGCTGCTGAAATAGGGACACCTTCGGGAGTTCTTAACGGACAAAGGAAAACAAACCTACGCGAGACGTGACGACCAAAGGAAAACCGATGTCGTCTACAGTCCTTCAGAGCCACCGAAGCAAGACAGGGTGATCAACTACATTGCGAGTGGATCCGAAGTCAGTGGTGTAAGCTACTCGACGGCCAAGAGGCACACCAAAGAAGTATCAAACACAGAGATTCAACCAAGAAGGGAACATCCATCGAAAATCGACGAAACCGTCACCTTTAAGTCGACAGATAAATCAGATTTGTTTTCTCCTCACCATGATGCCTTAGTCATTTCCTTACATATTGCAAATTGCTTAACTAAACGTATTTTAGTCGACAACGGTAGTTCCTGTAATATTTTGTTTAACAGTGCCTTGCTAGAAATTCAGGTCGATGAATCCAAGCTCAGTCGATGAACAACAATGCTGACAGGCTTCAGCGGAGAGCAAAAGAGCAAAAGAGCACTCTGGGCGAGATCGTACTACCAGTCTACGCTGAAGGAGTCAACCTGTACATAAATTTCCATGTGCTCGACTGCCAATCACCTTACAACGCCATCCTTGGTAGACCCTGGATACACGAGTTGAAGGCGATTCCGTCGACTTACTACCAGATGATTAAATTCCCAACCATATGGGGGGTCAATGAAATCAAAGGGGAACAAAGAGCCGCCAGGGAATGCTACCAGAATGCAATGAAAAAGAAGCAACAAGGGTTATAGCAATTACAGGAAGCCAAAGTCGAGTTGACGTAAAACAAGCCAAATATGGAGGAACTCGATGAGGTATCGATCGATCCAGACCATCCCGACCATAAAGTCTACATCGGGTCCAGATTGCCAAGCGACATTCGTAAGCAACTGGTCAAATTTCTTCTAGAACGACGCAACAGCTTCGCTTGGTCGCATGCAGACATGGTCGGCATCGACCCAGAAGTGATAGTCCCCCAACTATAGGTCGATCCAGACCACCAACCGGTCAAGCAAAAACGAAGGAAATTTGCTCAAGAAAGGAACAAAGTAATCAACGAAGAAATCCAAAAATTGTTCGACATCGGTTCTGTTAGAGAAGTGAAGTACCCGGACTGGTTAGCAAACGTCGTGGTAGTAAAGAAGAAAAACAGGAAATGGCGAGTTTGCATCGACTTCACGGACCTCAACAAAGCATGTCCCAAAGATTCCTTCCCATTACCTCACATTGACATGCTGGTCGACGCAACAGCAGGGCACGAGCTACTCAGCTTCATGGACGCATACTCCGGCTACAACCAGATCTTAATGCATCCAGACGACCAAGAAAAAACAGCCTTCGTCACCAAGCGAGGTACATTTTGTTATAAAGTAATGTCTTTCGGTTTGAAAAATACAGGTGCAACCTATCAAATGCTAGTCAACAAAATGTTCGCCAATATGCTCGGGTCAACAATGGAGGTCTACATCAATGACTTGTTGGTCAAGTCCTTAATCGCTCAACAACACATCAACCATCTAAAACAGTCGTTCGACGTTCTCGACGAATACGGTATGAAACTAAATCCTATTAAATGTTCCTTCGGTGTATCTTCAGGGAAGTTTCTAGGCTATCTGGTCAACCAGAGAGGTGTTGAGGCCAATCCGGATCAGATACGGTTGATCGAAAACATAGAGTCACCTAGATGCATAAAAGACGTATAAAAACTTACTGCTCGAGTAACAGCGCTAAACCAACTCATCTCGAAATCGTCTGAAAGGTGTCTACCGTTCTTTAATACCCTTAGAAAGAACAAAACATTCGAGTGGAACAACGACTACGAGAGGGCGTTACAAGACTTGAAAACATATCTGAAGTCGCCACCATTGCTGTCAAAGCCAAATGACAATGAGATACTGTTCGTATATTTGGCGGTGTTCGACACTACTGTAAGCGCAGTCCTAGTCAGAGAAGAAGAAAACAACCAACATCCAATCTACTACGTAAGTAAAACACTGCTCGACGCAGAAACCAGGTATAATCGACTAGAGAAACTCGCACTAGCCCTTATCGTCGCAGCACGCAAACTAAGGCCATACTTCCAATGCCATTCCATAAAGGTACTAACTACTTACCCTCGTAAAAATATCTTACATAAACCCGAGCTTTCAGGTCGACTAATGAAGTGGGCCGTGGAGCTTAGCGAGTACGACATCAATTTCCATCCACGATCAGCAATGAAATCACAGGTATTAGCCGACTTTATTGCAGATTTTACTCCTGGTGAAAGTGTGCAGGCCGAACAGGAACTAGTTGCACTCACAGAAACACATACACCCTTGAAACTGGACCTTGTCGAGTCCAGTAACATCAAAGGGAGCGGACTAGGATTGGTACTCAAATCCCCACAGGGGGACATATTGAAGCAGTCGATCCACTGTGGCTTTCGTGCGACAAACAACGAAGTAGAATATGAAGCCTTGATTGCTGGGCTCGACCTCGCAAAAAGCCTAGACGTGAAAAGCATTAAAGTACTAAGCGACTCCCAATTAGTCGTTCGATAGATGAATGGCACGTATGAGGCAAGGGATCAGAGAATGTCGGCCTACCTAAACAAAGCCAAATAGCTTCAGTCGACCTTTGACGAGTTTTCGATCGAACAAATACCCAAATCCGAAAATACACGAGCAGACACACTAGCAAGCCTTGCGTCTACAACAACAAATGGTTCAAATTCGATTCATATAGTTCATCTTATGTCTCCATCAATTCAAGAAACAGAAATACTGGCACCCGTCGACGATGGAAGAAGCTGAATAGAGCCAATCTTTGATTACCTCCAAGCTGACATTCTACCAGACGACAGAGCTGAAGCAAGAAGAATCAAGGCAAAGGCAGCCAAATTTTGCATCATATACGGTAAACTGTACAAAAAGTCATTTACCGGACCCTACTTGAGGTGCGTTACCAAACGAGAGGCGTACGACGTCCTAAAAAGTCTACACTACGAGGAATGCAGAAATCACTCTAGCGCCCGTAGTTTGTCGAATATAGCCATCACAACAGGATACTACTGGCCGACTATGCGGACTGATTTTCAAAACCACATGAAGTCGTGCGACAAATACCAATGCTTCGCACCAGTATCGCATCTACCCCCAGGTATGTTGAATTCAATTTCAGCCCCTTGGCCTTTTATGAAATGGGGAATGAATATTGTAGGTCAGCTTTCAGCTACACCTGGTGGCGTCATCTACATGTTAGTCCTAACAGACTACTTCACCAAATGGGTCGAAGTCGGTGCGTATCAACAAGTACATGATATTGAGGTACGTGACTTCGTATGGAAAAATATTATTTGCAGGTTTGGTGTACCAAGGGAGATAGTGACCGACAACGGATCCCAATTCATTTCATACGACTTCAAGAATTTCTGCGACAAATATGGAATCAAGCTAAGTTTCTCGACTTCACGATATCCTCAAACAAATGGACAAGCAGAGTCGACCAACAAGACAATCGTCAATACATTGAAAAAACGACTGAAAGCTGAAAAAGCGAGTGGGCAGAGAAACTCCCAGAAATCTTATGGTCGTATAGAACTACCCCACGACGATCGACCGGTGAAACTCCCTTTTCACTCGTCTACGGCTCAGAAACAGTCATCCCAATAGAAACCAAGCAGGCGACCGCCCGTAGCGAAAATCCAAATGAAGAACAAAACAACTTAGAGCTCAATTTCGAGCTTGACCACCTTGACGAACGTCAAGAACGCGCTGCTATAAGAATTCAGTTGTACTAGCAGCAAATCGCTCGACATTACAACAAAAAAGTACGGGCCAGATTCTTCAAACGCCACGATTGGGTACTACAACGAGTCCTCTAGAACACAAAGGAGGAAGGTGCTAGAAAGTTGGGATCGACATGGGAATGACCATATCAAATAACGAATGTCGTTGGACGGGGGGCATACAAACTAAGAGGACTCGACGGTCGAGAACTGCACAATAGCTGGAACGCTCTACATCTAAAACAGTATCATTTTTAAACTTGTTCTCCCTATTATTATTCTATCGACTATTCTCTTATTATTATTTTATCGACAAATTGTTACTGACAAATCGACCTAAGAGGAGCAATAATGAAAACTTAGTGCAAAACTAAGCTGAAAAAATTAATTTTTCACATCTTGTTATATTTCAGATACAAGGCCTATCGACCGCAGCCTATCCACATCTACATCCAACTTTTAAATATCCTCATTCGACAAATCGCACATTAAAAATGGGGGAACAACAATGGGGACAGACATCAACATAGACGACCATTCAACGCATGTACGCGAAAAAATTATGTAAAAAGGTCTTGTTGACCAGTCAATGCATGTACACGAAAAATTTATGTAAAAAGGTCGTGTCGACCACTAAAACGTTTGTATGCGAAATTTCAATAAAGTATATCTTGCTGACCATATAACGTTTACACGAAAATTCAACGCAAATTTCAATCTCAACCTTGAGCGAATATTACATACAAACTAGTCGACTAAATTCAAATCACGCGATCCTGAAATGGAAGTTGACGACCTTCAAATAAAGCATAAAAGAAATTTCCATATATTATCAAATATCCAAATATCGTTCGACTCACGAATGAACATGAGTTTACAAGCTTATTTCATTCAAATCAAAGGTTTCAATATCGTCCGACTTAAGAATGAACATGAGTTTACAGGCTTATTTCGTTCAAAGTTTTAATGTCGTTCGACTTTCGAATGAGCATGAGATTATCTCGTTCAAACTAAGTCGACAGTATAAATCCTATTATGTGATGATCGTTTTGTCTTCACAATACCAAATCAGTATAACGAAAGGGAATAAACATCGATTCAAAATAACAAAGCAAATGTTCATAAATAGGTCGCTTCGACCAAATCATCCATGGGTACAAATTACAAACGAAAACAAGATTTGAAAAGTCGCTGTCAGTTCACTGGCGGATCGGTAACATCATCAGATGGATCTGCGGGATCTTTGGGTCGTTCGCCGAGGCTCTTGTCGATATTCTCCTCGTCAGCCTCTTCAGTGCCTACGGCCTCTCCAGGAGATGATTCCTCAAGCTTACGCATCTCATCGTAAAGGTCAATCTCCTCCTGCATCTCCGCACAATCCCATTTCAAATGGTCGCCTGATATATATTCCATAAAAATCTCCGCCCTTGCCTTGCACATTGCAGCAGCAGCAATCGACTCCAACTGATCTTTCAGCTCTACGACAAGGCGATCCTTCTCGACCACATCCGCCTTAGCCTTTGTCGACTCCACTAGGCGACGGTCACTCTCCTCCTCCTTGTCTTTCAACGCCTGCTCCAAAGCAGTACATCTCTGCTCTATCTCTTTCAGAGAGGTGTTGAGTTTGGCCTTGTCTGCCTTGAGAGTGTCGCCCGCCTTCCTGAGTGTCGTACATTTGTCGTTGACCAGTTTGTATCTCTCATGAAGATGCAAGTGCCCCTGCAGAGCCTACAAGAAAAGATGAAACATGAAAATCGAAGAAAAAATAGCAATACTATTGAATTAGATTACAAGTTTGAAATAAACAAATCCACCTGGAATATCGACAGCGTAATCATATTGAAAACCTCCTCCGTCTTTTGCTTCTTCAAATGTAGCTCATCAGTAGAAAGAAGAAATTCGTCCGACCGTTCTAAGAAGCCGGCTGGATCATTGAATGATGAAATTCCGAAAGCAAAGAGTTCCATCGATGAATCCAGTTCGAAGGCGCCCTCAAAATGTACCTTCGAACCCGATTCAACGCCTTTTCCTCGATCTTTGGTCGAATCTTTTCTTTTCCTCTTCCGTGTCAGAGGACGTTCAGGAGACGAAGCACAGGCTTATTCAGAGACAGCAACAATACCCTCCATCGTCTTGTCGACCTCAGGCTTCCCCTTGGCCGCCCATTTCTTCACGATCTCATCCCTATAATGCTTTATAGCACCAGCATGATCTGGCAAATTCATCTTTGCGTTCGACATCGATGTAACTGCGAAACGATGCTCAACATCAGAAATAGGTGGCAGAAAAATCCTGTTATAACCAAGAATTTCAAAACTCCTCCTAATCCAGACATATGACACGAAATCTTTCACAAGCGGATACGGCCGTCTTGTCCAATTCAAGGCCGACCATCGCCATAAACTACTAGGCCTAAGCTTACCGTCCACAAGCAACGTCTTACAACTCCTATCTTCAACAGGGATACTTAAAATCTGTTTAGTAAACGCGGATGCTTTTTCACTCGTCATGTCGTTATCCTCTGGCTTGATGTCTACATAACACTAACTAAGTGAGTTTTAAACTACATATTTATAAAAACAATAAAAAAGTCGATCGACATTAACCTTTCCGATTCCATACTCGACGCAAGCTATACTTGGACTCCCCCCAAGGACCGTCGACCGGAGGACCCCTTGCGAAAAAGAAGGTATCTTTCCAGTAGCGGTCGTTCAAAGTAGTATCAATAATGAATCGGTTCTTTTTATCCCTAGGCGTCAGTATATAACAACCTTTGTCGCCCACATGCTCCTTCAGATAGTAATTGTGTAACACACACCCCAACCCAAACTCAAGTTTGTATTTCTCACGAAGGACTGTCAAACTCAGCTATATTCTCCAACTATTCAGCATCAACTGGCCAGGAGCGATGTCAAAATGCTTCAACAGCCGTCGCACTAAAGTAGGAGCTAGAAATCTAAAACCCAGTCGCAGGGTACATTCATAAAAACAAGTCTAGTTGAGTATATCCCAATCCGCTCGCTCATGACTTAATGGAGCACGTAGCTCGACTAACTTGGGAATGCCGTACACCATCCGCAAAAACAATAAGTTGTCTTGTGAAATCAAACTTGCTGGACTAATCTCCAAAACATCCGTCAAACGACCTGATGTGGACGCCTCCACGACATCCTTACGCTCTTGAGGGGCAACTAATCCGGCTACGGCTCGGATGCCACCACTTTCTAACATCCCCCTTACATTAATGTTAGCTACTTCCGACGGATCCCCCACAGAGACCGTTTAGTCAACCCTTACTGTTCCACTGTCGATTTCCCTTTCATCGACATCAACATCGCTAGGTGTCCAAGTAAAATATGGCTCGGAAACTTTTTTGTCGCTCAACATTGTGACTCCAAAAAGTTGATATGCAGAAAATGCACAAGTTAGACGAAAACTAAGCGCTACAATCGCAACCTAGGGATTTTTTATCAAAACCTTGGATTTTCTACCACGTGAAGAGCCTTCCCTAAAAGGTCAACCTAAACTCCTAAAAGTTACCTAAAAGTCGAGCACTTCCCTCAAATCCAAACGACTACTCGAATCTCAGCGACAATTCATAATAATATACCAAAAAAAATAACAAAACGACACGTATGAGCAACGTCGGCATAGCATCGAATAAAAAACATTCAAGAACACATTGAAGGATATCGGGGACATCAAAAAGCAAGCATTTTTTCACAAGCATTTCTGACAAATGAAGAGATATTCTACTTTATATAGATCTTCAAGTAGGTTTATATAAATAGAAAGCAACTTTTTACCAACCTGAGGAAATTCGAGTGGAAATCGCAAAGGAATCCCGCGAAGACGAGTATCACCAGCACCTTCTTTTCTTTGAGAAGATGAAAAAGGATGAAGAAGTTGAAGATGAAACGCACAAAAAATGGTTCTAAGTGTATAGAACCGTGTTTATAAAACAACATTTTTTACCCTAAATGCCACGTGTCTACGCCCCTTCAACTGCCGGTTTACCTAGGTAAACCACGCCGGTTAACCCAAGTAAACCACTTGGTTTAAATTTCAAAATTTTTACTTCAATAATCGCGATAGAATTAAACGCACTTGACGTCAGCATGGAACTCCGTACCGCTACAACCCTATCGATTGGACTTCCAAATCTCCTGATGGGACGTTTTGCAAACGACCAGTTCCCTTAGTTCCCGAGTTCAGTCGGTCGACTATAAATAGCAATTAAAATGTGCGGTTTATCGATTTAATTTGATAGCATATCCTCGACGAAGTCGACAGTCGACTCAATGGAATTTACTCTCTAAATCAGTAAATCAATTTTTAGAGAGTAGGGGACAAACTGTGGTAGCCAAAAATGGCCCAATGGCCCAATACGCTAAGGCCCAAACTCTGCAAGGAAGATTCTACCCAGGCCCACGATGTTGGGTCGACCCAACAAAGCTGCCATCAATACTTACCATTTAAGACCCATTCAAACATTAGTTACCAAAATATCGATAACCACCCACTCAAGTGAGGATTCTTCTCCTAAGATCACGCCCACTATCAATACTGGGAAAGTAAACGTTGGGGCTCCGGCTTCAAATATAAATATGAAGGCTCTCCCACTAAAAAGCTCTCTGAATTCTTTCTTAACTAAAACTTACGATAGCGTACTGAAATTCTGCTTCTAAAGCATTCCGGCCACCGGAAATCAACCACTATCACCTTCACGAAATATTGCTCAGCCCAAGCACACTTAAGGCTAATAACCCTACACCCACCTCTCTATTTTCTGCGTTATATTTCTATTTTAAGTTCTTTTGCAGGTTTACCGAAGTTCAGAAGACCATTCCCAGACGACAGTCGAAATCGATCAATCAACCATCAGCCTAGTTGCTTTGGGCTTGATACAACCCGACCCGTTTAACGTACCAAGTCGTTCGACCACCTACAACTAGTATACCCATCGTTTCACGGGTGGATATCATGAGGGGTATGTGCAACAATTGGTTTTCAAATGGTTGCTACACAATGTATGATCAAGTACGAGTGACGATAATTGATCTCTTAAATAGAGTTTGTCGGACCCTTTTTATATGTTCATTTACACATGTCGCCGGTTCGGTTCGAACTGGTAAACCGAATTGAAACCAAAGTGGTTCTGGTTCCGAACTTCCGATTCAAACTAGACCAAAAATGTTGATTCTGGTTCGAACCGACAGTTCTAACATATGTTTTTCTTTTTTCAAAAAAAATATATATATATTTATATATATATATATATATATAACACCTTATTTATAAAAATAAAACGTTTAAAAGAGAACTGACATTGAAGATTATTGAATCATAGTTCATAACCCTTGTCTAGGTAAGTAAGTTTTCATGTACCTCCACCTCCTTTTTATATAGGTTAAGCCTTTTTTCACCTGCTCTTATTTATCCGATATGGGATTGAATATAATAGACCTCACAACTCTCTCCTTTCATATCGATTTGTTTATATGTGCACATCATCATGTGGTCTCACTCTCCCATGATGAATTGATAGTTTGTAAACTCTCTAGTCTCTACACAATTTGGATTTTTTATTTTTTTTACACTGCTCAATTTATTCCATTTTAATTTGAATGTTGAAGGGATAAGTTGAACTTAGATAATCTGCAGCTTTATGATCAATTATACAAATAAAAAATGTAATGCAGTTGGATGTCAATTCAATGGGTAATAAATGTAACCGTGATACAGATGCAAATCTAAGATTTTACTTGTGTGGACTTTTTTTTTTTTTTAGTTTTTCTTGTTGCTAGGGTTCATTGCTTTACTTGTGTGGACTTACTAGTTACTAATCATGCTTTCCTGATGTCTATTCATGAAATAATTTATGGTACGGATATTGACACCCATAAAATTTATTAGTACATCCATTTTGATAAGTACACCCATATTTAAAATTTAAAAAATAAATATTACTATAAACACCCATTATAATGCCAATAGTACCCTCATTGAAATAAATATATTCATTTTAATATATATTATTTATAAACACTCTTAAATTATTATCACACCCAATTTATGAAAAAAAATCATATTAATTTTGGAATCAAATCCTCTTTTAATGATGATCCAATTTACTTTTAGAAATATCTCGAATGTAGGAGCCTTATAAAAGGGAATATGTGAAACCGTATATGGGGTAAAGAGATTTTAATATGAAATTTTCTTATTTATACAGCTATCTAAAAAAAAAAAAAAACTTACTAATATCTACGGCTATCTTAAAAAAAAAAAAAAATGTTGATATCTATAGCTATCGTTAAAAAAAAATATATTTTGTTTATTGATAGAGTTCATAACTATATATAAAAGAAAGACAAAACAATATGATAATCATGTGATAATAAGAAAGTTTGAAACTTAAAATAAAATTAGAGTTTAATTAGGGTTATCATAAAAATTAGGGTTTATCATAAGTTTTTTTTTTTTTTTTTTTTAAAGGTAAGTTTTTTTAAATAAAGAAATATAGTTGAAGATATGAGTATAATTAATGAGTATATATAGTATTTAATTTATTTTTAATTAAAGTAATTTGTCCTTATTGGTAAATTTCTATTGGGATATTTTTGTAATTAAATTTTTTAATAAAATATGGGTGTACTAATAAGTTTTATGGGTGTCAATATCCGTTCCCAATAATTTATTGGTTAATGCATTTTTAAAGTTATATGCTTTGTTTTAATCTCTTAAAAACTTCCGACACAAAATGACTCTTTGATATTTCTACCAATTTTGTTACTTTGTGCAGTGGTTGTTAAAATGGAAGAAAGGGCAATATTTAGAGACATAAGGCGTTATTACTGTGATTATTGTGGGATTTGCAGATCCAAGAAGTCTCTTATTGCTTCTCACATCCTCTCTCATCACAAGGTTTTGCTTTGTTTATATGGATTTCTTTGTTTAAAAGGAAAATACTCAGCATTCATAACTTATCTTCACTGATTCTCATTGTTATTTAACTAATCATATAAACTAACAATAATCAACTAATCGAATAACCAAGCAAAGCTATACATAAAATATTGAAAAAAAGCATAACCCTAACCCAAACCTTGTCACAACTGACCACCCTTTGATCCATGATTTTTAATTTATTCTCTACAGCTCCAAAATTTACAAAATTAGACATGGATAATCTAGACATAACAATAAAATTATCAATTTAATCCATGGTCATTTGTATATGAAAACATTCATTCTTTTCTTGTTCCCTGAATCTGTCCAATAGAAATCAATATTGACCTTTGTCCACTCCAAAAATTATAACAATTTTTATGCTTATTTATAAATCACAAAAATTTGCAAAATAACAGTAGACATAACATTCTATCTACATATAATTTTTCATAATTTTTGAGATAGAAGAACCCACCCAAGTAAATTTACAAATTCTGGCCATTTGTCAAAATAGAGGGGTTCCGGCAGACCTTTGTATATTTCGAAAACACATAAAAACTAATGACTGCCACAATCAATTGAATAGGCTATAAATCATCATCATGATCTCTACTTTCATCAAGTTAAGCATATCAAGAACCATAACCTGACATATTCTAGAAGTTCAACCGTGAAAGAGATAAACAAAGGAAAATAAAAGCAACGAACCCTAGCAACAAGAAAAACTCAAAATCTTTGAGGAATGAGAAGAAGGCTAGACTTGTTGTGGCCTTTGATATTTGTACCTCTCACCATCAAGTCCACCAAAAATTCATGACTTAAAAAAAATCCTTTAAAATCTAGTCCCAATTGAATACACTTTGATTTTTGTAGACATTTTTAAAGTCCTGGTTCGATACACCCGGATTTAGAAGAACTCTTTAAAAGCCTATAGAAATCTAAATTGAATACCATTGGATTAATATAGACTTTTTTAAAGTCTTTAAATATCCGAATTGAATACACCCGGATTTATAAAGTCTTTAAATGTCCTCGAAAATCCTAATTCAATACACCCCCATTATAAAAGTCTGTAGAAATCGATGAAAATCTGTTATTTAAAAAATGTTTTTAAATATCCTCATGAATTCTAATTGAATACACCCCCCTAAGTTGCATTGAAGCCTTCCTCTCTATACAATTACTAGAGACATTTGTTGGCAACAATAAGCCAATAATGTTGTTATGCCGAGTTGCACAAATAATGTGACATTCAACTAAGTTTTGCAACATCAATACACATCACTCGTGGTATAAATAATTAAAATTTCATCTTAAACGGGTCGGAAATCTACTGAAATTGGTTGAATTTTAGGGGATAGATTATGTTCAAGGTGAGACAATATATACGTCAGAGTTTGAATCCTTGTGGCGAAATCACCAAGGCAAATGGCCCTTGACATATACACTTTATATTAATGTTGTATATAAAACCATACTTAATTAGTGATGTATACAATTAAATGATGTAATGTAAATGAATAATTTTTTGTTAAATGGATGTAAGTAGATCGTATGGACAAGATTTCTTGCTTTATTTTATATATACGGACGCGCACACGTTCGACGGCTGTGGGTGACGCGGGATGGCTCCACCTGTCAAATTGTCATGCAACCATGCTCAAAATTTATTTGACTTATTTCTAAATCCAATAATAATAACCAATTATAATGTGTAATCAATAGGCAGGAAGCTTCCTAGACAACTTAAATAATATATATTTATATATTTATATATTTATATATATGAAAAAAAAAAAAGGACAAATAATATAATAAATAAATAAATAAATAAATAAAAATGGTAAATCGCAATGGAGCATCTTCACCGTTGTTTAAATCCCAGCTAGATCGTATTTTTGCTTAACTTACATATTAGTACCATTGATAAAACAATTGATCAATAAAATTAACGAAAAACTGATTAAATATAATTAAATCTGCAAATTACTCCTAACCAACTTATTTTATCAATTATTATAATTATTTTTAATTTTATTTTTGGACAGAAATTTTAATTGAAATTAAATATTTTAAAAAATTAATGTAAATAGTTGATATCCCTTAATAAAGATCCATGTTTAACTACAATAAAGTAAATGTATTGTTAATAATTTATTTATTTATCAAACATTTGAATATTATGGACCCTTGGATTAAAATCCAATGCCTAGTTTTTACTCCATTAACAATATAGTAACTGTATTATAGATAGACCCAATTGTATCTCTATAAAGGAGACGAGTGATCTCCATCACTTCATAGAGAAATGAATGATCTATTGTTTTTGAGTGAATTGAAATTCTTGAATGTTGTTGTTTATTAGAGATTGAATCGGGAGATTTATAATGTTGACGTTGTTCTTGATTTAAAAAATAATAATTTTATTGCTTTAGTTATAATAAAGGTAAAAAGACCTCAATACCCTTCGGCAAATATTTCATTCAAATCTAACGGTCAAGGGTATCAATCGATAGTTTAGTCAAAAGTGCATATAGCTATAGTTTGAAAAAACTTAAGGGTGGTCCATTGCAATGTTTGCCTAAAAAGCAGGGTGCTCCATTAGCGGTTACTTTGTTGGAACATCCCAAATTTTCACGCAAAACAAAAGAAAAGAAGCAACTACCTTTCCAACTACCAAATCGATTACCAAACTTTAAAAACTAGTTTTCTTCTTCGCGAGGAAACCCAAAAATAAACACATAAACTACAACTCTCCCAATAATCAGTCATCACATGTCAGAAAAGAATCTACGGCGACGGGTCCAGACCAACGCCGCACGAAAAGGATCAGGACGCCCTCCCCAGTCCCACCACCCGTCGCCGTCGCCGTCGCCCAGAAACCGATCGTCAAAGCAATCCAAGCCTGTCAAAATACTAAAGCGATCCGCTTCAGAGCCTAGTCTTTGGGGTAGTTGCAGTGACAGTGGCGGTGACGGTGACGGAGATGATCTTACGAGAATGAGTTTTGGGTATGGAGAAGGAGCAGGAGCTCTCTATGGTCCACACAGTAGTACGGAAATTTTTGCTTCTTCTCCTTCCTTGTTGTCTTTTTCTCCACAAACTACTATTGAGGTACATGCTCAATTTTTCATATAAAATTTATATATATATATATATATATATATATATTTTGGTTTGATATGTTGAATTTGCAAATAAGAAAATTTAGTGTCTTTAACCAACCCAGTTGAAGTGCGTTGAATTTGGGAGTATTAATGGTGAAATAGTGGGTGTACAGGGAAGTAGAAAGGATGCAAAAGTGGTGGTAAATGTGACAGTTGAAGGGAGTCCAGGTCCAATAAGGGCCATGGTGAAATTGGGATCAAATGTCGATGAAACCATTAAGCTTGTTGTAGATAAGTACAATGAACAAGGTCGCACCCCCAAGATTGATAGAGACACTGCTTCATCTTTGGAGTTGCATCACTCTTATTTCAGCCTCCAATGTATGTTACCATTTTCATTTTCTTGCAATTTCTACTTGTTTTGAATGACTCTCTGAGATTTCTGTCTTCTCTATTTGCAATTACAAATGAAAATTGATATATAGTTGCATAATGGGTCATGGAGTCCTGAGAGAAATATTGCTTAGGAGGTTCTATTTACATTGAACTATCTATTCTCTTGATATGAATTATGTTATGGTTGAATAATAGGTATAGAGAAATCAGAAATAATGGGAGATGTTGGTAGCAGAAGCTTCTATCTTCGAAGAAGCAGTAGCAGCAATGGATCATTGTCTTCACAAATCGTTGTTGGTGAAAGAGCAAACTCTCCTCCACCAATTCCACCTCCTACATTCTTACTCCCAACTTTTGTTGCCCGGAAAATCGGCAAAATAGCAAGAAGACTGAGGAAGCTATGGAGGGTCATAATCTGTATGCAATGACCAAGCACCCTTCCGTTGTTAGAGCAACATATACATTTTTTTTTTCTCTCTATATGTTACTTCAATAGCTATCTCCATTTCATTGTTACTTGTATATCTTTTATACTTGTACTGCTGTACAAAATTGTATCTGCATTTCATTCAAAAATGTATGTTAGTCCATGAATTCAAAAAAGAAAAAGAAAAAAGAAGAACAGATTATAGAAGCTGTTCCTGTAACCTGTGACCTGCTCTGTTCTAGCACATAGATAGAGATGTCTGAGTTTCAATTTCTAATTAGTATGCTTAAAAATGTTAATAATATGTTCATTTAAATCAAGAAAGTGGAGCAGAGACTGCATTTGATTCAAGAAAGTGAAGCAAATAATAGGATGTCTGTAAGTTTTTTGGTATTTGCTTGGATGTCTGTAATAACATTTTGAGTGGTCTGACATTTAGGTGAATATTGCCTTCGAAATAAAATAATCGAAGAATATTATTCTCCATTTTTTTTTTGATAATGCGCTGTTATTGTCCAATTGAGAAGAGAAATGTCGTGATGTCAAATGCAGAGAATAAATAAGATTTTTTGTACTGTGGTCGGCAAATTTTATAAAAATTAGTGGTGGTCGGTGAGATCACGTGAAGGGTTCAAGTCAATATCTGTTGGCGTTTTCTTTTCGTCATTTACAAATTACAAGCACTATTTAACATCTTTATTTCACTAATTTTTACTGGGCGAATTGCACAAACATTTCCCTGAGGTTAGCTTGATATAATTACACGTATATGACACATTTAGGCAATTTACATGAACTCTAACTCTACCTGACAGTTGAGAAATGTTACAATAACACCTCAAGCCATTAGATTTCTTCCGTTAAGTTCTAACAGTCAACAGTCAAAAGTGCCAAAAGTCTAAACTACCCCTTATTTTCATTTTTAAAATTTCAAAATATATTAAAATACTAAATAATTAATAAATAAAATACTAAAAAAAATCTTCTTCTCTTTCACATTTTTTAAGATAAATTAATTTAAAAGAAAAAAAAAAAAAAAAAAAAACTATGAAATCTAAACCACAGATCTGGAAAAAAAAAAACTCAAATCCAAACATAAAAAAATGCAGTATAAACTTCAAGTTACCTACAACACATTGAATCAACAAAAGCCCACAATTTTCAAACATCCCAACCTCATCAATTACACACAAAAAAAAAAAGTTTAAAAGGTTTATATATATATATATATATATACATCTCTTTGTGCTCCACCTCTATCCACATCCATCAAAAATAGAGCCAATCATAAGCCATTTGCTGGAGTTCAAGTTGGTGGCCAATCAAGTGCATCTCAACGTCAGCGAGATCCGTCAGCTCTGTATCATCTCCATAAAGATTTTTCTTTAGTAGCCAAATCGCACCCATCAAAATCTGGGTTTTAATTTTTTATTTATTTTTTTTTATTATTATTATTTTTTGTTGGGGGGGGGGGGGGGGGGGGGGGGGGGGGGGGGGGTGGGGTTGTGGGGCTGGGGGTTGTTGATTGATTGAATGCTATATTGATTGAATTGAAGCTGAACAATGGATGGGTTTGAAAAATATTTGACTTTTGGAGTACTCTAGGTGGTTTTTTTTAGTTTGTGGAGGATGATATGGATTCTTGGTGTGGATTTGCTTTTTTGTCTTGCAATGGGAGTGATGGAAAGGTTCTCGACCTCTCCATTGTAATTTTTATGGGAGATAGAGTAAATGTCTATCTCTAATCTCAGCTCTATCTTTAATTTTTATTTTATAATTAAAATGTTTTAAATAACCCATTAATTAATTATAAAGTATATAGTTTTTTCAATTTATTTTTATTTGGTTAGAAGACCACAATGCCCCCAATAGTTAGAACTTAACGGTAGAAATATAATAGTTTGGGATGTCCATACAACATTTCTCAAACGTGTGGTTGAGTTCGATATCAAAATGTGCCATATGCGTGTAATTATTACTAACCTAGGGGAATGTTTATGCAACTCCCCCCTTTTTTTATAACACATTATAGTGCTAGCATGTGGGGACATATAAAGATTGAAAATATTAATTAATTATATATATATATATATATATATATATATATAGAGAGAGAGAGAGAGAGAGAGAGAGAGAGAGAGAGAGGTATCCCCACTTTTGAGGTTTTATGGACAAGGTGAAGGTGTAGCTTACTTTTGAAGACCCCAAGTCTCCGGCCATCAAAGACAAATAATCCTTGACACACATATATATTTAAGATATAAAAATTATATATCAAAGATGAGGTTGGGATTAGTGATTTTCCACTCACACCTATATTATAAGGTACTTCTAAAAATCCCGAATTATAACTTGACTAGTTGAGTCTCACCTTCTCCAAATCCCGAATTATTGTAATTTTTTTTTTTTTTTTTTTTTGAAAATAAAAAGGGAGAGCAGCACCTAACTACTAATCACTATTGCGCATGCTGAAACCACTACTTCCCATTGATTTGCAACTGTCCATATAATGATAGGTTTACCTACAAATTGACCTAAAACCAATCCCAATGAGCTCCTTGTATCCATCATATATAGCTTTACTTCTCTCTGCTTACCTTTACTTGTGAATCTATTAATCAACTGATTAGATATGTTCACGTGGAAATACAAAAGTTATAAATAAAGTGTTCTTCTCACATCAATTGCCAAAAAAAATTATTTGCAATGGCAAATTGAAATCCATAATACAAATTATAACTCTATTTAGAAAAAAAAAGTGGTAAAACAAAGATACAGTATGCGTGTACGTGTGTGTAGATGTACGTATACGTGTATATATTTGGAGCTATCCCCTTTCTTTTATAACCTTCACCGTTCAAGAATCTAGTCAATTGTCTTATTAAGTAGAGAAGGAACTACGTACCTTGGCCTAAAGAGTATATCATATCAGCAAGCTAACTGCTATTACAAGGCAAGTCAACATGGTCAGTCGATCATGCTACATCTTCGCTTGAAAGAGCATAAAATGTTTAATCCAACAATAAACCTGTGTAATCTTTAATAGATTAGGGTTTCACAGTCCTATAACAGGAGGGAGGGAACATGACTGGGGCACAACTCCCCACTTCGCCATCCAACAATTTGCTGGAACCTGTTTGATCATCAGCTTCTTGTTTCTTGATGCAACCTATATAGTGATCATTTAAGGTAAAGGAACTCCATGAGCTTCAAAATAGTTTCTAAAGGACTTGAGACATGCCTATGAATCTTAGATCTACATATAATGTATACAAACCAGTTGTTGGAGAATCAGAGATACATCATTGATTTTAGACAAAAATTATTCTGTATTTCTACAGTTTTGGTTTTTATACTAATAAACATCAACAATTTGTGAGTTAAATCAAACCAAAATCCACTTTAAAATTCAAGTCTTAACTCTTAACACAAATACAACAGAAGAAAGATTCAAATATGATTCAATGAGTATTGTGGTCATGAACAGCAGAAGATTGAAAGAGATACAAGTCAGAAATTGAACCTGTGAAGATGGAAAAAAAAAAAAATCGACCATTTCATGATTTGTGTGTGTCATCCTTGCACAGGGGCCATGCTAATCTTCTCTGTATCGTTCCAATTTTATCGGATGTCTCCTAAGAGACAATATAGAGTTGCTGCATGGTTGCTTATAAAGAAAGAGTTACATTTATAACTGGACGATGTGGGGTTCGGTAGACTTTCTCGCATCAAATAACAATTAAAACTCAAGAAAGTTGTGCACATAAAGCAGCAGCTGCAAAAAATAAAAATAAAAAGGAAATTAAGGTGATTAATTGCGCTTAGAAGCAAATGATATATTAGACTGTCAAGCACTCAAGCTTAGTGTCCTCAATTGAGATACTAATCAATGAGCTAGTAATCAGTGTAAGGCCAAATTACAGACAAACGAATCTATCCAACATATAAATAGGCTCTAGTGCTTAGTGTACACATATACTAATTTCTGATAAAATTTAAAAAAACAATACAGCATCCTATAAGAAAATGGGTTCTTCAAATTTACCCTCATCGTGTTTATCAGCTTCTACACTATATCTATTGTTGTGATTCATAAATCATAACGAAAGTGCCTCCATTGCTGGTATTTTTGGTGAGAGACTTAGATGGTACACTAGCACGGTAGCACCATTCAAAGAGGAAGAAACATGTGCTGTATGCATTCTGCCGCCTGAGAAAGTGTTCCTGGAAATCAAGTGTACTTTGTAATGCTAGATGACCTCTGCCAAATGCTAAAAAGCTCAAACCACATATTTGGGTGACTATCAAAAGAGTAAGCAGCTAAGCAGGAGGAGTAAGTATGTGTTTAACTAATTCTTAATCTGAAAGTTAGACGACAATGTGAGTTGTTGCAAATTGCAATAGAAGAAGAAACAATCAACTCTACTCTCTATTTGGGTATTTTGTTGTATCCACTGACTATAACTGCATAATGTATACCAATTTTAATGAAGTTTGAGATATGAGCATCTCAGGCAAAGGATTTCCATGAGCTTTAAAAGGAGTTGACATGCCTATAAATATCTGCATACAACCAAATTGCTTGAAGAATCAGAGATATATACTTGGTTTTAAACTAAATTATTCCATATTTCTTTAGTAACAAAATGAATAACATCAAAAACAGCGACTTAATTCAACCTAAAAACCACTTAAAAATTCCTGTCTAAACACAGTTATACAACAGAATGAAACCCTAGTACAAAAAAGAAATTCAACAGCAGAAGATTGAAGGAGATAACAGGGATGCAAGTGAGAATTCAAACCGAGAACGCAAGTGAGTGAGAGATTCAAACCCAAAAAAAAAAAAAAAAAAAAAAAGATTCAGTGAGTATTGTGGTCATGAACAGCAGAAGATTGAAAGAGATACAATTCAGAAATCGAACCTGTGAAGATGGAAAAAAAAATTTGGACCATTTCTCGATTTGTGCGTGTCATCCTTGCGCAGGGGCCATGCTAATCTTCTCTGTATCGTTCCAATTTTATCGGATGTCTCCTAAGAGACAATGATAGTATGCTGCGTCTTCTGTTATAAAGAGAGAGTTACTGTTATAACTGGACGATGTGGGATCTCGTTCTCTCCTAAGTCCTAACTAAATGTCTAAATAGCTCCAGTTTTGTTAGTCTGATGACGTGGGCTGTTGGCTGTTGGGTATTGGTCCAAAAGCTTTTCTGGGCTTACTCATCTCACATCAATAAGCGGCCACGAAAATGTTTTTGTGAGCTATTGCCGGGTTACCGGGTAACTTTTCAAGTTTATATATATATTTTTATTATTTTAAATATTATGATAATTTAGGATTTTACTAGAGAGGAGAAAGAAACTCGAACCCACAATCTTGTGATGTGGATTTGAGGGGCTTTACCACCGAGTCAACATCATTTTATCTTTAAGTTTATAATCATGTCTCATTGTTTTATCAATCTATTATTTCTTTTGACGAGATAAGGTTGGTTTGCTTATAAACCCCTTAGAGGTTGGTCTGCTTGTACACCCCTCACGCTTACACCATAAGGTTGTGGGTTTAAGTTTTTCACCTCCCAAAAAAACCCCGATTTTATGTAATAGTGTAATACTTCAACAACCAAAAAAAAAAAAAAAAAAAAAAGCATTTCCCTTTAATTTATTTATCAATAATTATCATGTTATGTGTTTAGAGGAAAAATAACATTATGATCTGTTTTGTTTTCTGATTCGCAACAACCCAATTTAAAATTAAATAATAAGAGTTTCAATATAATACAATTGATTTTCTTTTTCAATAACTTTATTCAGTCAAATTTAAACCAATTTACAAGATGCCATATATATATATATATATATATATATATATATATAACATTGAGTGCAATGCGTATGAACATTCAAATGTTGAAACTTGATGAAAGTTGAATTTAATTTAGATGATGACTTTGTAGTTCTTTTATATATATATATATATATATATATATATATATATATGGAACTTTTCTTTTTTTAATACAATTAGTACCTTCGATAAAATTGCATGCAATTGGATGTTTTTCGATGAGATTTTTTGTATTTATCCTAAGAAAATTAAAATACACATTTGGTAAAAATTTAGAAATTTTTTAGATTTGAGAACTATTTTCTTCTTATATTTCCCTAATTTTGAGGGTTTTATCTTCAAAAAAAAGTCGAGAAAAATTAGTTCTTATACTGAAAATTTTTCAATTTTTTTTCTATAAATGTATCTTAATGTTTTTACTATCCATACGAAAAATCACATCAAAATTCAATATATTCCATTAAATTTCATCAAATATGCTTAAAGTGACATGTTACTTTAATAGCTATCTCCATTTCATTGTTATTTGTATATCTTTTATACTTGTACTGTTGTACAAAATTGTATCTGCATTTCATTAAAAAATGTATGTTAGTCCATGAATTCTCACTCTGATTTTCAAATATTTATAATGAATATAGCAAAAACAATTGCAACATCAAATATATGTTTGAATGAGAACATATATAAGAGCTGCTCCTGTAACCTGTGACCTGCTCTGTTCTTACACTGTAAGAAATAGAGATGTTTGAGTTTCAATTTCTAATTAATATGCTTTAAAATGTTAGTAATATGTTTATTTAAATCAAGAAAGTAGAGCAGAGATTGCATTTGATTCAACAAAGTGAAGCAAATAATAAGAAAGTGGTGCAGCCATTGATCGCAAGTTTGCTGGTATTACTTTGGATGTTTGTAATAGCATTTAGACTGGTCTAACATTTCAGTGAATATTGCCTTCGAAATAAAATAATTGAAGAATATTCTCCATTTATGTGCTGTTGTTGTACATTTGAGAACAGAAATGTCACCTCCAGGGACATAACTTAACCAGTGGATATATATATATATTAAAATCTGAAAGCAAATGGGTCAAGAGTCGGCAAAAATATCCACTTTTGTAATAGGGAGGTATCTATTCTCATAAAAGGAGGGGTCTCCCCACGCTTTTTTTTTTTCTACCCTAATTAAATTTCTATTGCTGGCATACCAAAGAGAGAGCAGCACCTAACAGTCACTACTGCGCACGTTGAAACAACTACTTCAATTGATTTGCAACTGCCTATATATAATGAGAGGTTTACCTACAAATTGACCTAAATCCAATCCCAAAGGGCTCCATGTATCCATCAAATATTGCTTTACTTCTCTCTGCTTATTAGCTTTACTTGTGAATCTATTAATCAACTGATTAGATATGTTCATCTAGAAATTAAAAAAAAATCTAAATAAACTGTTCTTCCTCACATCAATTACCAAAAAACTTATTTGCAATGGCAAATTGAAATCCATAATACACATTATAACTCTATTTAGAAAACAAGTGGTAAAACAAATCTATTGTATGCGGTAAGTTCATGTATATGTACATATATGTGTATGCTATTACGATGGAGAATGAGAAACATCCGATATCCATTCCCTGCCTTAGACAAACAACGAAGCAAAACTGCAGGCTAATATGCAAATATTAAGGAAAACACAAGGCAAGTTAATGTGGTCCATGGATCATGCTACATTTTGCATGAAAGAGCATAAAATGTTAATCCAACAATAATAAACCTGTGTAATCTTAATAGGGGTGGTTTCACAGTCCTATATCAAGAGGGAACATGACAGGGGCACAACTCACCAGCTGGCAATTTGCTGGAATCTGGTTGATCATCATCAACTTCTTGACGCAACCTACAGTGATCCTATGTAGAAATTCAACTTTCTTGTGTATCCTTAATTACTTGATATTTTACTCGCTAAATGAGGATGTTCATACTTGAAACTCTACTGCATTGAAACAACAGAAACTTGATAATGAAAGTTAAAAACTCAAGAAAGATGTGCACATAAAGCAGCAACTGTAATTTTACTAATTCCATGAAATGAAGTTCCACTCCATGTCAACAGGAAAAAAAAAAAAGGGGGGGGGGGGGGGGGGTGGAGAAATTAAGGTGATTAATTACACTATGCAGCAAATAATATATCGGACTGTCAAAGCTTAGTGTCCTCAATTGAGATACTAATCAATAAGCTAATAATCAGTGTAAGGCCAAATTCAAGACAAACGAATCTATCCAACATATAATTAGGCTCTAGTGCTTAGTATACATATCATATGCAAATTATTTTAAGCTTTACACATACACTAAATGAGTATGAAGATATTTCCCAGAGCTTTTCTTATGTTTTCTGATAAAAATTCATAAAAGACAGCCATCCTATAAGAAAAGGGGTTCTTCAATTTATCCTCATCATGTTTTGCAGCTTCTGCACTATATCTGTAGATATGATTCATAACTAAAGTCAAAGTGCCTCCATTGCCGGTATTTTTGGTGACTGATTTAGATGGTACACTAGCACCATAATAAGAGGAAGAAACATGCTATGTATTCATTCCCCTGTCTGAGAAAGTGTTCCTCGAAATCTACTTTAGTGTACTTTGCAAATTCATTCTAGTGTCATTTTCTCACTATATAAGCACAGTTCAATAAGATGAGTTTGATCATCCTTAGGACCTTAGCATCTTCTAATGTCTAACATTAGTTTCTTTAATACAAGTAATGCCACATAACCTCTGAAAAATGTTGAAAAGTTCAAACCACATATTTGGCTGACTGCCAAAAGAGTAAGCACTCAATCACATGTTCTAAAATTTGAAAGTTGGAAGAATATAATAAACTCCGAGAGGGAGGAGCAAGTTTGTGTTTAAGTAATTCTTGATCTGAAAGAGTGAAAGTTAGACAACAATGTGAGTTGTTGAAAATTGCAATAGAAGAAGAAACAATCAACTCTATTCTCTATGTACAGGCTTTGTTATCATGGGTGGATTTGGGTGTTTTGTTGTATCCACTGAAATTATGCTTTTCTATAACAATTAATGTTTATTATACCAATTTTAATGAACTTAAGGAGATATGAGCATCTCAGGCAAAGGGATTCCATGAGCTTCAATATAGTTTCTAAAGGAGTTGAAATGCCTATACATCTGCATATAATTTATACAAACAAATTGCTTGAAGAATCAGAGATATTTACTTGATTTTAAACTAAATTATTCTATATTTCTAGAGTAATAAAACGCTATAACTTCAAAAACAGTGACTTAATTCAACCCAAAAACCACTTTTAACAAAGTTATACAAAACCCTAGTTCAAAAATCTTTAAAAAAAAAAAAATTGAAATTCAATAGCAGAAGATTACAGAACAAAATAACAGAGAAGCAAGCGAGAGATTGAAACTGGCGAATGGAAAAAAAAAAAAAAAAAAAAATAGCGAAGATTAAAGCAGATAACAGAGACGAAAGTAAGAGATTCAAACCCAAAAAAATTTGGACCATTTCTCGATTTGTGCGTGTCATCCTTGCGCAGGGGCCATGCTAATCTTCTCTGTATCGTTCCAATTTTATCGGATGTCTCCTAAGAGACAAAGATAGTATGCTGCGTTTTCTCTTATAAAGAGAGCGTTACTGTTATAACTGGACGATGTGGGATCTCGTTCTCCCCTAACTAGCATTGTCAATAAGTAACCAGTTTGGTTAAGTTTAGTCTAATTTCCTAAGGCCATCTCCAATCAATCTTCATACAGAAAATTAAGATCAGCCAATCTTCAAAATGAAGACCCCAAAATGAAGATCGGTTTTGATTCTTCAAAATTGAAGACCCAATTTTTTATCTTCATTTCACTGTTCCACTAAAATAATATTATTTTACTTCACATCTCCTTTTTTTCATATTTTTAATTAAACTCAATTAATTATATATAATTTTTAACTTATAAATATAATCAGTATAAAAATTATACCATTATAATTAATACTAGTATTACGATAAGTCTTTCAATTGAGTATAATATCAACTATATTTTAATTATTTTTTTATTTTAAATTTTTTTATTAATGAACTACTACGTATTTTAATTCAAATCAATTTTTATATGTAATTAACATATATCATAATAATTAACTCAAAATAATTCAGTAAAACCAAATAATAACATTAACAGTCTTAAATTAAAATATTACAATGGAAAAAAAAAAAGTACATTGAAAATGAAAATAAAACCATTAAAAATAACATTGAAACTTAATAGTTAACACTAGTATTACGATAAGTCATCTCCACTCCAACCATAGTAATTTGGAAACCGATCAAAACTACTAAATTACCCGATGACCCACCTTGAAATGTTAGCAGATGATCTTTGTTTATTAAAATCATTACAAGTAAAAATAGTTAGGTGCGACAAATTATATAAAAGATTAGAAAATTTTAGATGTAATAAAAGTGAGCAAATTATTATCTAATAAGATAATGTAGAGAAAATAATTTTATTAAAGAAAGTTTAAATTATTATTTATAAAGTAAAATAATAATATTTTATTATTTAGAGATTATAAAATAAAGAATGGTTAGAGTATTAAAATTATTAAGATGGAATATTCTAGGAATATTCTATTTTCAGTCTTTAAATTTAAGAAAAAATTAAAAACTAGTTGGAGATGGCCTAATACACGTGGATTATTGACTGTTAGAGGGATCCAAAATATATATTGTGCTGTAGAACCGAACCAGCTGGGTCCTAATTAAAATCTCAACCTTGCAAGTTTTATAATGTCCCTAGTCTTGTCATGCAACTCAAAAGCCTCAATGATCCCCAACCAAGTGCAGCGGTGTATTCGACCATTGAAGATATAACATATGTTAATTTCAATGTCAAATGTAACCCTTGTATCTTTTTGTATTTTCTTGTCATATGATATAATATAAAACAAAAAAAATTTATATAAATTCAGAGTTTTTTGGAAAGGGGAGGACTCGAACTTATAACCATATAATGTAGGTTTAAGGGGTATACACTAAACCAACCTCAACTCGTCTTATCGTATGATATATTGTTTCTTCAAGACTTCAATGCTTTTCATTTCGATTGCCATTTAACATTTTATTTTATTGTTACAACTTCTCTAGATAAATTCTATTGGATATATTTAACATTGTTTAATTGCTTATCAATTGTAATTATCCAGTCTCTTATTTCATACGACATCCAATTTGTTACAGAGAAGTACTCTAGCAGTTTCTTACATGCAAGATTCTGTGTGCAATTACAATACAGAAAGATATATACATTATCATGTCGTTTCGATTCCTGAATTGGTCATTGTTTTCTGCTATAATTATCAGAAATCACTTGAAAAACTTCCAAAACAACACCGAAATGAGTCCTGATGATAAGCCAAAGAGAGGCGTATATAGACAGACAGCAAGCAATAGCACTAATTTCCTTCTCGAATTTGGGGACCAGGCTTCCAAATTGATCATTATTGATCATTTATTTCACCTACTACAATTTAATTTTTCGGTTCCTAATTCCTATAAAGGTCTTACCCGGTGCAGGTGCTTTTTTGCTTCCCTATGTGGTGAATTTTGGAATTACAGTTTCTACATATGCATGGCTGTTATCTCCCAAACTGCCATTACCGTTACACCATATTATATTTCCTTATCATATATCCCCACTTTATATTTTTCAAAGTAATCCTATTATTTCCTATAACAAGTTTTATACTTTTTTTCTTCTTTTTTTTTTTTTACGTAGGGTTCAAGGTTTCACCATTCACATTTTATAAGAATGTGCGAGGAGTTTTCTTCCGATGTTGTGGGGGTAGATATTCGAGAGCCACACAATAAACATTTTCATTGTGGGGAGTTTTCTCTTCAATATTAAAGATAAGTAGATATCGCATGGTAGGACTCGAACATTCAAGTCACCGGACAGTCAAGTTAGTGGTTTGATAAAACCGACATGCTTTATAAAATATATATGGTGAAATTTGAATATCCCACTATTAATGTGGAAGGAGAGATGCACTATCCCATGAAGTTGGATTAAGATTTCTGCTGAGTTGATATTTTAACTGACCTCAATAGATCCGGTGACATGTGTAATCAATTGATGATATTTATTTATTTTATTTTTTCACTTTTATTATCTTATTTATTTTAAGTTCATTGTCTTTAAATAACAAGTATTATCTTCAAGTTTTTTTTTTTTCTTTTTTTTTTTTTTGAAATATCTTGAAATGTTTTAGGTAAAAAAAAATAAAATCAATAAAGCAGAGGATTTGAATCCACTCTCACGTGCTGCACATATTTTACACGCCATTATTGTGTTCATAATAAATGAGTAAATTACGTATTAGCCCTTGATATATCATAAAGGAGATTGATTTATACAGACAAATGAGCAATAAAGTGTAAAATCCAAGGGTACCATTATTTCTGACCTCTTTCCTAGAACTTTCGTGCTTCTTCTTCTTTTTCGTACTACAAAATCCGAACCCCATCATTAATAATTTAATATCATATTTACACAGCACCAACGTAATAATAAAAAAAAAAAAAATCTGAAAACAAATGAATTCCTTATCACATCTTCTAAATCGTAGACACGACAACAATATCGGTATGGTTTCAACGAGCAACGCCGACGCCAACGAAGAGATGATGCGCTCGAGGTCTTTACAAATCTTTCCACCGGAGAGGTACACTGACCTGGTCCGGCGGCGAGGTGGCTTCATCTATGTCCCCACCAGGAGGAGGAAGATGACGGCGACGACGACGACGACGTCAACTCCGATTAATGGTGGGACAGGGACAGTACAGAGGCTGACGAAGCTGTTGCTGAATGTGAATATAGAGAGAAGCTCGGGGCCTGTGCAGGTGGTGACATCGCCGGAGAAGAGAGTGAGTGATTTGATAAAAGCGGCGATAGAGATTTATGTGAAGGAGAAGAGAAGGCCGCTGTTGAAGCACACTGATTTCAAATCTTTTCAGCTTCACTACTCGCAGTATAGTCTCGAGAGTATGTTTTCTGCTAATTAACTCTCATTCATTCATTTATTTATTTTATAAAATGGTATAATATTTGAGTTACTGTTGCATGCAGTCTATAAGATTTGGACAAACATATGTAGATTTAAATTTTTTTTTTTTAGGAATGCTAGACGATCTAAAAATTTAACCTAAATGATATGGCAAGTGAGTTGTCATCACCACACATAACATGAGATGACGTGGTTAATGAAAAAATCACTTACTACATCATTCGGGTTAAAATTTTGGTTTGTCTAGTATAAATGATTTTTTTTATTATTAACTTGTTTGAGATTCATCAACCAAGAAACTTATATTATTATATACAATTTATAAGTTCGAGATTTGTTTTTTTTCTTTTTTTTTTCTTTTTTTAATAAAAAATTTTAAACTGTGCTTGATTTGCAATTGCAAGATAATTTTTAAAAGCTAAAAGACAAGAGTCTTATATATATATATATATATATATATATAAATGCAGCAAAATCAAAACATTTAAATCTAATAACCCACATATAAAGAACCAATATATTTTATATCGGTTCGAACTGACAATAAAAAAACTATATATATATTATATATAGTATTTCTGTTTATCCTGATATATTTTATATCAGGACGAAGAATGTGAACTATTAGATTTACATACTTTGACTCAAAGTGTATGTACTTTTCAAAATTTCTCTATAATCTATAGTCTACATTCTTCGTCCTGATATAAAATATATCAGGACGAACTGACAGTAGAAAGACTGAATATATATATATATATATATAGTGGTTCTCTAGTAAGGACGTCATGAAATTACAAAGTAAAGGTAATCATCCACGCCACACATTCACATTGGGTTTTCACATTGGGTTTGGGTATTTGTTAATGTGTGGCTGTGAGTCCAATATGAATGTGTGACTGTGGTTGGACGTCCTAAAATTATAAAGTCAGGACGGCTCTGACAGAGAAGTATTATACATATATATATATATATATATATATATATATACAAGAGTGAGTTAATTAGTTGCAAAGACAGACACAAAACTTCAAGTTTTGGGGTATTATAAGAAAAAAATAAAAATTACGGAGGCCAAATTGAAAAGAGTTTGAAATTTATTAACAATTTAATAATTTTTTTTTAAATGAATTTTAATATATATATTTTTATAAATAATACAAGTAAGAGTTTTGTACTTCCATTAGTCGCAAGTTCAATTAATTACAGCTGCGGAGCCAGGAATTCAAATTCGGGGTCATTAAAAAAAAATAAAAATTATGGTGGCCAAAGAGAAAAGAGGATGAAATTTATTAACAATTTAATAATTTTTTTTAAAATGAATTTTAAACTTGTATTTTTCTTATATTTTAGATTAAAATATTAAAAAAAATGTATGTTTTAGATGTTTCCTTGTGTATATGTTTTATTATTGTATTTTTTGTAGCATATATGAATTGGTTTGATGCTGGTCCAGGTCTGAAGGCAGATGAGAAGTTGATAAACCTGGGGTCTAGAAATTTCTTTATGTGTTCAAAGCCTTCAACCGGCTCCGTCTCTGTCAATCTTTCTTCTTGCTCCGAGGAAGCAAACCTCGCTATCACTTTCACTTCCCCATTTCCACTCACTAGGTTAATGGATTTCTTGCTGTAGATTCTCTAGATCTCTCTATTTTATCCAGAATATGTTAAATTTACATTTCGTTTAAGTAAATGACTGCAATGGTTTGTACAAACAAATCGAAATTAAGTCAGGTTAATGTAAATTGTATAGAATGATTTGGGGTTGTTATTTGCTTTTGTTTGTAATTGTACTGAATAATTTTCCCCCTTTTAACCTTTTTTTTTTTAATATATATATATATACACCCTTATATAGACACATATATATTATGTAATTAACGAATTTATAAAGAATATCAAAACAAGCTTAACTTTTATTTAAACATATAAATTTATTTTATTAATTAGTAATTTATGCATAGAAATTAGTTACCGTTTATATAATTCTCATTTTTTTAAATATATTTAAAAAAAAAAAAATTAGTTGTTTGGTAAGAAATAATAATTCTCATTAAAATCTGGACAGTTAAACTCTCTCTTATTAGCTTTTTCAGCAAGGGTAATTGTGACTTTTCACTCTAAAAGCTTGGTCAACCGTTAATTCTAACCGTTGTTGACTGATGGTGAGACATGTTTATTTAATAAACATCGTTGAATATTAATGCAGTTTGGCCTTGTTTTATAGTTCTATATTCGGTTCATTCCATATTTGATTAATTTACTTTATACTTCTATATTTGTTTTATTTTCTAATACACTTCTATATTCGGTTCATACAATATTTGATTATTTTACTAATATACTTCTATATTTATTTAATTTACTTGTGTACTTCTATATTTGATTAATTTACTTGTATATTTCTAAATTTGGTTAATCTATTTTTTTTTTTTTTTTTTTAAAAGAATCTATTTGTAACCGTATATTTTGTTAATTTACTTATATACCGATAGTAATCACGGTAACATGAGACCATTTGTAGTCTGGCCAGTCACCAGTGCCATATATGCCGTTGTTGCCAAGTTCTTACTTCTTAGAGATATAATTCATACCAATGAGTAATGGCTATGGTAGTATAAAATTTGAGATACATGGAAAACTTGTTATGATCTACCATGCTCTTCTTGAGATTCGACATAGTACAAGAGGCGGGAGAGTATCAAATGTTCGATTTATTTTCAAGAAAAGCATAGAGGGTGTGAAGAATTTTTTGGTTCAATATTGTGAAGAGCCAAAACAAGCAGGATTTTTCTTGAGGCCGAGACTTATATTTAATTAAAGCTGAAAATAAAATTACTAATTAAAAAAATGAATTTAAATTCTCAGACATATTTTATTGGCATGCCCGAGACTTTGACAAAAATTAGAAGACTTATAAATTAGTCTTGGGCCCTTGGCCAAGCCCAAATATAGTTTAAGCCTTTGCCAAAGTAGAGACTTTATAAAATCCCCAGATCCATAAACGGTTGGAACTAAATATTTTTGTTTACTATAAAGAATTTTGATTCATATTCTTCCATGTGTATTTGTCTAAATACGTAAGAATTAAATACCTTTTATAATAAGCTGAACCGACGCTAAATATATTTATTTATTTATACGCAATGAATTATAAATGATAAATATTTATTTATTTATTTCAGAATAATAAATAACAAATATTTATTTTACATGCTTTTCTAAGTCATATATTCAACAATATGATTGGTATTGCAGTAATAAGAGATGTACCGATTATAACTGCAATACCAATGACGGTTGGTGTAAAGAAGAGCAACTACCGAAGAGCTTTAAAATCCATGCACATTTGGTTGCATGTATTATTTGAAAATAGGGATATTATTATTTTCCCCCCTGAGGTTTACCCTATTGTTAAGACGAGGACAGGGTTTGGCCATATTGGCCGTTCTTCCCCCTCAAATGGAAAAAATGTATAGTATACCCCTTCTGACACCTTTTCCATCCATTTAATGTATAATATGCCCCTTCTGCCATTAAAATTACCATTTAACCCTCAAAATATTTATTAAATAAAAATATGTTTTAAAAAACAGAAAAAAAAAAAAAACAATAAAAAGATGGATCTTCACCGTCCATCTCAAAGATGGACGGTGGAGATCTCTCTTTTTTATTTTTTTTTATTTAAATTTAATAATAATAATAATAATAATAATAAAATATTTACTTCAATATATATATTTATTATCTCACAAATTTGATTTAGCTTAAAAATAAAAATAAATAAATCTTCCCCAGAAATCATCCCCGACAATCATCATCATCTTCTCCACCAGAATTTAATTTGTAGATCTGGTTCACATTAATTTGCTAATGATCCGTATTCCTCCCACAGAGATCAAATTATTTTGCCTTCAACTAGAAGAACATTAATTTTTAATCAGTGTTCAACTAGTCAGGAACAAAAAGAAATCAAATTCATCAACAAACCCAGAAATTAAATTCATCAAAACCCTTCAAATTTACCTGCAACATCACCCATCACAAGCCACAAGCTTGTATAATTAACCACAACCACCATCATCCATCTCTGAATTACCAACATCAACCTCTCAATCACCAAAATCAAACCAAAATCAACTCGAAATTAGCTCAAGTCAAACCGAAATCAAGAACTGGGTTCGATCAAACCAAAATCAATTTCAAATCAAACCAAAATCACCACAAACACACCATCATCTTTCATCTTTACCAAACCACCACAAATCAAACCCTAGCCACCCACAAACACATCATCAACCACCACCCCCAAACCAAACAAAACACCCACTGTCAATCGAACCCAATCGACGTTGGTGAGAGAGAGATCGAGAACGAGAACTAAGAGAGAGAGAGAGAGAGAGCGAGAGAGATGGTGTGGGTGGTCATCGTTGTCGCCGTGATTGTCTGTGCCAGTTGTCGTCATTGTCACCGCGATTGTCCGATCAGCATGGTGGCGGGTGGTGGTGAGGAACTCAGTGACGTCTGGCATTCTGGGTTTGGGTCTGGTGAGCTGATCAGCTCTGTTGACTGGAGGTGGTGTGTGGTGTTCTGGGTTGGTGCTGTGTTGGGAAGAAATTGATTAGTTGGTGTTTGGTGATGAGGTTGAAGATGAAGATGGAGCTGATGGTGTTTGAGCTGGGTTAGGTTTGATTTCGAAAATGGGTTTGGTGGGTGTTTCGATTGACAGTGGAGATGGATCTGGTGAAAATCACCAAATCAACAAATTTTTTTATATATATTTTTTAATGTTTTGTTTTATTTTTTTATTTTTGTGAAATGTAAATTATTTTTTTATGAGATTACGAAATTACCCCTTTTAAATTGAAAGTCAACTTCCAAAATGGACGGAACAGTTAACAAAAGGGGGTTTTTAACGTTTTTTTTGATTTTAGGGGGAAGAACAGCCAATATGGCCAAACCCTGTCCTCGTCTTAACAATAGGATAAACCTCAGGGGGGAAAATAATAATATCCCTTGAAAATAAGAAGTTTGAGAAGGGAAGAGAAATAGTGCCTCATGAGAAGAAATTTGTGCACTTATATAAAGTTTTTTTTTTCACAACAAAAGATTAGCCGGTGACCTTTCATCATAAGGTACAATAGGCCATCATATGAAAGTGTTTTGAACATTATATAAGTTTCATTATGATAAAATAATCTCGTGGTGACACTAATAAATGTACCAAAATAGACCTTGTCGGAAAATACTTTATATCCTCATTCTCTTCTTTTTCATTGTAATTTCCCCGTAGGTCTCCACACCACCCATATATAAATAATGGAGCATTATTAACAATGCCGCAATTGTGTCATTGACACATTTCAACAACACTTCTTCGTCTCTAGAGAAATCTGAATACCCTTGGTTTTTCAAATATTGAATTATATTTCTTACTACCAATGGATTGATAACTACTCTTGCATCATAATATATGGGTTTAACATCTTTCATGATGTTTTTCTAGACTCCGGTAATGATTAAGTCATTGATGAAAACCTAAATATTTGCTGCCCCCGAAGTCAAATCACAATTAGCAATCAGCCATGGTAGGAAAAAGAAAGCTGAAAATTTCGACCATGGTAGGGAGAAAGACTTCAAGGCAAGTTTACCTTCTATTTTCGTTGACAACATTAATTCTTATGTAGATTCAGATTGTTTATGGCGCATTTTCAAACCTTTTAGGAGAGTTAGGGATGTATTTTTGTCTTCAATGAATCGTTCTAGGGGGTGTAACTTTGCCTTTATTCGGTTTTGAGACACTTTAGGAAGCAAATTAAGTAGTGAAAGCTTCGAATGAAATGCTTGTTTATGGTTTTCCTGTTAGCACAAAGGTTGCCATGTAAAATACATAATTGTTCTTAAATAGCATGTAGAACACTCACATATAGTCATGACAAATTGACAAATAAAGTCACATTATTTTAAATAAATTTTAACAGTATTATTTTTTAAATCCCCGTATAAAATTTGATTAGTAATAGAGATAGGTCTAATGCTGTTCTGCTTCTTCTTCTGCTTTAAGTTCCTTATTATCAACCTCTAGAATAACTGTACCTAAACAGACTTTGCCAGAAAAATACTTTATATCCTAATTCTCTCCCTTCTTAATTTTAATTTCCTCGTAGGTCTCCACACCACCCATATGTAGATGATGGAGCATTATTAACAATGTCGCATTTGTGTCATTGACACATTCCAACAACACTTCTTCGTCTCCAAAGAAATCTACAGCCCTTAGATTTTTTAAATATATGATTCTATTTCTTGTTGCCAATGGGTTGAGAAGTACTCTTATATCGTGAAATATGAGTTTAATGTCTTTCAGAATGTTTGTTTGGACTCCGGCGCTGATTATTTTATTGAAGTAACCCTCAATATTTGTCGCCACCAAAGTCATATCACATTTAGCTTGCTTCTTCAAACTCAAACTCCAACGCCGACGCCCCACTACGACCTCTTTAGACACTCTAAAATTATTCATCTGCAAATAAATATAGAGTTCAAACTAATACAATTACTATATAAACTTGTAGAAATTCACATTATTAGATAAATTCCTTATGCTCTATTCAAGTTGATTGGCTATAGAGAGAAATTCTCTACCCTCCTTATAAATAGGCGGCCTATAGAAAAATTTCACACTAGTACATTACATTAAAACAAGACATGACATATATCAAGAATATCGAGATATCATACCAATCAGGCACGACTATATTGTGTGTACGGTTAAATAAGCATACACCAATATAATTATCACCCACATGTAATCCTAGTTTATAACGTTCATCAACTCCCGTGTGTAACATACAGCGTCCCACTACCGCATGCATTAAGTAGATGATAGTTGATGATGGTATCTTCATCTAATAAAAGTAAACATACAAGCTCAAAAGCATAGTTGATGATGGTATCTTCATCTAATAAAACTAAACATACAAGCTCAAAAGCATCAAAACCTGTATTTTATTCTCACAATGCCGCATTTGTGTCATTGACACATTACAACAACATTATATCGCCTTGGTTTTTTAAATATCTGATTATATTTCTTGCTCCCAATGGGTTGAGAAGTATTCTTAAATCGTGAAATATGAGCTTAACATTTTTCAGAATGTTTGTCTAGACTTCGACACTGGTTATTTTCGACTATAGCAGGGAGAAAGACTTCAAGGCGATTTTACATTCCATTTTCGTTGACAACATTAATTCTTGTATGAATTTAGGTTGTTTATGGGGCATTTTCAAACTTTTTATCTCCGAAGAAATCTACATCCCTTTGGTTTTTTAAATATTTGATTATATCTCTTGCTGCCAATGGATTAAAAAGTACTTTTACATCGTGTAAATGTTTATGTGAATGTTAAAAATCACTTGTCATTTTCTTTCTAAGAAGCTTTACTATGCATAACATTAATTTTATATCATAAAAGTTTCATTATGAGAAAATGATCTGGCAGTAACACTTCAGCCTATAAAATAATTGTACGTAAATAGACATTGTCGGAAATATACTTTATATCCCCATTCTTTTCTTTCTTTATTGTAATTTTCCTGTAGGTCTCCACACCACCCATATGTAGATGATGAAGCATCATTAACAATGCCGCATTTGTATCATTAACACATTCTAACAATGATTCTTCGTTTCCGAAGAAATCTACCTCCCTTTGGTTTTTTAAATATCCAATTCTATCTCTTGTGGATTGAGAAGTACTTTTTTATTGTGGAATATGAATTAACATCTTTCATAATGTTTGTCTCGACTCCGGCACTAATTATTTTGTTGATGAAACCCTCAATATCTACCGCCCCGAAGTCAAATCACATTTAACTTGCTTTTCGAACTCGAACTTGAACTTGAACTCGAACTCCAAGGCTAACGCCCCACTACAACCTCTTTAGACACTCCAAAATTATTCATCTGCAAATAAATATAGAGTTCAAACCAATACAAATACACAATAACTATACAAACTTAAAGAAATTCACATTATTAAATAAATTCCTTACGCTCTTTTCAAGTTGATTAGCTATGGAGAGAAATTATCTACCCTTCTTATAAAAAGTCGGCATGTAGACAAATTTCACATTAGTACATTACATTAAAAAAAGACATGACATATATCAAGAATATCGAGATATCATACCAATCGGGCATGACTATATTGTGTGTACGGTCAAATAGGCATAGACCAATATAATTATCACCTATACATAATCCTAGTTTATAACGACTATCAACTCCCGTGTGTAGCATACAACGTCCCACTACCGCACGCATTAAGTAGCTGATAGTTGATGATGTATCTTCATTTAATAAAAGTAAACACATAAGCTCAAAAAGCATTAAAACCTGTATTTCATTCTCACAATGCCGCATTTATGTCATTGATATATTCCAACAACACTTCTTTGTCTCTAAAGAAATCTAAATCTCCTTGGTTTTTTAAATATCTGATTCTATTTCTTGTTGCCGATGGGATGAGAAGTACTCCTACATCGTGAAATATGAGTTTAACGTCTTTCAGAATGTTTGTCTAGACTTCGGCACTGGTTATTTTCGACTATGGTAGGGAGAAAGACTTCAAGGCGAGTTTATATTCCATTTTCGTTGACATCATTAATTATTGTTTGGATTTAGGTTGTTTATGAGGCATTTTCAAACTTTTTATCTCCGAATAAATCTACATCCCTTTGGTTTTTTAAATATTTGATTCTATCTCTTGCTGCTAATGGATTAAGAAATACTTTTACATCGTGTAAATGTTTACGTGAATATTAAAAATCACTTGTTATTTTCTTTTTAAGAAACTTTACTATGCATAACATTAATTTTGTATCATAAAAGTTTTATTATGAGAAAATGATCTGATAGTGACACTTCAGCCTATGAAATAACTATACCTAAATAAACACTGACAGAAAAATACTTTATATCCCCATTCTTTTCTTTTTTTATTGTAATTTCCCTGTAGGTCTCCACACCACTCATATGTAGATGATAAAGCATTATTAACAATGCAGCATTTGTGTCGATGACACATTCCAACAACACTTTTTCATCTCCTAAGAAATATACCTCCCCTTGGTTTTTCAAATATCCAATTATATCTCTTGCTGTCAATGGATTGAGAAGTACTCTTACATCGTGGAATATGAAATTAACATCTTTTATAATGTTTGTCTCAACTCTGGCCCTAATTATTTATTTGATGAAACCCTTAAGATCTGCCTCCCTAAAGTCAAATCACATTTAACTTACTTCTTCGAACTCGAACTCGAACTCCAAGGCTGACGCCCCACTACAACTTCTTTAGACACTCCAAAATTATTCATCTGCAAATAAATATAGAGTTCAAACCAATACAAATACACAATAATTATATAAACTTAAAGAAATTCACATTATTAAATAAATTCCTTACACTCTTTTCAAGTTGATTAGCTATTGAGAGAAATTCTCAACCCTTTTTATAAAAAGGCGGCCTGCAGACAAATTTTACATTAGTACATTACATTAAAAAAAGACATGACATATATTAAGAATATCGATATATCATACCAATTGGGCACGACTATATTGTGTGTACGGTCAAATAGGCATATACCAATATAAATATCACCCATATGTAATCCTAGTTTATAACGATTATCAACTCCTGTGTGTAGCATACGGTGTCCCATTACCGCACGCATTAAGTAGTTGATAGTTGATCTCCTTGAAGTCAAATCACATTTAACTTGCTTCTTCGAACGCGAACTCGAACTCCAAGGCTAACGCCCCACTACAACCTCTTTAGACACTCCAAAATTATTCATCTGCAAATAAATATAGAGTTCAAACCAATGCAAATACACAATAACTATATAAACTTATAGAATTTCACATTATTAAATAAATTCCTTACGCTCTTTTCAAGTTGATTAGCTATGGAGATAAATTATCTACCCTTCTTATAAAAAGGCGGCATGCAGACAAATTTTACATTAGTACATTACATTAAAAAAAAAACATGACATATATTAAGAATATCAATATATCATACCAATTGGGCACGACTATATTGTGTGTACGGTCAAATAGGCATACACCAATATAAATATCACCCATATGTAATCCTAGTTTATAACGATTATCAACTCCCGTGTGTAGCATACGGCGTCCCACTACCACACGTATTAAGTAGCTGATAGTTGATTATGGTATCTTCATTTAAAAAAAGTAAAAGCAGAAGCTCAAAAAGCATCAAAACATGTATTTCATTCTCACAATGCCGCATTTATGTCATTGATACATTCCAACAACACTTCTTCGTCTTTGAAGAAATCTAAATCCCCTTGGTTTTTTAAATATTTGATTCTATTTCTTGCTGCCAATGGGTTGAGAAGTACTCTTACATCGTGAAATATGAGTTTAACGTCTTTCAGAATATTTATTTAAACTCCGGCACTGGTTATTTTCGACTATGGTGGGGAGAAAGACTTCAAGGCGAGTTTACATTTCATTTTCGTTGACAACATTAATTATTGTATGGATTTAGGTTGTTTATGAGGCATTTTCAAATTTTTTATCTCCGAAGAAATCTACATTCCTTTGGTTTTTTAAATATTTGATTCTATCTCTTGCTGTCAATGGATTGAGAAGTACTCTTACATCTTGTAAATATATATGTGAATATTAAAAATCACTTTTTATTTTCTTTTTAAGAAGCTTTACTATGCATAACATTAATTTTGTATCATAAAAGTTTCATTATGAGAAAATGATATGATAGTGACACTTCAGCCTATGAAATAACTGTACCTAAATAGACATTACCGAAAAAATACGTTATATCCCCATTCCTTTCTTACTTTATTGTAATTTCCCCATAAGTCTCCACACCACCCATATGTAGATGATGGAGCATCATTAACAATGTCGCATTTGTGTCAATGACACATTCCAACAACACTTCTTCGTCTCCGTAGAAATCTACCTCATTTTGGTTTTTTAAATATCCAATTCTATTTTTTTTTTGTCAATGGATTGAGAAGTACTCTTACATCGTGGAATATGAAATTAACATCTTTCATAATATTTGTCTCAACTTCGGCACTAATTATTTTGTTGATGAAACCCTCAATATCTGCCGCCCCCGAAGTCAAATCACATTTAACTTGCTTCTTCGAACTCGAACTCGAACTCCAAGGTTGACGCCCCGCTACAACTTCTTTAGACACTCTAAAATTATTCATCTACAAATAAATATAGAGTTCAAACCAACACAAATACACAATAACTATATAAACTTAAATAAATTCACATTATTAAATAAATTCCTTACGCTCTTTTCAAGTTGATTAGCTATGGAGAGACATTCTCTACCCTTCTTATAAAAAGGCAACCTGCAGACAAATTTCACATTAGTACATTACATTAAAACAAGACATGGCATATATCAAGAATATCGAGATATCATATCAATCGGGCACGACTAGATTGTGTGTACGGTCAAATAGGCATACACCAATATAATTATCACCCATATGTAATCCTAGTTTATAACGCTTATTAACTCCCGTGTGTAGCATACGACGTCCCACTACCGCACGTATTAAGTAGCTGATAGTTGATGATGGTATCTTCATTTAATAAAAGTAAACACATAAACTCAAGAAGCATCAAAACCTGTATTATATTCTCACAATACCGCATTTATATTATTGATACATTCCAACAACACTTCTTCGTCTCGGAAGAAATTTACATCCCCTTGGTTTTTTAAAATATCTGATTATATTTCTTACTGCCAATGGTTGAGAAGTACTCTTACATCGTGAAATATAAGTTTAACGTCTTTCAGAATGTTTGTTTAGACTCCGGCACTGGTTATTTTCAACTATGGTGGGGAGAAAGACTTCAAGGCAAGTTTACATTCTATTTTCGTTGATAGCATTAATTCTTGTATGGATTTAGATTGTTTATGAGGCATTTCAAACTTTTTATCTCTGAAGAAATCTACATCCTCTTGGTTTTTTAAATATTTGATTATATCTCTTGCTGCCAATGGATTGAAAGGTACTCTTACATCATGTAAATGTTTATGTGAATGTTAAAAATCACTTGTCATTTTCTTTTTAAGAAGCTTTACTGTGTATAACATTAATTTTGTATCATAAAAGTTTCATTATGAGAAAAATGATCTAATAGTGACACTTCAGCCTATGAAATAACTGTACCTAAATAGACATTATCGGAAAAATACTTTATATCCCCATTCTTTTCTTTCTTTATTGTAATTTCCCCGTAGGTCTCCACACCACCCATATGTAGATGATGGAGCATCATTAGCAATGCCGCATTTGTGCCAATGACACATTCCAACAACACTTCTTCGTATCCAAAGAAATCTACTTCCTATTGGTTTTTTAAATATCCAATTCTATCTCTTGCTGTCAATGGATTGAGAAGTACTCTTACATCGTGGAATATAAAATTAACATCTTTCATAATGTTTGTCTCGACTCCGGCACTAATTATTTTGTTGATGAAACCCTCAATATCTGCCGCCTCCGAAGTCAAATCACATTTAGCTTGTTTCTTCGAACCCGAACTCCAAGGCTGACGCCCCACTACAACCTCTTTAGACACTCCAAAATTATTCATTTGCAAATAAATATAGAGTTCAAACTAACACAAATACACAATAATTATATAAACTTAAAGAAATTCACATTATTAAATAAATTATTTACGTTCTTTTCAAGTTGATTAGTTATGGAGAGAGATTCTCTACTCTTCTTATAAAAAGGCGGCATGCAGATAAATTTCACATTAGTACATTATATTAAAACAAGACATGACATATATCAAGAATATCGAGATATCATACCAATCGGGCACGACTATATTGTGTGTACGGTCAAATAGGCATACATCAATATAATTATCACCCACATGTAATCCTAGTTTATAACACTCATCAAATCCCATGTGTAGCATACGACGTCCCACTACCGCACGCATTAAGTAGCTGATAGTTGATGATGGTATCTTCATTTAATAAAAGTAAACACATAAGCTCAAAAAGCATAAAAACATGTATTTCATTCTCACAATGCTGCATTTATGCCATTGATACATTCCAACAACACTTTTTCGTCTCCGAATAAATCTACATCCCTTTGATTTTTTAAATATTTGATTCTATTTCTTGCTGCCAATGGGTTGAGAAGTACTCTTACATCGTGAATATGAGTTTAACTTCTTTCAGAATATTTGTCTAGACTCCGGCACTGGTTTTTTTCGACTATGGTGGGGACAAAGACTTCAAGGCGAGTTTACATTATATTTTCGTTGACAACATTAATTATTGTATGGATTTAGGTTTTTTATGGGGTATTTTCAAACTTTTTGTCTCCGAAGAAATCTACATCCCCTTCATTTTTAAATATTTGAATCTATCTCTTACTGTCAATGAATTGAAAAGTACTCTTACATCGTGTAAACGTTTATGTGAATGTTAAAAATCACTTGTCACTTTAAAAAAAAAAAAAAATAAAGTAATGAAAATTCGAAAGAATGTGAATGATAACATACTTAGGGAATATATGAGAATATTGGTGTTCAATCATAAGACAATTGGTTAATAAGTTTTCTTGGTTTGGGCTTGTTTTTTGTTTTTCGGTTGGGTTAGTTTTTGGGCTCTAGGGGTGTGACGGGCATTTCAGTCTACTTTCTTAAGGCTTTTAGGGTTTTGGTTCTTGTGGGTTTGAACATTTGGCTTTTGATCCTCGATTGGGTTAGGTTTGGTTTAAACCACGTTTGTAGCTTGTTTAGCTGATTTTGGCCTTTTTGGATAAAGTTTGCTAGTAAGAGGAAAAAAAAAAAAAAAAAAAAAAAAAAAAACTATATCTATGAAACATGAATTAGTATTTACAACACCATCGATTTTTGCCTTGAATCAATATTCAAAGCAAAATTCACAATTTTAATACATCTGAAGCACAAAATAAAAAACAAAATTGCATAATTGTTAATTAGTTAAAAATATTCATCACGTCTGCTTGTGTAAAACCAATTGTTAATTAGTAAAACTCTCTTCAATTATCATGGCTTTGTCATGAGATCTTTTGATAAATTATTTCTCCATTTATCTTCAAATTATATTGATGTTTTTGCCACGTGAACATAACAAAAAATAAATTACTTTTATGCATAGGTTATTTATTGATTAATATTATGTGAATGATATAAATTTAACTTTTTTGTATATTTAAATCTACTTCATTTTTTTATTAAAAATACTTAGATATTTAATTTTATTGTTAAAATAAAATATACAAGTTAAACAATTAATTGGTTTGAATAAAACACAAAATTGAAAGTATTTCATTATCATGACTATTTCGGTCATTTATACAGTCATATCAGTTTGACAGTATAACTTATCAAACACATATATAGTACTTTTAAATCTCACAACAGTTAAAAAAGTATGTTTTATCAAACGCATACATGCTTAACTTCACCGTTGATTATTCATTCAGCACAACTAACATTGATTATTCCAGAAGTTACAGCAATACCAAATTAGTCTTTACTTTTTACTTTTCATTTCATTTATATCCAAAAAGTGGGCCTCAAAACTAGGTTTATAATGAGCCTCAACCCAATTCAATAGTTGTCTTTCTATTAGGCTATTAACTATTACATTTAGAGATTATATTAGCCGAGAGATTCATGTTTGATTACACAACATTGTTTACTATATATTCCATAATCTGTAATGTTATGGAAAAGTTTCGCAATGTTTTGTAATCGAATTCCTTATGAAAAAACTTACGACTAATAATTTTAATTACATATTATTATATAAGGGTTATGCTAAAATAACTTAAATTTGTGACTTAAAATTTTGACTTTAACATCTCAACCACCCATGTGCTCTTAATCCAAGATTTGTAAATGCATTTAAATCTTAACCATTGGATTAATAACACATGGATGATTGAGATGTTGAAGTCAATATTTTAAATTATAAATTTAAGTTGTTTTAGCTAGATCCTATAATATAAGAGTAATGCTAGACGTCTCAATTTTTTTTTCTCAAATTTTGTCCCAAATGATGTGGCACATGAGATGAAGATAGAGATGAGGAAGAAATGAGTGAATTGAATAAATAAATATATATATACATTGAAATTTATAAGATATCCAGAGAGAGATATAGATGAAGATGGAGATTAATGAGTGAATTGAATAGAATGAATGCAATAAATAAATATGTATAAAATTTTGCTATTGTTGGTGTGTTTTTTTATTGAAATCGAAAAATAATTTGAGTGTTTAGTTAATGATCGGTAATTTTCTAAGGTTTATAGAGATTTTAATTTGTTTTGTTCATTTTGGTTTTATAGTCATATCATATCAAACTAATCAAGATGGTACCATGAGTGAGGAGTGTGTTTGTCGGGGTATGATTCAAAACCCTCAGGGGTTTATCTTAATTAGTTATTAAATATGATTTTGATTTGTTTTTCTATATAGTAATCTTTGATAACAATCTTCTTCTATTTTTAGGGCGTTGCAATAATGTCTTCCAATTCCATCTCTTCAACAACCAATAGCTCCAAAGCCAACCGGTCTACCTTTTAAGTTCATGTTACCAGAGTTTTTTTTACATTGACTTAGCATATATATTCTATCATTATTGTCACAATATATTATTAATTTTTAAAAAAAATTTAAATTGGTTTCCATATTTTATTTTATTTAGTGTTAGTTAGCTAATGTTTAATTGATTTTTTTTTTTTTTTTTTTTTTAATGTAATACAACAATTTTGATCATGTAATTAAATCCAGGAATTCTTTTTGTCTTCAACAAAACAATTTAAAGAATGAACGATGAATTGAAGCTACATCTTACTTTAAGTTTAATTTGTTTGATTATTAATTTTATTTAACAGAGCATATGCATTGCACAGGTTGGCACACGGTATTATAGAATAATACGTATGATAGATATTATATTTTTACAGTATAAATTTGAGAATTGAAATAGAGGGTTACAATCAACCTCCGAATGTGATTTGGAGAAAAGAGCACCCACACAACTTGACACTATTCAGATGGCTCATGTGATGTAATTATATATCATAAATAAGAATGCATTGGAAGCTAAGGATAAAATTGATAGACTTTCGGAGAATTCTCAACAATTCAACTACCGAAAAACCCCTCCGAAGAAAGTTGGAGTTTATGAGGTGAGCACTAATGGTTATGGACCCAAAATCGTCCAATTGACAAAGTTAGTTTAACAATTGATCCCGAATTCTCAAGTGTGCGCGGTATACACAATGCTCTTTAGAGACATGTCCGAGTCTAGGCGGCAATGGGGAGGAGATGGCTCAAGCAAATTATTTGCAACAACAAAGGCAAAAGAATGATCCATTCTCCAACATATACAATCCGGGTAGGCGACAACATCAAAATTTGGATGGAAGAACACTCAAAATACATTAATGCCATTGTTGGTTCAAAATCAATTTCCACCTCAACAACCTCTAAGACAAGGTAAGTCTCTCAATGAAGTAATGGAATCTTTTGTGCAGGAAACAAGACAATCTATCAAGAACTTAGAGAAGCGAATTGGGCACATAGCATCTTCGTTGAGCCAAAGAGACCAAGGTAGACTCCCAAGCCAAGTGATCCAAAACCCAAGAGGATATCAAGAATCAAGGCGGTGAGATATTTGATATAAATTGTTTTTATCATATATATATATATAACATAAAAAAATAAGGCCTGCCTTTACCGAAAAGAGCACATACTACTATACCAGTATACTACTAATAAATAATAATTCGGTCCATAAAATATTAAAAATAAAAGGAATAGTAAGATCCTTAACTTTGTCCCTCTACTAACTTACTCCGGCAGTCCTCGAGCAATCCTCCGATCCTTTTTCACTCATCAAACAAAAAAAACAAATTAAGAAATTAGTAACACGGTGCGCGCGCTTGGTTTTTGTTGAAATCATCGCGGTGAATTGCTATCGTGTCGTAGGCGGTAATTAAAGACGAACAAAAAGGAAGGTCCGGGACACGGAGGCGGAGGCGGAGGCGGCGGAGGAAGATGGGAGATCTCTACGCATGGCTGGTGTCTTTCTTCGTTCTGATTGCACTTCTTGTTCTCGTTGTTTACCAGGTCAACTCTCCAAGAACCCCTTCGATTCTCGTTATTTATTTCAAATGTGACTAATTTGTTCAAGATTTTAATTAGGGTTTATGTGTCTGATAATATGGATTAATATGTTATCTTGGTATGTTTGAATTTATTGTAAAACTCAGTCTATGTGAAACTCTTTAAATTCTTGCTATTTATAGGATTAGAGTTCTCAGTTAAGGCTGTCTTGCTACAAGCTACTAGATATTTAGCTTTATTTGCTATTAAGTGACTATAACAACAGATTGTTGTGCAATATAGACTTTTAGATTCTTATTAGTATTGGAAATTCACCTATTAATTGTGCATACGCTTTACTGGTTGGATGTTTATGTTTTGGTTATATTTTGCTATGAAATTTTTATCACCTAATGGATTTGCCTATATTTTGTTCGAGAATTCAAGTATTGTATATTTCCTTGTTGATTCTGCTCTATTGGGGTCCTATTCACATTATCATTGGCTTTTGATTTTATTTTTTAAAATCCTGAGAAGTTTTGTAATGTATAATCGGTACAAATATTTGGGTAAATATTAAATACCAGTCTTCATCCTTGTTGCCTCAAACATTAGAAATATATTAAAATGTCCAACTGATTTCTGTGAAGTTTTCTGTGAGGAATTTATTGGTTTGACATGTAATGTAACAACAATTTCAACTCAAGCAAGATTCAAGAATACTAGTTGTCACCACAGCACCCCCCCACAATCAATTTTTTTTTTAAAAAAATTCAATTTCAATAGAGATTAATTGGACGGGTAGGTGAAGAAATCATTACTTGGCCAATGACTCACCGGGTAGCCTTAGTGGGATTAGGTTATGAACCTATCATCTGAGAAGTAGTAACTGTAAACAGTATCTTATAGTTGTAGTCTCTGCCTTAATGTACCAGTAGCTGAGTCAGGGTCCAGAGATATAGATGACTTTCTAAAAGAAAACACTATTAGGAAAAATTGTTGTCGCTTTTCTATATAAATGAATTATTTTGTTGGTTTCATGTAAATGTTAGTTAACAATTTGGTAATCTATTCCTGTTGCAGCTCATGTGCTTAGCGGATCTAGAATTTGATTATATCAACCCATACGACTCTTCATCTCGGATAAACAAAGTGATTTTGCCTGAATTTATCGCGGAAGGGGTTCTATGTTTCTTCTATCTTATAACGGGGCACTGGTTTATGTCACTGCTGTGTGTTCCCTACCTCTACTACAATGTGAGACTGTAAGTGTTCTCTCTCACATCCCTTATTCTGCTGAGTTAAATCTAGATCTTGTTTAAAATGCTTGTCCAATTACCTGTGAGAGAGAGCTCTACGTCTCTGATTCTCAGCACATTTTTCCACTTGAGATTGATATGATAGAATGGAGGGAGCAGTATTCTGTCTGAATTAAGGTTGGGTATACATTGCCTATCGAAGAAGATTGTAAGAGTTTGATGCCACATAAATGATATATATTCCCAACCATTTGGAATTTGCTGACCAATCCAGTATATTCTATTAAATTTCACTGTGTAGATTTTATTGTTATTTATTTTGATTGTCAGAATGAATTATATTTCATAGTTGCATGTATATGTATACATACATATGGATAGTTGGATATACACTGTTTTAGATAGCCTTAACAATCTTGTTCCTTGCTTGGCCCCATGGTTCAGTTTGCTGATGAACTGAATATCCAACTGTGACCGGTAGCTATCAGTGCAAAATGTGAGCTATTTGTGAGGCACGTACCATGGTTTTAAAGATTGCCTTATCCTTTATGCATAATTTGCTAGTCCTTGTAGCATATGTGGGCACATTTGATATCTCTTATTGTGATGATGAAACATTACATACTAGAGATATGAAATAGAAGAAAAGAAACATGATAAAGATTTCTTTCAGAGGAGAAGGAAGACACATGATGGGTGTTATGGACCTGTAACCTGTTGGTTGTATAATCATATTAACAAATGAAACAGTGTCAAGTGTACATTATCGTGTCCTATTTGTTATGAGTTTTGCTGCATTGTGTGTCTATGAAGCGCTGCAATTGTGTCCTTCAGAAAAATGGGTTTTTATTGCCATGATGTCAAAATAAAAGCCAGCTTGTCCAGTTACGTGATTTTGCTGGTGCATTTGATAGAATGTGACTGCTTGTCTAATTTTATTTTTGCCTTGTTGTCAGTTACATGCGAAAACAACACCTGGTAGATGTAACCGAGATATTCAACTTACTCAATTGGGAAAAGAAGCAACGACTTTTCAAGCTCGCCTATCTAGTTTTTCTCCTCTTCCTCAGCATATTCTGGTTAGTGATATATCAATGTGGATTGTGATATATATATATTTTTGTTCAGTTTTTAAAAACTAGTAGAATGTGATTGTCTTACCGTTCCTTGTACATTTATTGTAGGATGATTTGGTGCGCATTGGAAGATAGTGAGAATGATATATGATGATGGCTTACGATCATAGTGATCTTGGCAGGAGTGTTAGATGACATAAGTTGCTGTCTTGTATCATTGGTTCAGACCACCGTGCTATCTCAAATTAGCACTGGGCTTGTTGTAACCGATATAGTAGTTAGTGATAGCGATAGCACGGTGGGGGATGTTTAATTAATTTGTTGAAGTATAATTTAGGGTATCATACACCATCTTGGCCTTATTCACTCATTTGTTGTCTCGTTTTGACGTGTTCAGATTGTTGTTTCTTCTCTCCTTTCCTTTTTGCTGCAAGTCTTTTGACATCTTGCAAAAAAATGTTATTTAATCAGCGATTTCTTCTTGATTTTGAAGGGTGCATTTGATCTTTTTCGTTGTTAGAAGGAATTGGCAAACAAACAGTAAAAGAAAATGTTACATGTTAATTGTGAAGCACGGTACCAATATATAATGATTTTTGGTATTCTTCTTTATGTTTAAAACATGGTTGATCCAAATTAGAAATTATAATCATTATCTCTCATACTCAGTACTTGTTCACCTATATTTTCTTTTAATCAATTAGGAGAAATGTTCGTTTATTTATTTATTTTCAAAGAAATTCAAATTCGTCGAATTTATTTTATTTTATTTTATTTTTGAACTATTATAATGTTTCGGTTCGGGATCATAAGAGGGGAAATGATTCAAATCCACTTATACAAAGAGGGTTAAAAAAAGCCGAACCGACATGAACCGGTAACGCCCAACTGGATATGTTAAGACGAGTACTAAAGGGATTGTTTATGAGAGTTTGTGTTTTCACTCAAAAACCCCAGCCGTGAATATTACAAGTGCCGACCTTTTCGTCGCCCTCCGTCGAAGTTTGTTTGAGTTGTGTGCTGAACGCCGCATTCTTCGTGTTTCCGGCCAGAGGCTGCCGCCGTTCACTAACCCGCCTCCACTGCCGTCTCCGATATCACGGTAAACAATCAATCACGGCTTCTTAACATGTTGATTTAGGAACCCTAATTATTAGATACTTGAATTGCGATGGTTGATTTATGGCCAGTTTAAAGTTTGATATCATAATTGTATGCTGGATATTTTAATACAACTTTCAACTTTATCGGTTTGATACTTCGATGATTCATTGAAATTTGGGTTTAGATTTGTTGAGGATTTGATGCCTCTGCTCTCTGCGAAGCTTTTTATATTATGTGTTAATGAACAAACTTGTGTTATTTTGATATCAGATGGACTGGATTTAGCTTAAAATTTTAAATATTCTCGTGTGTTCACTCTAAGGGTAATTTTTAGACAGTGCTTTAATTACTGCTATTATAGTTTTTTTTTTTTTTTTTCTTCGTTGTAATGATACGTGACTGTAGTTGTTTAGTTTTAAATAGATAGGTTTTCTATGGATTAATCATGGAATGCTCTCCTGTGCAATTAGACGTAGTAAAGGGAATCATGCAATGCCTTCCTTTATTTTCTTCCTTTTGCTTCATTTTCTGATTGGTTGAGATCAGCTCTTATCTTTACAGAGAATAGATGAGAGAAGAAAGAGGAAAGAGAAGGTGTTTATATGATTGGATAGAGATAAAGTGTATAAAAGGCATTAACTCTAAAGATATGAACTGATCTTAACCATTCAAAGCTTCTCAATCTAAGGGATAAAAATTAGTGTAACATTTTGTAAAGTTTAGGGGATGCTGAACCTGCTCATATATGTGAGAGATTTATACATACGAAATTGTGATTTAGATGATGAGATAGAAGAATCGGTGGGTTTGTCAACATGATGTTAGATTAAATGTTACTAATGAAACAATTGAGTCTTCTAAGATGGCATGGCTTTGTGAGGACATGTTAATACAATAGAAGGAGATTTCAGCTGCAGAAATGACTTGATGGCCTGTGATTGCATTGAAATTATGAGTATGAATGAGGATAGCTGATTTCCTTTAATTGGAATATAGGTTTATCCATAGTCCATAGGATCATAGGTTCCTGTGAAACCCTATTGTATTTTTATTTTCACCAGATTATGCATTATCTGAACGTATTGAAACATATGTTTGGTTTCTGGTTTTCAATACAGTTCTCTGTTCCTAGAAGTAAAACTGTTTCTAAATAATTATTTAGCAAGATGTTCTCAAAAGAACCTTGTTTTCTGATATAGCTGTATGCTGTTTTAACTTTTAAGCTTTTCCTGTCTTAAACTACATTTCTCAATGCAAATGTGTGAGATGTAAAAATCTGTAACTTCTGGTTCTCTTTTGTTTATCCTTAATTCCTCATATAGTGTAGCGGACAGAGGGAGCAAGGGACCATGGGGGGCAATCAACTTGTTTGACTATTTCTATTAGGAATTGAAATGGATGGTTGAAATTATATGGAGCACAGGCTGATTTCTTTGAATTGTTGTTCAAATCATCTGATAATAAAAAACCTGAGATCCTTATTGAATGAAAGGCTAACTTTCGACCAGGCAAAACAAATCCATGCATTCATCCTCATCAACAGACTTAAACATATTGAACCTTTGTTGGTCCGTCAAATCGTTCTGTCTACTAGAATTTTTTCTACTAGTATTGCTCGATTTGTCAAACAAATCCTTTACCATTCACAGAAGCCAGATGCCTTCTCATGGAGTTGCGCAATTCGATTCTTATCCCAACATGGCCAGTTTAAGGAAGCTTTTTTCCTTTATGTTCAACAGCAGAGACTAGGACTATATCCAAGCAGTTTTGCCTTTTCTTCTGCACTAAAGGCATGTGCTTGGAGTTTGTTTAAGATGGGTGGACTATCGATTCATGCCCAGGTTGATAAATATGGATTTTGTGGCTGTGTTTATGTACAAACTGCCCTTGTGGATTTATATTCAAAACTGGGTGATATGAATACTGCACAGAAGGTTTTTGACAAGATGGTGGAGAAGAATGTAGTTTCATGGAATTCAATTTTATCAGGGCATTTGAAATCTGGGAACATAATTGAGGCTCGGAGGGTGTTTGATCATATGCCAAAAAAGGATGTAATATCTTGGAATTCAATTCTATCAGGGTATGCAAAAATGGGAAATATAGACGAAGCTTTTTCTTTGTTCCAGAGGATGCCGGAGAGAAACTTTGCTTCTTGGAATGCATTGATTAGTGGTTATGTGGATAGTGGGAACATAGAATCAGCCCGAAGCCTTTTTGATGTGATGTCCCAGAGAAATAATATCTCTTGGATTACAATGATTGCTGGGTACTCGAAATGGGGGGATGTTGCTTCTGCTCGTGAACTGTTTGATCAGTTAGGTGAGAAGGATTTGCTTACATTTAATGCGATGATAGCTTGCTATGCCCAAAATAGCCAACCAAACAAGGCCCTTCAGTTGTTTAATGAGATGCTTGAGGCAGATGTAAAATTTCAGCCAGATAACTTTACTTTTGCGAGTGTTATATCTGCTTGTTCACAGATAGGGGATATAAGGTCTGGGTCATGGATAGAGACGTATATGGAAAAGTTTGGAATCGAAATGAATGATCGTTTGGCAACAGCTTTAATTGATTTGTATGCAAAGTGCGGGGACATTAACAAGGCATATGATCTATTTGATGGTTTGAGAAAGAAGGATTTAGTTGCTTATACTGCAATGATCTTTGGATGTGGCATAAATGGCAAGGCTGTTGATGCCATCAAATTATTTGAAGAAATGGTTGATAACCAAATTTACCCAAATTTGGCCACCTTCACTGGGTTATTGACTGCCTTTAACCATGCTGGTTTGGTTGAAGAGGGTTATCAGTGCTTTATCTCCATGAAAGACCACGGTCTTGTCCCTTCAAACGACCATTATGGAATCATGGTTGATCTTTTGGGCCGGGCAGGAAGGCTAGAAGAGGCATACAAGCTGATAAAAAATATGCCAATGCAACCTAATGTTGGGGTTTGGGGAGCTTTGCTTCTTGCCTCCAGTTTACATAACAATGTTGAGTTTGGGGAGATTGCAGCTCAGTATTGCTTCAAATTGGAGCCTGATACAATTGCTTATAAGTCTCTTCTTGCTAACATTTATGCTTCAGTTGGGAGGTGGGATGATTCTAGGAGATTGAGAAAGATTATAAAAGGGGAGAATTCGACCAAGATTCCTGGGTGTAGTTGGACAGAAGTTACTTAATTTTTTCGTAAATCAGACATTTTCTTCGAGCATAGAGACCATGGACTTTCACACTGGTTTGATGATGGATAATTTATATATGGTTTCTCCCTTGTTATACGTACACTCATGCATTATTTAGTTCAATAGTTTTCACCCTGTCAAGGAGATGGTCCTATTAAAACATTATAGGTAATTTGTTGTTTCGGTACGTGGGTTTGAAGTTTTGTCATTTGAGTCTGCATGCTACCAATTGTTCTCATTTCCATTGTGAAACTAATTAAAACGATTTAAATTGATGCTAACAGCGACAAGTTCTTTGATTTTGATAAAACGAATTAATATCATTTGATATCTGATTTTTCTTCTGAAAATTCTCCTGTGAAAATTCTTTTATTTGTTTTCCTTTTTTCTTTTAATGTATACATCAATGTGCATATTAAGAAGAAAGTTAGTGAGAGATTTAAGCATATTCTGTAGCAAAAGTCTATCATGACTCAATGACGCTCCCAGTAGATGAAATTTTTGGCTCTTCAATGCAAACTATTTCCCTTACTGTTGCTTCTTTCCTGTGGAGGCTCCTTAATCTATTGTTGTTTTCACTCTTAAATCTAGAAATACACTCGAGTATCTGATGCCAATAGTTCAGCAGTGACATTTTTATTTAGATGGTAGTCATATATATAACTAAAACTTGTGATGCATGCGAAATCTTTTTCAATTTTGCATGGTTGGATCATGGATATCAATGGTCAGTTAGTATTCTGATCTCATTCCTTGTAATTGTTTTTCTCTTGCAGTTTGGGATCCTAAGATTTCTGATACATCATGGTGAATGCCACCAAAGGACTGGTTATTACCTGGTAAGTATAATATTTGATGTAAGATGTGCTGATTATGTTTGAAGCTCTTGCAGTTTTCCAGTTCTCCAAGGAGTTTCAGTGATTATAGTTCTGTTAGCTGGGATTTTTGGGTGTTTTATTAATTGCTTTAAAGACTAGCTTGATGATTTTGACATTAATTAGTTAAACTTTGTATTCTTTTAGAGAATTAGATCGTAGATTAGCATCCCAAGTTCATAACATGTTGCCAAATTATCCGGTTTTTCTCTGGTAGACATATAAATGTGAGCATACTTATAGATTTTTTACCATGTAAGCATTATTTGACCCAATTGCATTGCTATTTCTAGCAAAAAGTGATGAGGTGGATAAGTGTGCTATAAGTATGCTCACACTTATATGCCTACTAGGGAAAAACTCCCAGATTATCCCATTCATTAACTGCTATAACGACTGAAATAAGCGCTGAGGAGATAAAATCGAAGAGATGCATGGAAATTTACCTTTGGCCATTAATTATCTTTTTATGATGTGTTTTTTGACATTTGTCACAGTGAATTTCAATGCCATCAATATAACAAATTAACTGGTCAACGCATTTTAATTGCGCATGGTATCTCCTGCATAACGTTTCAATGTTCAGAAATGTCCTCCTTCTCTTTTGTTTCTGTCTGAAAGATTTTAGTGATGTTTAAATTGCAGTGACATACCGATGGCACAATTCATCATCAACATGAATGCTTTGCTGCCAGCATCACAGAAATTCATAATACACGTCTTGGATAACACTCACCTGTTTGTGCAACCTCATATGGCTGAAATGATACGCAGCGCCATTTCCGATTTTAGAGACCAGAATTCCTATGAGAAGCCTGCCTAATTCAAGCTTCTTTTTCCTTATCGTTGAACACTTTACTTTTTTTTCTTTTTTTTTGAGTAGAGGCAACCTCAAGCAGGAGTGTGTGAAATACAAAATACCTCCATTTCATGTTCTTTTTTTTTTAGGATGGTTTGGCGGCCCAAAAAAGTACTCTACACCCATAAATTAATAAATAAATAAATAAAATCTTACAAAATAAACACCTATTCATCATAAACTTTCTTCTCATTTGAATTGGTAAACAAGCACCTAAAAAATTAGCCTCCTTTATAAAATGTTTCATATCTAAAAATTTTACCAAAATTTAGGGATGTTGATTAAAGATAAAATGGAGCAAACATGCCTTTTTTTTTATTATTATTAATTCATCCTGTAGCACTTCATGTCGATTTCATTTGAAAAAGATAGTTAATATAATTTTTTTTTTTTAAATAAAAAATTAACAGATTATGATTAAGATGAAAAAAATTCTGAAATTAATAAATAAATCTTTAATTTTTAACTTTAATAACTTTTAATTTGTACAGTACAAATAGTTAATTCCAAAAGGGAGAAAAAAAAAATCATTGAGGTTTAAGGCTCCGTTTGATTTTTTGTCTGAAGACTGAACAGTGTTGAATGTTGCTGAAAACTGAATAGTGACTGAAAAACATGTTTGATTTTTTTCACTGAAAACTGAATATAAGTGATAAGTTGTTTGTTTTTATTAAGTTATAAATATCTGAAAATAAATACTTTTACATCTATACCCTTCTAACTATTACTTGTTATATATTTACATTTGAAAGTCAAAATATAAATTATCAATCAAAGTAATTGTTAACACCAAAATTTATATAATACTAATAATATAATTCACTCAAAAACTCATATAAAAATAAGCAAAATATTGCATCCAATGAAATTAAATACAAGCAAAATCATTCAAACTATATATATATTTGAGAAATGCAAGATTTATTCAAAATCAAGGCAAACAAATAAAATAATAACATAACAACTGCCACTAGGCAAATTAAAACAAGTATCATGTCAGATAAACAAATATCAAAAAAATAAAAAATAAAAATTGAACAACCAAATTCATTCAATCAGCCAAAAGTCAAGAAGTACAAAAGGTAGGGGAGCAAAGCCCGCAATAAGCCAGCGCTAAACAAAGACCAGGGAGGCAAAAACAGAGAACAGAGACAAAGAAGCACAGAGGAAATGAGAAGAAAAACAGGGGAGCCCAAAAAGAGGAATCACGTAATACATCAATTGATGGTTATTTATATAAATATATAACATTTTTTTTTTTCTTACTAAAATTAACATCTCAGAACCCAAAAAAAAAAAAAAAAAAAAAATCATAACAAAATCGGTCTAAAATAAAATTAATAAAACTAATTATCAAATTATAGAAAAAGAAAGAAAGAGTCTTTACCAGAATATGCTAGGAAAATCTGTATCTAGTTGTTTGTGTTTTGAAGCATATAGGTTTTCTGATGTTAAAGTTCTTTAAAGTGAGAAGAAAAAAAAGAGTATAAATACAATTAAGGCTTTAATAGAAGACAAAATTGGAAATAGATTAAATTAGTGAGGATAGTTTTGGAAGTAAAATTTTGTATTAAATTCTCCTGGATTTGTGTTAAGTGAAAAGTGAAAAAAAATCACTTTTCAAAACAAGTGGTTTTAGGTGCTCATTAAGTGATTTTAACACTTAAAAAATCAAACAAAATAACTGAATGGAACACATTAAGTGTCATTCAGTGTTAAGTGGAAAAATCAAACAGGGCCTAAGTGTTTAACCTATTCTTAAATATGAAACTCTAGTTTTCATTTTATTTTAGAAAATGAGAATTTTCATTTAAACCCTAAATTTAAGGATTATTTTTGAAAAAGGGTCAAAACTTATAAGGATATTTACAATTCTCTCATATTATATAATACACATTTTTATTTTTTCTAATAATCAATAATGGATCAACCAGGCTTAGCAAGTGCTATGTAACATTGTTAATTTGTTATCTTTACTATTTTTGATGGCATCATATCTTTGGGCAAATAGAAGCATCACAACCGTCAACCGTCATCAGGGAAGCCTATCCTTTTGAGATATTCAACGATCCAGATCAATACATGATTCACTTACGATACAACGAGAAGTATCCTATCTCTATTCAACTCAGACTGTAAACTGGCTCAACCTTAAGACCAAGAGCGAGCAAAATCAGTTCCAAAACTCACTCGAAAAACATGTCTGTCTCTCTTAACCAACAACCGTCTCTTAGGTTATATCTCTCTCTCTCTCTCTCTGTTTATATATATTACACATGTATGCATAACATGGAAAACCTGTAACTGATGCTGTTTTGTACCTGGGGTTTATGTTCTTGCAGTTGTGGAACCAAGCTTTACTCTGGATTAAAGCTTCAATCACCAGGTTTGTTCATTTACTTTCCTTCGATAAAAAAATTCTTTTCTTTTTCTTCAAAGACGAAATTTTTCTGTATCTAATTCCTTTTATTTAATTTTTTGTTTGTTTAAAATCTTTTTATAGGTTTTTTGGCAACCGTGAAACCCAACTTAAGTGCAGAATTCTATGGCAGAGTCCATAAGAGCCTTCATTGCGGGTAATTAACTCAGTGTGCTGGCGTTGTTTTGGTCATTTTCATTGATTATGTGAAAGCTTAGTATCTAATTGATATTCTGTGAGTAAACAGTGAAGCCCACTTATTCTTGAAGCAATTTTGGAGACATTAAAGATGTTAGAAATCACTAATTAGAAGTGATGTATGGTTTTTTATTTATTTTTTATTTTTTTAATGATAAAAAATGGACCTTGGCGATTTACTTGTTAAAACAGTAAAAGTGTTTCGATAGTGTTTCATTAATTTATCAGAATGATGCTATCTTGACTTCCACCGGAGCATTATATCATGTATAGAAGCTTATTCTAGTGAATGACAATGTTATTTTGTTTCTTGTGTTGATGGCAAAATCCTTTTGCTGTTTGTATGTTGTAAGTACAATGAATTTATTTATTAATTTGTCTTAAAATGTTTAAATTCTTAGCACAATACCAGTCAATTTGTGTGCATTCAAACTTTTGTTACAAATCTTTAGTGAAATACTTGATAAATTATTGTCAAGGGACCACAATTCTCTGTATGCCCCATAATCATATGCTTACAGTTGATGTATTACAAAGGCAATAGGGAATTCGTGTAGTTGGGTTTTAGGCTTTGTTGGATTGGGTATAAGTGTGTAAGATTCTCTTGTAATTTTTGTGGGTTCCTTCTAATTTGATATTCAGAATCATTTCCTCTTCCTTGCCCTTTTCTAACTATGATGCCTTACTTGGTTTTCAATACATAGTGTTTTGCGTGTATCTAGCTGCACTTGTACATTGTTGCTACTTCGTGTGATGTTTACCATTGTATGTACCTTCATTCTTCAGATATGTGAAACCTAAATGCATAATTATAATAATAGTGTAACTTCACCTGCTGGTGCACTGCTCTATACACCTTTAAGTGGACAGTTGGAATCTTGTACCTACATGTTTAAATGTATAATAGCATCTCTTCTCTGAACCTATATTCTATTATTTGTATATATTTCTGTTTCATTACGTTGATTGGTGGTAACATATTTCAGTTGATGTTTGAATTAATTTCTCCTTTCCTTCATTTTTTTCTCAAAGGAAAATGCATTGCGTAATTTGGTTTTGTTCTTTTGAATCAGAATAATATTGCACCACCTCACTTGCAGATTCTTAACTTTGAAATTGCTCTCATATGCATGGTACATTTCTATTGCAGGAGTATTAGTAATAAACCAACACGGTCACCAGTTCGAATGATGCCTATTGGGACACCAAAAGTGCCATATAGGACTCCTGGTGAGGGAACTTGGCAATGGGTCGATTTATGGAATGCCCTGGTAAGTTATTGCTGCTAATCTTAACTTTAATGAAATGAGCAACCTTATTTCCTTGCCTAAAAGATTTTTGGGACTTTAACTTTTATATATGTATATAGTAATGATTTGGTGCAGGTGTCCGGATTTTGTTAAGTAAAGTGTTTTTTTATTTGAGTGAAGTCTTAACTTTAAGAGTTCTATGAATATCCAAAATCCTTACGTCTGCACCTAATAAAATTCATATATACATAATAAATCAAAGGAATGATCCCAATATCAGAACAGATGAGTCTCCAATGCTACCCACTTGATGTGATTATCCTAACTACCTTTTCTTAACCCTTGCATGACCGTGTTGTTTCCTTGTTCTGATTAATGTTGTTGGTTTATCAAATGCAATTTTCTTAACTCTCCATTTTTGTCCTCTGGCCTTCATTGTGAGCCAGATTGAAAGATGCATAGATACTGCACTGCAAGTTTTCTATTTCCTTATCTATTTGTGGATGTCAAGTTCTCTTACTATATTTCAATTTGATTTACATATTGGGTTCTGAAGAAACTAACTACATTCTTGGTATTGCAGTATCGAGAGCGTGTACTTTTCATTGGGCAGAATGTAGATGAAGAATTTAGCAACCAATTATTGGCAACAATGTTGTACCTTGACAGTCTCGATGATTCCAAAAGGATTTATTTGTACATTAATGGTCCTGGTGGAGATGTGAGTTCTTCTGAATCAATGTTTTTGCAGTTGAATCCCTCTCTACTTCTTTCCTTATGTTGTTGACTTGTTGCTTATATCATGTTACTTTTTTGCTGAAGAGTTGTTTTGTTTGCAGCTTACTCCCTGCTTAGCTATTTATGACACCATGCAGAGCTTGAAGAGTCCGATTGGGACCCAATGTGTGGGCTATGCATATAATTTAGCAGCTTTTCTTCTTGTGGCAGGAGAAAAGGTAATGTTCTTTTCTTCTCTGGAAGCAAAATTGATAACTTTTTGTGGTTCCACCACCTATATGACGGATGGTGAGGTGAAAACAAACTGGATTGCTGTAATTTAATGTGGCCTAATGCAAAAGAGTCGTCTCTCAAAAGCTAGGAATTTGATTAATGACAGTGAATGGTCTTTTATCTGTTATAAACATCATTTAGATTAGATTGGTAAAATCATGTTTGTGCATGGATTGGGATGGGGTGGATATGTGATTAAAAAAATAAGCTAATAACAAAAAAAGCTCTTGATCAAATAGTATAGTCTTTTGTTGTGGGGTGCTTCCACGATGCATGGTATATTTGTACATTCAGGCTGCATTTGGCATGCACTAGATTGGATTGAAATAAAAAGAAAATTATTTTCAATCATTTTTAAATAAAATTTAAACTATATATTAAAAAAATAACATTTTTATAAATAAATCTATATACAATCCCAAAAATGGTAGGATGTGAGGTTTCACAAATCTGCTGTTTGTGGGATTCAAGCCTTCTAGGAATAGGTGAAATCCAATCCATAGAAGGCACCAAACGGCGTATTACATGGGGATGGATAAATTTGTATCCAATTCCATGTTATATACGGTGCTCCAAATGCAAAGAGTTCAGGATTACGACACTCCATGGCGGGATTATTTCTCATGTTTTATTTTCTTCATATTTGTTGCATTATACTATCAGATAGATGAAATCTGAGTTCCAAATTAAGTTTTTTCTCATATTACTGACTGGCATATGAAGGGTCATCGCTTTGCAATGCCACTTTCAAGAATTGCTTTACAATCTCCAGCTGGGGCAGCTCGTGGTCAGGTATGACGTGACATTATGTGAGGAACAGCTATCCTTGATATTTGTTAATGGAGGTTTTTTTCCTGTTTTCCTTGTGACGATCATGAAAAAATGGAATTCTTTTCTCAGGCTGATGACATTCGTAATGAAGCAAATGAGCTTATCAGAATTAAAGATTACCTTTATGGTGAGTTGGCTAAGAAAACGGGGCAGCCACTTGAGAAGGTTAGTTTGCTTGAAGCTGAATTATAAGATGCCTTTCTAGTTAACTCATCCAATGAACTAATTAAGCAAGCATGTTGGCTACGTTTTTTTATTTGATGCTGTAAATAAGCCTTATCTTCTTCATTTTCAGATATGACCAATTTTTGTCTCTTCAGTTCATTTCAAACTTTGCAAAAAATATGTCATCCTTGTTATATTTAGTTACTAATTTTCTTTGTGTATATGCAGATTAACCAGGACTTGCGTAGGATGAAACGCTTCAATGCCGAAGAGGCTCTTGAATATGGGCTCATTGACCGTATAGTCAGGCCACCCCGTATTAAGGCAGATGCACCGCGTAAGGAAGCTGGTACAGGTCTTGGTTAATGTATCTGTCAATTCTCCACCAAGTAGAACTGAAGCCAACAAAGATAGTATGTTTCTGATTTTTATTTATCTTGTACAATAAGTTATTTTATACAACTTTTTGTTTTGAAGGCTTCTGAAAGCATAATACTACGTCCAATTGTCAAACGAATGTTGCATGATTTTGACCTGCCTGGAATGAAGATCAATAGTAATAACGATAGGAACTTTTTTAAGTATTTAGAGAAAAGGTATTAAAAATAGGAAGACAAGAAAAATCAGAAGCAGATCCCAGTGCTTGCACAAGGATAGTATTCTACATCTTTGTTATGTTCTGTAAAACTAATATCCATTGAATTTTCCACCAACAAAAAACAGAGGAAGGAAAACCAAATACAGCAATATACAAGACAAAAACATAATTACAAGACTAGTTAGCTAGGGTAGAGCTTTTCCTTTAAGTTCTCTTCTTTCCATCCACGGTTGACCTTGGCGATGAAGTCCTCGATTCTCTTCTGCAGATTATCGTCATATCCTTCTTCATCTTCCCACCCAAACTCATCAATGCTGCCACTGTCATCATCATCTTCTTCATAACCATCAGAACCATGATATTCCTCATAATCATCTTCTTCTTCATCACTGCTTCCCTTGATATAATCTTGTGCATTTTCTCCCACTTCATGTGAATAATAAGGGCAACTCAAATCCTGATCAACTTCTTTAGTATAAGGCTTGTAGCTTCCAATGATGATGGAAAAAATGATGGTGTTAAACAATGAAAACAGCCAAAGAGAACTTGATAAAAATTGAATATGTCGATTTAAGATTGACGATAAGGAATTGTTCAGGACCAAAATGGCAGCTAAAAACAGTATCATGAAGACGGAAACCAGTATCCCAAGAATCTTCATACGGGTGTTATTCGTTTTTTAATCATCCCCAAACAAGAAGGATTCTCATATATATATATATAATCCAGTTTTGAAGTGTTCAAAAGGTGGCCTTCTCAGAAAGTAAAGTGGAGTGTATATTTGGTATAATATAACCATTAGAATGACACAGAAATGAAGTAAATTCATTTTTTTAAGCAATGAAAACTTCCAAGCGTAAGATACTGAGAAGTTTCCTGCATTTCTTTGGTGAATTATCTACAACTGAGGTCTAAACGTGACATTTCCCAGAAATTTAAATCCGGGAAGCCAAATATAAAATGATCAAGTTTATACGAAACAGACTTTTTCAAATACAATGTCACTCTTTGATGACAAAACATCCCTGGATTCGGGGGATGATTTAAAGTTGACAGGTTACTAAATTATTTGAAACTGACATAAGCAAAAGCAACCACACGTGTCTGTGTCATTGACCTGGTTGTTTTTGTTGGCAATAGAGATTACAAATATAAATTTGTTGTAATGATGAATTTTGATGTGGATAGGAGCTATTCAAGCTAACATGATTGGTAGTTAAAAGTTTTTCTGCCGACTATGTCAGTGTTGGGTTCAGTTGCTGATTTTCTTTGAAAGCAATGTGTTCCCTCTTGTGCTTTTGTTCTCTATTTTATATTTTGACTTCGTGTTAATATATAAATATATATAGAGAGAGAGAGAGAGGATGCGTATATGTATTGGTTACTTAAACTTGCTATCCAATCAATCTTATTCAATAATCACTGCAAGACATAGAGTTTTATGAACTTTAATAATAAACCAAATCAATATTATACTAGTTTAATCAAGATCGAGTGTATTGCAGTGGGGCACTGACCACTGAAAACGTAACATGACAGTGTTAGATGTGATTCATATGAACAAATATTGTCATATCCATATTTAATTCGGAGCAAAATCTTTAATACACTAGGTAAATACGTAGGCTTAGCTACTGTACCCACATAGATACGGTAGTACCAAAATCTGAAAACCACTAATGGTTAAATTTGAAAACCATTTGGATTTCTACTATACCCACATGGATATGGTAGCATCAAAATCTAGGAACCACTGACGGTTAAATTTGAAAACCATTTGGATTTTTATGAACCACTCTCACGTTAAAATCAACTAAAAAGTGGCTACCATACCCATGTGGGTATAATACTTGCATAATTTCGCTTGATTTTTATTGTATCTATTGTCACCCTCATCATTAGGGGTGTGTTTTTTCGGTTTGGTTTGGATTGAAAGCTCAATGTCAAACCAAATCAATATGTATCATTTTGACAATTTTTTAACCCAAACCAAACCAATGTATGAATTAAATTGTCTAGTCTATACTTGTATTGTTATATTGGATATGACTTACTGGAATATGAGTTATTTTAAAATAGACTAGGTAACATAACAAAATAAACTTAAAAAGTAAGAAGTATAAATAAAAGTTATAACTTTTAATGAAATATGGTTGGTTTGAGTTGCAAGAATTTTATTTTAAGTAACATAAACCAAACCAATCTTCGACAAACAGACAAAATGATTAATAGTTTTTTTATATGTGTAACTGTACCAACCCGTAAAGTTTGGGTTGGTTTGGTTTGGGGGCCCTACTCATCATCATTTATCTTTATTTGCCATGCCATGATAAGGATGTCATCTTTATCATACTTGTCTTTAACATGAGGACTTGTTGTACGACTTCTCCTTTGGCTTCTTCACTAACCTAAGGAAGTTGATATTAATGATACTGATAATCACCATTACTGCCACCACCATCATCATGATTTTGTTTATCTCTTCAGGAACAGAAAAATTGATGTACTCGATGATCAACTATTCCATACATAGATGGTAACATATATAATAGGCTAATTGCTCTCATATGCATTGGTACATTTCTATTGCAGGAGTCTTAGTAATAAACCAACACGGTCACCGGTTCGAATGATGCCTATTGGCACACCAAAAGTGTCATATAGGACTCCTAGTGAGGGAACTTGGCAATGGGTCGATTTATGGAATGCCCTGGTAAGTTATTGCCGCTAATCTTAACTTTAATGAAATGAGCAACCCTTATTTCCTTGCCTAAAAGATTTGTGGGACTTTAACTTTTATATATGTATACAGTAATGATTTGGTGCAGCTGTCCAGATTTTGTTAAGTAACGTGTGTTTTTTTTTTTTTTTTTTTTTTTTTTTTTTTATTTTTTTATTTGAGTGAATTCTTAACTTTAAGAGTTCTATGAATATCCAAAATCCTTATGTCCTCACCTAATCAAATTCATATATACATAATTGACGCAGTGTGAAACACAAAAGGAATAAGACTAACGTCTATATTACGAGATAAACTGGAATTCACTAGAAAAAGATAAAACTCTTTAAAGAAACTCTGAATTTTTATTGAATGAAAGATAATTAGTCTTTCGGCTTACAAGCCTATTTAAAGCAAACAAACCCTAACCCCAATCCTTGTTGAGCAAGAAACAGGCCTAATTAACGAAAATTACTAAAAATAGAAAAATTGAGATAATTGCAGAAACAAATACTACTAAAGACCTAAATCAAGCTAGAATTGACAGCAGATGATTCTGACTTGTAAAACTCAATTTATAACCAAACTTTCCTAAAATAGCAAAAACGACAATTACGGGGCCTAAACAATGGAATTTGGCCACAGAAAAAAAAAAAGGGTATGCCAAACGACCAAAGGTCGTGATTATTGAAGATCTCGTCGAATTGCATCAACTGTGAAAGTTTTACGTCATTTCGACTCTGACGCCAGCACTAGTAGAAATCATTTAACCTTGAATTTAGGATGGTCCCTCAAAGCCATGAAGGAATCTGCTACCTGTTTTACATCAGTCCCCTCCACTTGGAAAGAACTTGACCTCGACTTAGGCTCAAGATATAGAGACTCTTCGGCATGATACTGGAACAAGTCTGCAACATTAAAAGTTTTGAAAATTCCCATGGTCTCTGGTAAGTCAATTATATAGGCATTATCATTGATCTTCTTCAAAATCTTGTACAGACCATACATCTTGGGCTCTAATTTGTTGTAAGTCACAATTGGAAACCTCTCTTTACTCAAGAAAACCATCATTGAATCTCCTTCCTTAAACAACTTCAAACGCCTATGCTTACCTACAGTTGCTTTATATTTAGCATTAGTTTCTTCAAGCTTCTGTCGCACTTCTGCATGCACAGTTTAAGCCTGAGTACCCATGTTCTCTGCTGCAATATGATTAGTCCAATTCTATGCTTATATTTCACCATTTTCCCTATATAATATGCTTGTCTCTTGCGTCGTTTTGATGGTTTGATGTGTTTGTTGAGCTTATGTAGGTCGCTTTCCATAGAAGTGATGTTGGATCTTATTTTGGAAGAAATGAAGTCAAAAGATGAAGAAAAATGGCAAATATGTCCTTAGCTACGGTCAATACCGTTGCTAAGGCATGTGCTCCAATAACGACCTGTCAAGCGTCGATATCAGAGGTTGGCCTACTGAATTACCGTGATCTACACAGTGCCACATTCTAGAGGCGCACCGCTTGGAATACTGCTGCCAAGGCAACTTGTCCGCACAACGGTACAGGCAGCGGTCGTTCGTGATCCTTGTTCTCTCGAGACAGCGAAGAGACCTAATTGAAGATAAGTATATAAAAGGGCTCGTGTCTTATTTTCTAGACACAACCACACAAGAGGATTAGACCTAGAACACCATTCTTTCACATAGATTCATTCATTCAATTCATTCCATCCCTGGAGGATTATTGGAAGCAAGAAGAAGAAGAAGAAGAAGATTGCAAGACAAGAGCTCTCATGACCAATATAGGTTTTCTCTATAACTCGTCTATGTTTTTATCTTCTCCATTGATGTGTAACTAAACCTTTAACTAGGGGATTGATGTAACCGATTTTGGGCAACTCTATCTAAACAATTAGTCTATCTTTCGTAATTCAATTGGCTTTTAGTCTTGTTTATTGAATTAATTGCTCTATTATACTTGCTCTTATTATATTGTGACCACAATTGATACGAGTTTGTGGTTTAGTTTATCCATGAGATTAGGGTTTAGATGTGGATGACCTTTTCCATTTAAATCTTAATCACAAGCTTAATAGATAAGAAAATTGATATATGCATGACCATGCTATGTTAATTTGGCTTAGAGTTTTGTGTAAAAAAAAGGTTTTGACAATTGCTTATTACATGACCATGTGTGAGTAATGGGAAGAACCCTAGATCATTATTTTGTTACTTGTTACATGACTATGTGTGAGTAATGGAAATGATCTTTGAACTTAATTGATTTATCTTGAAAACAAGCCCGTAAACTAGATTGAAGTGTTTAACGAGACTAATTGTAAGCATTGAGTAGTCTAAGAAATGTGCATCGATACCCTAGTATTTCTCTCCATATATCCATCCCTTGTGTGATTTGAGATTAATTTTAGTCTTTAGTTCAAGTATTCATAATTTAGGTTATTCTTACAATTCAATAGATTTTCAAAACCAAGCATTATGCAATTTAGTTTTTCGCATGTAGAGTAAATCCTTGCTAGATTAATTGGCTTTCGACTGATAGAATCACCGATCCCAGTGAACGAACTTTCTTAGTAAATTGAATACAGATTTTACTGCATCACAATACTAACACTTGGACCCTTTGGTAATCGAACTAAGTCTACAGCATGCCTTGGTGGTGTCACATATGTCATAGCAAAAGAGGATTTTCCTGTGGCACTATGCACAACACTGTTGTAGGCAAACTCAGCTTGGGGCAATGCATGGTCCCACTGTTTCAGTTTATCTCCGCAAATGCAATGAACTAGATTTCCCAAAGTCCTGTTCGTCACCTTCGTTTGTCCATCAGTTTGTGGGTGTGCAGTAGTACTGCATTTCAGAGAGGTATCAAACATCTTCCACAAGGTCACCCAAAAATGGCTAAGAAATTTTGTGTCACAATCAAAAGTAATTGACTGAGGTACTCCATGTAGTTGGACCACTTCTCTGAAGAATAATCGGGCTATGTGTGAAGCATTCGAAGTCTTCCGGCAAGTGATAAAGTGAGCCATTTTTTAGAATCTGTCAAAAACCACAAACACTAAATCTACCTCTCGCTGGGTACGAGGAAGACCCAACACAAAATCCATAGACAAATCCTCCCAAATATTGTTAGGAACTGGCAAAGGCATATAAAGATCAGTATTTTGTGACTGACCTTTAGACACCTGACAGGTATAACATCTTTGCACAAAATTCCCAACATCTCGTTTTAGTTGTGGCCAGAAGTACCGCTCCCCCAAACTAGCCATCATCTTGTCTCGACCCAAGTGTCCGCTTAATCCACCTCCATGCAAGTCACGGATTAACTTCTCCCATAGAGAAGTCCTAGGAATACACAAATGGTTCCCATGAAACAGATACCCATAATTCTCATGAAAATCATTGACAAACTGATTTTCAATACACTTCGACCAGATTTCCTTGAAGTCTTCATCCTTCCCATATAACTCCTTCAAACAGTCAAACCTCATAATCTCATGAGCCAGTGTCACGAGCAGGCTGACACAACGGCTCAATGCATCAGCAACTCGATTCAAAACTCTTAACTTGTGTCGAATAGCAAAAGGGAATTTTTGAAAGAAAGTGGCTCACCTGACATGCATGTTGTCCAAGTGCTTCTGACTATTAATAAACTTCAAAGCTTGATGATCGGTGTACAATACAAACTCCCTCTGTACTAAGTAATGCTCTCAGTGCTTCAAGGTTCGGACCACTACATATAACTCCTGATCATAGGTACTCCATTTCTAGCGGGTTTCACTGAATTTCTCACTAAAGAAAGTTACTGGTCGTTTTTCTTAGGACAGCATAGCTCCAATTCCTATGCCACTAGCATTGCACTCAACTTCAAATATTTTCTCAAAACTAGGCAGAGCCAACATCGGCATAGTGCACAATTTCTCCTTGATTAACACAAAGCTCATCTCTGCCTCTTTTTCTCCCCACAGAAACCGGCATTTCTTCATGCATTCTGTGATCAGCACCATTACAGTGCTAAAATTCCAAATAAATCGACGGTAGAAAGTGGCTAAACTGTGAAAGCTTTGAACTTCACTCACAGTTTTCAGCGCATGCCATTCTCGAATAGCTCGGACCTTCTCTTCATCCACATGGATCCCCTCCGAACTCACCACATATCCCAAAAACAACAAACTGCTAGTCATAAAATTGCACTTTTTGAGATTAAGAAACAATTGATTTTCTTACAAAACTGTTAGCACTTCTCGTAACTATTCCACGTGCTCTTCCTCAGTCCAACAATAGATAAGAATGCCATCAAAATAAACAACAAAAAAATTTCCCATAAAAGACCTCAATACCTGATTCATCACCCGCATGAAAGTATTGGGTGCATTTGAAAGACCAAACGGCATGACCAGCCACTCATACAAACCATCTTTACTTTTGAACGCTGTCTTCCATTCATCCCCAGGTCTGACCCAAATTTGATGATACCCACTACGTAAATCAATTTTTGAAAACAGCTTCTAACCCTTCAGTTGGTCCAACATGTCGTCTAATAAAGGAATTGGAAATCGGTACTTAATGGTTATTTTATTGATAGCTCAACTATCCACGCACATACACCAACTCCCATCTTTCTTCGGTGTCAACAACACAAGAACCGCAGACGGGCTAATGCTCTCACGTATGAAACCCTTCTGCAACAGCTTTTCTATCTTCTTCGGTAGAATTTCATTCTCTTTTGGACTCATCGATAGTACGGTAGATTGGGCAAACTCGCCCCAGGTATAAGGTCTATATGGTGTTGAATATCTCAATATGGAGGTAAGTTTTTGGGCAAGTCCTTAGAAGTAATGTCTCTAAATTGTTCTAGTAGCGGCTGTACTTTGTCAGGAACAGTTACTACTAGTGTTTCTTCCTTCTCTACCACAAGAGGTTTAACCACCAAAGCATAAACCTTTTATGCACCCTTAAGATATGTCACAAATTCCATGTTGGATCTGATCACAGTTAAAAATGACTGCTTCTCCACTTCGAAAGGCTTGTTAGTCACTACTGTCTTCCTTAGCTATTTTGTGTGACCGCTAGGTAAATAAATAAGTATTATCCCTACCCTTATAGGTAATATCGACATCGTACTGCCACGGCCAACCCAACAACACATGGCTAGCATCCATATCAACCACATCACAGATTACCTCATCTTTATAAATTTTACCAATAGAAATATGAACACGACAAATCTCAGTTACCTTTACTGTTGGTCCCTTCTTGATCCAGCCAATAGTACAGGGAGAGGGGTGCTTCTCGGTTGGCAATTTCAGACATTCCATCAACCTCTTTGCAACAAAGTTCTCACAGCTCTCACTGTCCATGATCAAGTCACAGACTTTCAACTGTACAGCAAGATCGAAATATGTTATTACGCTAACCGAAGTCTTATTGTTTTGGCACGTACAACACTCGTTACACCACAAAATTAACCTGCTCTCCATCCTCCTCTGCAAATTTTACTCCCTCATATAAGTCATTTTCTCATTCTACATCCTCAGGAGCCTTTGGATCTTCTTCATACTCTTCCACCCAATTTACTGGCCGACGCTCAGGATATGAATTTGAATGATGGCCAAGTTTTCTACATCTATAACAAGTTCCTGGTGTAGGCCTAGCATAAGGATTTGGATTTGTGTTTCTCGGTACGTTCCTATTGGCTGAGGCTGTTATTTAATTGCTACTGCTGCCATCTTCCCCAACAACACATCTAGGTTGACTCGACGGAGCCGATGATTGAATGCCCTTATCCTTGTTAGAAAATGGTGAATCAGGAATGCTACTCCGAAATCCAAGATTTCCACCCCTGCGTTCCAGCAGCTTGGCTTTCATTGCCATGTTATAGGCTTCATCCATAGTCCACAACACTTGCAACCCGATTTGTGATGGTTTCAATCCGTTGAGGTATCTGGCTACGTGCTACCCCTCCATTTCACTCAGATTATTGCGCTCTGAGAGTCTATAAAATTCAGCCGTGTAATCAAACACTGATTTAGACCCCTGTGAACAATTCTGAAATAATTGGAATAAATATTGCTCATAATCTGGTGGCAGAAATCTACCTAACATAAGTTGCTTCATTCTACGCCAGGTTCTCACAAGTGTCTTTCCTTGTCGCTGTCAATTCTTCTGCAACTGATCCCACCAGACTGTAGCCCCTCATTTCAATCTGAAGGCGACAAACCTCACTATCTTTTCTTCTGATATCTCCATTATCTCAAAGAACCGCTCCACTTCTATGATCCAATCAAGAAAGTCCTCTATACGCAGATTCCTATTAAAGCTTGGAAGATCTGCCTTCAACCAGTAGTCATCATGCTCTTTCTGTTACCTTGCCGGTTGAAATACACCATACCCCTCATCATCTTCGTTTTCCAAATCATCCTTGCTATCAGGTTGATAACGAGGAGGACGTCTTCTGTTAGCAGGTTGGCATCAGGCAAATCCTTCGATGCGTACCCTGTCAACTGGTTATCTGTTGTTAGCGTTGAGGTTCAGCCCGACAAGCAGCTCATGAATCTATGTCATCTGTTGTCGTTGCTCCTCCACCGCTGCCCACAAGGCATCTACCCCACGATCACCGCCAGTAAGGTTTCTGTCTCCTACTTCGTTAGTTGTCATCGAGATCGGCGAATCTGTGCTCTGATACCAATTGACGTAGCGTGAAACACAAAAGGAATAAGACCAACGTATATATTTCAAGATAAACTGGAATCCACCAGAAAAAGAGAAAACTTTATAAAGAAACTTTGAATTTTTATTGAATGAAAGATAATTAGCCTTTCGGCTTACAAGCATATTTAAAGCAAACAAACCCCAACCCTAATCCTTGTTGAGCAAGAAACGGGCATAATTAACAAAAATTACCAAAAATAGCAAAATTGAGATAATTGCATAAACAAATACTAATAAAGACCTAAATCAAGCCAGAATTGATGGCAGACGATTCTAACTTGTAAAACTCAACTTATAACCAAAACAAAACTTTCCTAAAATAGCAAAAACGACAATTACGAGGCCTAAATGATGAAATTTGGCCAAAAAAGGGTATGCCTAATCGTTACTATTGAAGACCTCATCGAATCGCATCAACCGTGAAAGTTTTACGTCATTCCGACTCCAACGCCAGCACTAGTAGAAATCATTTAGCCTTGAATTTAAGATGGTCCCTCAAAGTCATGAAGGAACCTGCTACCTGTTCTACATCAATAATACAACAAATTAAAGGAATGATCCCAATATCAGAACAGATGAGTCTCCAATGCTACCCTCTTGATGTTATGATCATAACTACCTTATCTTAACCCTTGCATGACCGTGTTGTTTCCTTGTTCTGATTAATGTTGTTGGTTTATCAAATGCAATTTTCTTAACTCTCCATTTTTGTCCTCTGGCCTTCATTGTGAGCCAGATTGAAAGATGCATAGATACGTACCGCACTGCAAGTTTTCTATTTCCTTATCTATTTGTGGATGTCAAGTTCTCTTACTATATTTCAATTTGATTTACATATTGGGTTCTGAAGAAACTAACTACATTCTCGGTATTGCAGTATCGAGAGCGTGTACTTTTCATTGGGCAGAATATAGATGAAGAATTTAGCAACCAATTATTGGCAACAATGTTGTACCTTGACAGTCTTGATGATTCCAAAAGGATTTATACATTAATGGTCCCGGTGGAGATGTGAGTTCTTCTGAATCAATGTTTTTGCAGTTGAATCCCTCTACTTCTTTCCTTATGTTGTTGACTTGTTGCTTATAGCCTTATATCATGTTACTTTTTTGCAGAAGAGTTGTTTTGTTTGCAGCTTACTCCCTGCTTAGCTATTTATGACACCATGTAGAGCTTGAAGAGTCCGATTGGGACCCAATGTGTGGGCTATGCGTATAATTTAGCAGCTTTTCTTCTTGTGGCAGACTGGCAGGAGAAAAGGTAATGTTCTTTTCTGCTCTGGAAGCAAAATTGATAACTTTTTGTGGTTCCACCACCTTTATGACGGACGGTGAGGTGAAGACAAACTGAATTGCTGTAATTTAATGTGGCCTAAAGCGAAAGAGTTGTCCCTCAAAAGCTAGGAATTCGATTAATGACAGTGAATGGTCTTTTTATTTGTTATAAACATCATTTAGATTAGATTGGTAAAATCATGTTTATGCATGGATTGGGATGGGGTGGATATGTGATTAAAAAAATAAGCTAATAACAAAAAAAGCTCTTGATCAAATAGTATAGTCGTTTATAGTGGGATGCTTCCACGATGCATAATATATTTGTACATTCAGGCTGCATTTGGCATGCACTAGATTGGATTGAAATAAAAAGAAAATTATTTTCAATCATTTTTAAATAAAATTTAAACTATATATTAAAAAAATAACATTTTTATAAATAAATCTATATACAATCCCAAAAATGGTAGGATGTGAGGAAACCCACCTCTATGGTGGGTTTCACAAATCCGCTGTTTGTGGGATTCAAGCCTTCTAGGAAATAGCAATAGGTAAAATCCAATCCATAGAAGGCACCAAACGGCGTATTACATGGGGATGGATAAATCTGTATCCAATTCCATGTTATGTACGGTGCTCCAAACGCAAAGAGTTCAGGATTACAACACTCCATGGGGGGATCATTTCTCATGTTTTATTTTCTTCATATTTGTTGCATTATACTATCAAATAGATGAAATCTGAGTTCCAAATTAAGTTTTTTCTCATATTACTGACTGGCATATGAAGGATCATCACTTTGCAATGCCTCTTTCAAGAATTGCTTTACAATCTCCAGCTGGGGCAGCTCGTGGTCAGGTATGACGTGACATTATGTGAGGAACAGCTATCCTTGATATTTGTCAATGGAGGTTTTTTTTTTTTCTGTTTTCCTTGTGATGATCATGAAAAAATGGTTCTTTTCTCAGGCTGATGACATTCGTAATGAAGCAAATGAGCTTATCAGAATTAAAGATTACCTTTATGGCGAGTTGGCTAAGAAAACAGGGCAACCACTTGAGAAGGTTAGTTTGCTCGAAGCTGAATTATAAAATGCCTTTGTAATTAACTCATCCGATGAACTAATTAAGCAAGCATGTTGGCTACGTTTTTTCAGTTGATGCTGTAAATAAGCCTTATCTTCTTCATTTTCAAATATGATAAATTTTTGTCTCTTCGGTTCATTTCCAACTTTGCAAAAAATATGTCATCCTTGTTATAATTAGTTACTAATTTTCTTTGTGTATATGCAGATTAACCAAGACTTGCGTAGGATGAAACGCTTCAATGCCGAAGAGGCTCTTGAATATGGGCTCATTGACCGTATAGTCAGGCCACACCGTATTAAGGCAGATGCACCGCGTAAGGAAGCTAGTACAGGTCTTGGTTAATGTATCTGTCAATTCTCCACTGAGTAGAACTGAAGCCAACAAAGATAGTATGTTTCTGATTTTTAATTTATTTTCTTGTACAATAAGTTATTTTATACAACTTTTTGTATACTGTTATTGTTTTGATACTAGTGATAGCCATTGAAGGCTTCTGAAAGCATAATACTACGTCCAATTATCAAACGAATGTCGCATGATTTTGACCTGCCTAGAATGAAGATCACTATTAATAACGATAGGAACTTTTTTAAGTATTTAGCGAAAAGGTATTAAAAATAGGAAGACAAGAAAAATCAGAAGCAGATCCCAGTGCTTGCACAAGGATAGTATTCTACATCTTGGTTATGTTCTGTAAAACTAATATCCATTGAATTTTCCACCAACAAAAAACAGAGGATGGAAAACCAAATACAGCAATATACATTACTAAAACATAATTACAAGACTAGTTAGCTAGGGTAGAGCTTTTCCTTTAAGTTCTCTTCTTTCCATCCACGGTTGACCTTGGCGATGAAGTCCTCGATTCTCTTCTGCAGATTATCGTCATATCCTTCTTCATCTTCCCACCCAAACTCATCAATGCTGCCACTGTCATCATCATCTTCTTCATAACCATCAGAACCATGATATTCCTCATAATCATCTTCTTCATCACTGCTTCCCTTGATATAATCTTGTGCATTTTCACCCACTTCATGTGAATAATAAAGGCAACTCAAATCCTGACCAACTTCTTTAGTATAAGGCTTGTAGCTTCCAATGATGATGGAAAAAATGATGGTGTTAAAAAATGAAAACAGCCAAAGAGAACTTGACAAAAATTGAATATGTCGATTTAAGATCGACGATAAGGAATTGTTCAGGACCAAAATGGCAGCTACAAACAGTATCATGAAGACGGAAACCAGTATCCCAAGAATCTTCATACGGGTTTTCTTCGTTTTTTAATCATCCCCCAACAAGAAGGATTCTCATATATATAATCCAGTTTTAAGTGTTCAAAAGGTGGCTTTCGCAGAAAGTATAGTGGAGTGTATAATTGGTATAATAAAACCATTAGAATGACACAGAAATCAAGTAAATCCATTTTTTTTAGCAATGAAAACTTCCAAGCGTAAGATACTGAGAAGTTTCTTGCATTTCTTTGGTGAATTATCTACAACTGAGGTCTAAACGTGACATTTCCTAGAAATTTAAATTCGGGAAGCCAAATATAAAATGATCAAGTTTATACGAAACAGACTTTTCAAATACAATGTCACTCGTTGATGACAAAACATCCTTGGATTCGAGGGATGATTTAAAGTTGACAGGTTTCTAAATTATTTGAAACTGACATAAGAAAAAGCAACCACGTGTCTGTGTCGTTGACCTGGTTTTTGTTGGCAATAGAGATTACAAATATAAATTTGTTGTAATGATGAATTTTGATGTGGACTGGAGCTATTCAAAGCTAACATGATTGGTAGTTAAAGTTTTTCTGCCGACTATGTCAGTGTTAGGTTCAGTTGCTGATTTTCTTTGAAAGCAATGTGTTCCCTCTTGTGCTTTTGTTCTATATTTTATATTTTGACTTCGTGTTCTATCCTTAGATTTTTAAAAATGATTACTGTCTATTCTGATGAGATTAATATATATATAGAGAGAGAGACAGAAAGAGGATGCGTATTGGTTACTTAAACTTGCTATCCAATCAATCTTATTCAATAATCACTGCAAGACATGGAGTTTTATGAACTTTAATAATAAACCAAATCAATATTATACTAGTTTAATCAAGATCGAGTGTATTGCAGTGTGGCACTGACTACTGAAAACGTAACATGACAGTGTTAGATGTGATTCATATGAGCAAATATTGTCATATCCATATTTAATTCGGAGCAAAATCTTTAATACACTAGGTAAATACCTAGGCTTAGCTACTGTACTCATATATATATATATATATATATATGGTAGCACCAAAATCTGTAAACCACTAATGGTTAAATTTGAAAACCATTTGGATTTCTACTAAATCCACATAGATATAGTAGCACCAAAATCTAGGAACCATTAACGGTTAAATTTGAAAACCATTTGGATTTTTATGAACCACTCTCACGTTAAAATCAACTAAAAAGTGGCTACCATACCCATGTGGGTATAATACCTGCATAATTTCACTTGATCTTTATTGTATCTATTGTCACCCTCATCATTAGGGGTGTGTTTTTTCAGTTTGGTTTGGATTGAAAGCTCAATGTCAAACCAAATCAATATGTATCAATTTGGTAATTTTTTAACCCAAACCAAACCAATGTATGAATTAAATTGTCTAGTCTATACTTGTATTGTTATATTGGATATGACTTACTGGAATATGAGTTATTTTAAAATAGACTAGGGTAACATAACAAAATAAACTTAAAAAGTAAGAAGTATAAATAAAACTTTTAATGAAATATGGTTGGTTTGAGTTGCAAGAATTTTATTTTAAGTAACACAAACCAAACCAATCTTCGACAAACAGACAAAATGATCAATAGTTTTTTTTTATGTGTAACTGTACCAACACGTAAAGTTTGGGTTGGTTTGGTTTGGGGGCCCTACTCATCATCATTTATCTTTATTTGCCATACCATGATAAGGATGTCATCTTTATCATACTTGTCTTTAACATGAGGACTTGTTGTACGACTTCTCCTTGGCTTCTTCACTAACCTAAGGAAGTTGATATTAATGATACTGATAATCACCATTACTGCCACCACCATCATCATGATTTTGTTTCTCTTCAGGAACAGAAAAATTGATGTACTCGATGATCAACTGTTCCATATATAGACGGTAACATATATAATAGGCTAATTGCCCACTGATGCCCCTTAAACTCTTTAAAAATTTACATTATACCCATTGTACTTTTTTTTTTTCAACACTAAACACGCTGAACTCTCATTTATTGACAAATACTTAAGTTTATTACCCCTTGTGAGGGGACATCTACGGTCCCGGACGACTTTGCCAATTTGTGAAAGTTCAAAGGGTTAAGTGCCAAAAAAAAAAGTACAAAGAGCATAGTAAATTTTTTTGAAGAGTTTAAGGAACATCATTGTCAATTAGCCTGTCTAATATTAGGAAGATCATCAATGCGTTTTAAGTGAATGTATTCCAACTAGCTTCATAATCATAAGCTTCTAAAAATTCTTACATTCATTTCCTAATCTAATTGTGCATTTGAGTAAAATTTAAGTGAAACAACATAATATATAAATTATGATTGGAAGAGTGAAGTAGAGAAGAATGTTCAATTCATAATCCATCACTCCGAAAAAAAAAAGCAACTCTAGCTGGAAATATTACATCAAAATATTCTACATGACACAACAATGGCAGAAGCCTAACTAATCAGCTAACTAACTTAAATACTACCAGAAAAGAAAAGAGAGTAAAACCCCATAAGAAAATCATCATCTTGATACCGAAAATATTTCATAAGTTTACAGACAACAAATAAGGGTGGGGCGAGACTTGAGAAACGGAGTTTGATTGTCGAGGTTGTCAGTCACAATCGTCGTTACATTGCAGAATGAGGTGAGGTTCTTTACATTACCCTGCTGTGAACGTTGCATTGATGTCAGTAGGCTTATTCCTTGAATCTGATGGCAACGAAGACCAACTATCACCACGGAAGGAGGAAGTCGAGAGGTTTCCTTTTGGATCAGCACTCGAAATAGGAACAACAGCAGCTGGGGTGACCATTGATATTGTCTCATGTTTCTGTTTCTTAGGCTTCTGTTCATGCTGGTTTCCTGCCAAAAAACTTCCTACCACCACCTGATCCATAAAACCAAAAAAATAATAATAATAATTAAAAGGACTTAGAATTCATGTCTCCAAAACAATCATCAATAGTTATATGTTCCTTTGTCTAGAGTGTTTCGACTTGCATTAAGAAGATTTGCTTCCAGAAGTTCAAATTACAATTGATTCTTTGAGAATAAATAGAAATTAACGATGGAAATATAAAACCCAAACCTGCACGGGGCTCGCAGCTACCAATAGACCAGCAACTCCACCACCTACGACACGTCCATCAGGACTCGCCAATGAAACACTCATCCCCCCAGATCTGCTCCTTGTACCACCACTATCACTGGGCATAAATGACCCAGATAAGGAGAGTATCTCAAATCGACCCTGCAAGAATGACACTAGGAAATATGGGATTTCTGCTGGCAACTAACAGAAGAACGTTGAACAGAATGATAATAGGAATAAACCTAGAGTAAATAACAAGCATGAACACTTCAAAGGTATGATAATAGGTGGTATCGCATGAAGAGTCAAGATGGTTTTGTTCTGTTCAACTAAGACCGACGACTACAACACTACACTAGGAATGGGCAATATCACTAAAAGTCTCGAGTCTGCAAATAACGTCGAGTAGGTAAAAAAATTTAAAGAAATTACAAATTAAAAATAAAATAAAATAAAAACAAAGGGTAGAACAGCAAGGAAAAACAGGATAGTTTATCAATCCTAATTAGTGTAAAATCTCACAAATATAGGTTTGTATATGTTTCAGAAAATTCTGTTTCAGTGCATTTATGAATTATGAAAATATAAATAAATAAAAAATATTAAATTGTTGAAATTTGAAAGCAATTAAACAAGTATAAAATAGATAGAACAATGCATAACACCAACATTGGCGTGAGGTTCAAAAATGCCATTAAACAGAAGTTCAATAAAAAAAGAAGGCATCTCACTCTAGGACATAATGCATCACCTCATATGTTAATGTGCCCCCAGAAGAATCAGGCTGACGAAGAGTAACACTTGATATCACACCATTTGCAGAGAGAATGCATATAGCTCGAGGTCCTTGTTGAGAAAATGATATAATTTTCATTGTAACATCCTAAAACAAATCACCATCACAGTAAAATTAGTATTAAGACCTAGTTCCGTCATATCAAGGAAGACAGAGAAAATCATTTTAGAGACATTAGCACAAAACTGATTATGCAGTGCATTCTGTATTTGAGTGTTTGCAATTTGTTGGATGCCAGTTATATAGATGATGGGTGTTTATGTTAGTACAGCAATGAAATGTTCGAGTTCGACCAATATATAAAAAGAAAAAAAAGAGTTATCAGCGTTGTTCCCTTTTCCTTAGGATTGGAAATTAAATAGACTGCTGCTTCTTCCTTAGTAATCTCAATCACTCAATAAAATTAGTAAATCTGATTTCAGAAACCAAACAAAATGAGGACCAAATCCCGAACGATGTCCTCGCATTCAAGCCAATTATAATAGATAAGTGAGGCATTTTAAAAATGAAACTGCAGGATAAGAGTTTTATAGCTTCCAATGAACACATACCTCACCGCTATTAACAGTAATGATATGTGGTGTAAAATTAGCACCAACAGAGCAAGCAACCCATTCGCCTACAAAAAGAAAATTCCTCAAGATCAGTAACCATGATTTGCAAGCTCAGATTCTTCAATATATTGCTAATTAGCACACAAAATAACAATGTAAATATACCATCAAGCAAATTGCCAAATTTCTGCACAGCATTTCAAAAGATCAGATAAACAAGAACTTTAATCTTTCATCTCAAACTGTCATACATTAATTAAATCACAAGAGATCAGGAGATTGATCTTGTCAGAAGTCTTAACAAGACAACTATATTATATATGGATAAATTGCTGTCACTCTTTATTTACATTTCTCTATCACTCTATGAACTACCCATTAATAACTTTTTATCCGGCTCAAAAGTATCAGAATAGAATTTCTAAGGTTTTTCTTCTTTAGTGGGATTGAATTTATTAAGATGTATAGACTTTTTGGGCTTCTTAAATATCGGTATATAAAAATTGATTACCACTACAACAATACTGAATTCAGAAAGAGATGCAAAGTAGGCACAGTAATAAAAACCATCACATAGGTGCCGGGTAATCATAATGAACAACAACAATACTGTTTGCAGTGAACATTAATTTTTCAGAAACTGCACATTTTGCATATATTATAGTTACTATAGAAAAATAGGAATATCGATTCAATTCTTTTTCTTTTTTTGCTAACTATATGTCCATCTAACAACTTGATTTTGCATAAAAGCAATAAAGGTGACCCCTGCATTCCTCCTAATACCAGAAACAAAAGCAACATGTAGAAACTACAAAAATGATTTTATAGTCTAAATAAATGGACTAGAACACTACTATGGTAAGGTCCAATTTCTATTAAAAACCTTAAAGATTAGAGATTAAGTACTGTCGAAAGATACTATAACTTCACAGAAAATTAACTTTTTAAGAAAATCTATAATTTGTATGTTATTGTATAATTATATCTCCAGATACTACAAGAAAGAACATCGACAAAAAGTCAAACAGAAAGGTGTGCCTGATATAGCAACTAAAAACAGAACAAACAATGAAACAATAGGTAGCACACAATGTTTGAGAGCACATGCTTCTTGTAAGCAAATATATTAATCATTGTTCTTGAAACACAGATGATAAGAGATGAGACAGCCCAACCAGCAGCTTCCCTCACCCCAATGGGCTATGCTCTCTAAAGAAAGAGGAAATCCTTTATTTTTATGATGCATATCGATCTCATTGTAAGTGTATTGCATCTACTATGAAAAAACAATTAACAGAGAGCTAAAGTATTAAACAACTTGAAAAACTCTGGTAGTTGCTTGTTTGTATTAGTGAAAAACAGTTAATCTAAAAGAAACTCTGTTGATTATGTTGTACTAAAAAAGCTAGTGACTTGACATGCTAGACAGCTACATTAGTGATGATGTCTTCTATCCTTGGAAGTTTTTCACTTCAGCTTCATAAAAAGTCTACACTGCCTTGCCAACCCAATAATAACAGATGGCAGATAGAACAAGTCAAGACCACAACTTCTCATGTTCATACAGACCCACTTGGTAGAGTAAATCACACCACATACAAAATAACACACATCAAATATCTCCAGTTTCACGACAATTTAACACAAAAACAGGACTTAAAAGGTAAACATTGAAGACAACAGACCACAGCTGTCCCTTTATTCTCACTTATGCAGTGTGTAGATGAGTGAGTAAGCTACGAGTACAAAGGTGTTCAGTTCCAAGTGTTGGCAGAGTATATAGCAGGTTCCCCAAAAATAGGGGCCTTTCCAGAAATTTTATCCCAAAAAAAGGGAAGAGAAATATAAGTTAACCAAAAATGAGACCCTCAAAATAAGAAGAAGATTCCATCATTTCCCACACCAAACTCACAAGAAAACCACAAACAACTATCCTTCCAAAATTGCCACCACACACATATCAAGATCTCTCAAGATAAGCATCTAATCAAAGGTCCCACCTTTACCCAACAAAAACATCAACAACAACAGCAACAACAACAAAGTAAACCCCCTAAACCCCAGTTCACTTCACTTGAAATAAAAACATATAAGCCCTATAAAAAACCCATTAAAAATTACAAAACCACAAGAGGGTATTCATAGAAGATAGTTAGTTACTCACCTAGATTTTCAACCTCGTATTTTGACTTGGTCAGTGAACTAGGCGGCTTCACTTTCCTTTGCTTCTCGGCCGAGAAGTCGATCACCGGTGGGGACGGAGCCGCCGACGATATCGGCTTCGGAGAGAGGGCCTTAGTCACCGTACCATCTGGTCCGTACTTTCTGGGCCTGCCTCGTTTTTTCTTCGCAGGTAAAGCAGTAGCCGCGGATTGAGGAGACGGAAGAAGAGTGGATACCGGGGCCGGGTTCGGGTTTGGTGTCGGGTTGTCGGATCTTGGAGCTATGTGGTAATCTGATGGAGCATCGGATCCAACAACAGTGACACCAGCAGTAGTGGTTGCAGTTACTGGTTCTCTTGCTGCTGCCTCCATAGATAAACCCTCAAAGTTTTTTTTTTTTTGTTTTTGGATTTTTGAGGGTTTTAGAAAAATCCCATTTGGATTTTAAGCTCAAACAACAAAAACCAAAGCTCAAATTTTAAGAAGAGAATATTAAGAACCAAAAATTAAAAATAAAATAAAATTAAAATTAAACTTTAAATACAGAACCCAGAAGAAGAAGAAGAAGAAAATTAAGCTTGAGGTTTCTGCAACCTGCTAAGCAAGAAGAAGAGTTTATGCAGTAATTATTATTAATTTTAAGAAAAACTGAGATTTTGAGTTGATTTTTGAGATTAGAGACCAGAGTTTAAGCTGAAACAGAGCTTAAAAATAATAGGTTTTCATTTTCCTCTTTTTTTTTTTTTTTCTTAAAAAAATAAAAAGAAAAAGAAAATTGGTTTTGAAGAGAGATTGAATTTTGAATAAAAATGGGTATTTTGATTTTGAAGTTTTGAAATGAAAAAGATGAGATAGTTAAAAAGAAATTGTTGTTGAGCCAATTTGGATTCCTAACTTTCCAAAGTTTGTCTGAAACGAGAGTAAAAAAATAATTTTGAAAAGGAAAAAAAAATGATAATATTATTCTAATGGTTAATATTTTATAATAAAATATGTAGATATTTATTAATATGTTTTAGTTGGAATCCGGTGGGGAAATAAATTTAAAGAAATTTGAAAGTGGGTGGATTATTTTCTTTTTTTAGGGCAGAGAAAGTGGACAAAATGATATTATAATTTATTATTATAATAAAATAATAATGATAATAACAATAATATTCAATTAATATTATTGAGTAAATGGCAAGTAAATTTAGGTTGCCAAAGCATTAAGAAATTGTATAAAAAAAGGAAAAGAAAAAAAAAAAAAAAAAAAAAAAAAGAGGAGTGGCCTAAGGCAAGCATGACCATTTTATGGGGCCTCCAACCATTATTTATATAAATAATTAAAAAATAAAAAATAAAATAAAAATAAAAAGTTATGCATTGCATTGCACATCTCTCATCTCTGGTTGTGATGAAATCTTTATGATTTTTATTTCCATTTTTAGTTTCTCCAATTCACAAATGTTTTAAAGTTGGAAGTTGGAACTATCACTTCTCCCAACAAAATGGCAAATGCTCATGAGTCATGCCTCTTTCTTTAGTCATAGTCATTAGAGATTAGAGAACCTCGATTGCCTCTATCAAGATCCATACACAGTTTCGATGTCACATTATGTGAATTTTGAGATTCTTCTTTTATCATTTCTTCTTGATTCAAATGTTCCTTTATGGTTCACCTAAACATTTCTACAATCATGTACCCAATCACCTTCAACCGTATGTACCATCTTGGATATGCTTAATCGTACACATGTACTTAACCTACTTCAAAATGTGTTTGGGATTATCAATTAAAAAGAAAAGGCATATACATGACACCGTTGTCACCACATAACGTGGATTTGAAATGTAATTGGTTACACATGACACGTGATATGTGATATAATATGAAAAAGGCTAACACGTTACTTTTTCTACCATGAATGAAACATGTTTATACATCATACCACTATTAATCTATTACCTCATAAATTGGACTTGAAATGTGATTAGATACACATGACACGTGACATGTGATATGATGCGAAAAATATGGACGCTACTCTTTCTACGGAAGAAAAAGTTGTACACATTACACCACTATCACTATATAACGTGGACTTGAAATATGATTGGATACACATGACACGTGATATGTGATATGATGTAAAAAAGACAAACACATTACTTTTTCTACCATAAAAGGAAAACGCATATACATTACACCGCGGTCACCGCTTTACTTTTATATGTAATTGGTTACACATGACATGTAATATTATGAGAAAAAAGCAAGTGCACAACTTTTTCTACCATAAAAAGAAAAATGGGTATACATCCACATGATGTAGATTTTAAATGTGATTGACTACATATGACACGTGATATAATTAGGAAAAAAGTATATTAATTTTCTACCATAAGAGAATTAAGGGGTAAAATGGTAAATACACCGACCTCCCTTGAAGTTTTGTATAGATACAATTAGTGAGCAAGTATGCATCTCAGACTTCCCCCACTCCTAAAATTGAATTAATAAAAAGATAATCATTAATAAAATTTTAAAATGAAGATAATTTTTTTATTAAAAAACAATTAATTTAAATTAATTGAATATAATCCATACAATAGAACATAAATTTAAAATTTTAAAATTAAAAAAAAAAACTATTTTTAAAATTTTAAATTATCTTCATTTGCAACTTTTTTTTTTTTTTTTAATTTGTAAAGTAAATAAAAAATAATTTAAATTATTTTTATTTTTAAATTAACTGTTTTTTTACTGTTTTTAAAATTCAAAGTTTATAACAATAAATTGTTTCTAAATTTAAATTTTTTATTTATTTTTAAATTAAATGATTTTTTTTTACTATTTTTAAAATTCAAAGTTTATAACAATAAATTGTTTCTAAATTTAAAATTATTTGTACTAGCATTTATCGTTTTTAAGAAAAAATATTATCTTTATTTTTAAATTTTAATAACTACGTGCAATTTGGCTTGGTTTAAAGAATATGAGAGCAACTCTAAGAGCATCTCCAATGGTATAAGTAAATTTGGATCCTCAAAAGTTGACACCTCAGCGTTTGAGGATTGTTATTAGGGATTACTAAATTTGATGATTGTGTAGTCAACAATGGTACATCTTGAATACATTGCTATTGAACAGGGTAAATAAAAATAAATAAATAAAATAAAAATAAAAAACTATAAAAGACAAGAAAAAGTATATGATATGGGTATTGATATATTCGTAATGAAGAGATGAATTTTATCTGATTGAAATTTTTTGGGTCGAAACAATGATGAGATACATAGGTGATCAGAGAAAAAAAGAGAAAAAAAAAAAAAGCCATAGATGAGAGAGAATAAAATTACAGCAGTTATTTTGGATTAAGTTTGTATTTGATGATTGAAAGTCAATCTTCAAATTAAATTATTGGAGAGGCAATTTGATTATTGATAACTGCTATTGCTAAATTTTAATGACTCCGTTAGACGGTGTTTTTTTTATAAATAATCAAATTTTGATTACTCTCTTACTTTTGAGAATACCATTGAAAATGCTCTAATGTTGGATACCAAATTTTACACCATTTTGGTGTTAAAAAAGCATCCTCAGGAATATGCTTACACCAATTTTTTTCTCACTCCAATATTCTACACCAAATTTTATATCAAACGAATATCTTTAAGGAATATCCTTTCGATAAATCTTTAAATTATTATAAAATTTTAATATTTATTAAATTAAATAAATTATATATATATATATATATATATATATATATATACAAAAATTCTATTATCAGTTCGAATTGACAAAAGTTATATCAGTTCCTTATATGTGGGCCACTGGATTTAAATACTTTAACTTGGCTGTATGCACTTGTCAGTCAAAGTATTTAAATCCAGTGGCCCACATACAATGAACTGATATAACTTTTGTCAGTTCGAACTGATAATAGAAAGACTGTATATATATATATATATATATATATATATATATCAATATTGATGTCATTTTAAAGATCTCAACGAGATCTTTCCAACGATATATTTTTTTAAAAATACATATCGTTATATTTAAATGAGGGAGGATTAAATTAAGAATTTTTAAAAGGTTTAAATAGTTTGATGTAATATTAAAAATTAAAAAAAAAAAGTAAAAATAAAAAAAAGGTTTTGATGGAACTAAAGTTAAAAAAATAAAAATAAAAAGGTTTTGATGTGCTTGGTGTGTCACTGTAGCTACACACCAAATTTATTTTTGGGAAGATTGGATTTGGTGACTTTGTTGAACTTTGTTTTTCATCAAATTAGTGTTTTGATGCGTTGGTTGGAGTTGCTTTAAGAGGTTTGAGTAGATAATGCATAATGGTTTTCTAATTGCATTTATGTCAAACTTTATGGGCGGTAAGTGTTTTTACCCAAAACAAAATGTAAACATTTTAAAGTAATTTTTTTTTTTCATTGCTATGTATTACTTTTTTTTATTTTATAATATCTATTAATTCGGGACCGGATATTTTTTTAAAAACTTTTGTCATTGGTATGATTCGAACCGCTGACCCGAGAGTCATTTGTCCAAACCCCAAGCTCATCCATTTACTAGCCGAACTACGTCCCTGTTGGCTCATTGCTATGTATTACCGCAAAGGGTTGCAAAAAGTTTTTGTTTTAGATAACTACAACAAAATCCAATTATACATGAATTTGCATTCATAATGTATAAGACTAGACCCTTCTATTGTTGGATCTGAAAAGGCTGAAATGTTTCACAAAAAGGACAAAAAACCTAAATTTTTTTTTTTTTTTTTTTTTTGTGTTTGTGGTTATTTTAGCTTCCAAAACTTGAATATTTTTCTTATTTTTAGTGTTAAACAATAATAAAAAAATGGGAAATTTGGAAGTGATCATGTGATAAAACTAGTAAATTAATTATAGAAGGGACCACTAAGCATTGACCCAAGAAACCATTAAACAGTTTATACATGCACAAAACCAAAAGGTATCTTTTTCAAAACTAAGGTTAGATAGTTACCGAAAACAATAATATATATTAATATATATATTTATATAATATTATATATTAAAAAAAAAAAAAAAAAGTTTTGATAAGAACGAACCAATTATTCAATTATCTCATTATTTTGAAAAATATGGTGATGAAGTCGATGTACACTATTAGTCTTCACATACCTTACCCACTATAATATTTTTTATTTTTTATTTTTGAAAAGAGCCACTATAATATTTTAATTGTTTTATCTATTGTTTTTTCTTTTATTTTCTGCTTATAATACAGTAAAGTGAAACATATTTCATGTATATATAAATATAATTCTATAGTTTTGCTGGACTGACCACGACTATTATTTAACATTACATAGTAGACTATATAATGTTATATAATCGCACAATATTTTTTATTTATTTTATGTAATAATATAATGTTACATATCATTCTTAAAATTATTTTCATAGCATAGAAATATATATATAAAGTAGAAAAGAAAAAAATCGGCATGCAAATTGCTCAAAATTTAAACATATTTTATTTATGGTCGGTTATAAAACCTAACTTATAGCAATTTATAAATGAAATTGAAAAAGAAAAGCTCCAAATTTGTTATAAGAAATTACCACTTGAACTCTGTAGCAAGTGGTGCTCATATGCCATGTCCATGTCAGAGAGAGACTGGAATCTCATGGAAATGATATATATAAAAATACACATAATAATAAATAATAAATTAATAAAAGAATTATTTATTTATTTATTTATTTATTTATTTATTTATTTATATTTGATTTTTTCTTTTTGATTAATTGCTTTACCAGTTATCAAGAAGACGAGTGTATGCACTTATGAATTTATTAAAAAAGTTAAAGGTTAGGTACATCATGTGATTATGTGAATATGGTGAATTGCCTTTTATTTTATTTTATTTTATTATATGGGTCATGATGAATTTTATGTAGTATTTTTTTTTTAATAATTTAAATAATTATAAAATAACAAAAAAATTCTGACCGGGAAATTGATGTTTTGGTTTTGGAAAAGAAATGTGATCTTTGGTGAAAATTCCAAGAAATTTAATTGGGAGTTTGGGACTGCAAGTCAAATGGCGTTATTGATTTGTGAATCTCATGCATTTCGAATCTAATGTTTCTGAAGAGTTTTTATTTTTATTTTTATTTATTATTATTTCAAAATATGATTTTATTTCAAAATTCAAATTACATAATATAATATAACCATCTTAATTCGCAATAATAATAATAATAAAAAGATCATGATTTTATTTATTTATTTATTGAAATTTTGAAATTATATTTTTTGAAAATGTATTTATTTTTCTTTTAACTATAACTATTATAGGATTAAGGGAAGGGACAAAACTCGACTCAAACTCACAACTTTATTAGAGTATACAACCAACTTTACTATCATTTAAGTGAAAAAAAGATAATGACTTACATAGTATTATTATTTTATAAAAAGTTGAAACCATTATGGGTGAGGAGTTGGTGGACCTTAACTAAAAATGCGAGACTTTTAAAAACATAATAGTAGTGTTTCTTTTCGAAATCTTCGAAACCATCTATTAGTAAAGGTACCATTGGTTGATGAAGATGTATCCTGTTTTGATAAAAGTATAATTCTATCTATAAATCATACAACTGCAAAAAATTTAAAAAAATAAAAAATCTCATGTTACAAGAATATAAGATATAGTTTAATGTCATTAATAGAATTGAAGGATTTGTAGTGTTACATGAAAGAATGATTGTCCCAACGTCCCTTACAAGGCAGGCTGATCTAATCACATGATGTTATGGAAATATTTTGATTTGAAATGATAATTAATTATTCTAAATCTATCATTAACTTACTAGTTTTGCAGAATTGACAAACAACACTTAGAAATTTTCTTTGTGGGCTTCTGATGCAACCCATTCAATTCTATGCTTCTTCTTTTTTTTTTACATTTTTTTTTTGTTTTGTTTTTTTGGGGGGTAAAATTGGAAATATTAATAGGTTTGGTTGAAGCCCATTCAGCTCAGGATTCCAAGAGCCTATTATTACCAAAATCCACTAAAAACAGAAGTATCTGAAAACACTAATGAAACTTTTAGAAATCAAACTTGACTGGGGAAGTGGGAACTTGTACCCTTCAATTTAAATTATATAATAGACTGGACTTCAAATTAGTTTGGGCCAATTGAATATCCATTTTGGGATAACTTATAGTTCATTGCAACAGCCCACAGAGGACTTTGTCGGCCCGTCTCATCTGAAATTCCTCCAAGCTATTATTATTAAGGGCTCGTTTGGTATGTTGTACTGTATTGGATTTGACTGTATTATTTTTATATAATCATGTGTTTGGTGTGATATTTTGTATTAGACCGTATTAGGCTGTATGTTTGTATTATATAATACAACATCTACTGTATTAGACCAATTAAAATGTATTAGCTAATACAATACGGTGAATAATACAAAACAAACCAAACATTATATTATATTATTCTAATACATTTTAAACTTTTAATACAATACGGTGCAACACACTAAACGAGCCCTAAATGGAGAAATATAACCCTAACTCCCTAGGAAATAAATTTCAACTTTCCCTGAAATTATGTCAAAACATTTTAGTGTTCACAATTTCACATTACATGAAAGTGACCTTATTCAAACTCCAAAGAGTAACAATTGATTATTATTTTTTGTTAATTATTATTATTTTTTAGATGGAACCTAATATATATATATATATATATATATATATATAAATAAAATAATTATTTTTTAATTATTATTATTTGTCAATAATTAACACCTCCAAATCTCAATGCGAGTGAACCGAACCAAAACCTCTTAAATAATTATAATAGATCTTACTAATGTACTAAATTAGTTATAATCCACACAATATATTTCAAGAATCCATCATGTTAATGGCCAACTTCGTTTTTTATTCAATTTAAATGACAAAAGAAGTTCTATTGATTTTGTAAGAAAAAAGATTTGAGAGGCAGTGAGATCACTCATCACTTTCAAGAGGAGGCATTGGCGCCTGCAGCCTGACATAAGAAGAATGACATTTGCCATATGACATATATACCTTCTTCTTTCAAAAATAAGAATATATATTCATACATATATACCAATAATTCTATAAATTAAAACAGATAAGAATCTTCTTTCAAAAAGTCTTATTTTAAATTGGGGTAGATCGAAGATTAGACTTTTTTTTGGAACATCCATTAATCCATTAACATATTCTTATAAGTTATAATATTGCTACAGTTTTGCATCAGCCTGAAAATTCAATGGCTACATCAAATACAAACACAAAAGTCCAAATACTAGCATATATCTCACAAGATTCCATTTACACCTAGAAAAGACTTTGCAATTAACTCTTTGAGCATCCAAGATTCCTCCTGTAATTAAACTCATGCAAGCATGTTTATTAATTTGTTTGCATTCTCTATAAATGGCCAAAGTATGCTCAGTTTTAATTGATATTTAAAATTAAATGTTTAATTTGTTGCTTTCTCTATAAATGGTCAAAGCATGATGAGCTTTTAATTTCATATATAAAATGGATGAAGACATTTTTTTTTTTTTTTAAAGAAAGAAATTATTACAATAAATTCTGATACCGGTTAGAAGTTGTATAGTGTGACTCCAATAAAATTCTTTAATATATGCTATAATTTATCTATGAAAACTAATCGGTATCGGTCCCATGAATATTAAACCATTTATTTTATAATACCTATATATATAGTTCAGAGAGTGATCACTGGTTCCATATATAAGACCAACAATAAATGTTTTAGTTGTGCCTGTCGATGCAATTCCATGCAATTTGTGATTGTTGTGAAGTGTTTTACCGAGAAGAACGACATTGTTTCCTGTAACTACAACAAGATTTTGTATTTGACCTCTAAAAAAAAAAGGTGATATTTTGGCTTTTATTGTTTTGTTCATTTCTGGGCTGCTAAGTGGCCGGTCAATGAGATCATCAACTTGATTTTGCCATATCAACAACAACCTGCTGGCCGCGGCCGATATCACTTGTTTAATCATATCTATCATCCAAATTAATAGAAAATTAATACAAGAGAAGAAGATCAAACAAATTTATATATTAATTTGAATTCAAACGTCTAGAGAGCATCAATTGAATAAGCAACATGGATGGATGATTTTGAAATCATCCCTAAACATGATTATTATAATGAGATGAGAAACCTACAAGTACTGATTATGGCAACAACAAAAAAAAAAAAGTTGTCTAAGTTTGACTGTAAAATCGATGATTATATGGCATATATTTTCATTCATATTATTAATATATCTGCCTATCTGGTTACTAGAAAAAGAAAAGAATTATAGAACAACCACCCTGGAACTTTGTACTTGCCGACAGATCGTGGAAATTAAAAGGATTCTATGGTAGCATATATATATATATATAGGGAAGATATAATCCATGAAAAACTCCACTTAACAACTAGCAAGTAATATAATATATATATATTTGGGCCTAACAGATAATTAAAGATGGGGATGCATAGAAAAATTATTCAAGTTCTAGATACCTTCCCACACATTTTGGATAAGCAGGAACCTGAAAGCTAAGAATACAAGAGCAGGAAAAATCCAAAAGCAAGGATATATAACTATAGAGAGAATCTAAAAGTGCTAATAGAAACCAAACAAGTGAGCTAGCTTAATTTGCTGGAATATTTTATAGTGAAACTCGATATTGAGAATAAAATTGATCAAACCCAACCAAGAGTTTTGGACTAACGTAACTGATTTTTGTATTATGCATGCAATAGATAATTATATATAAATCAAGATGATCGATGAGAAGGGGTAACAAAAGAAAACAACAGATATTAACAAATTTACTTGTTTTCGCTGCTAATTTCTTGGAGTATTTCCTGTCGTCTCTTGGTTGTTAAAAAAAAGTATAATCAGATCGAATTTATGCCAGTTAGATTCCAGCATCACTGAGTTGTATATATAGTTTGCATGGCTGGATGCTAGCTTGTGTTTGTATGGATTGATGCACACAACATTACAACAATATTAGGACAACAAAAAAGACACTTAGCTAGGCTTGCAAAACTCTGTAATTGTCATATTAATTAAACGTACTGTATATAACTCCAAATGATGGTCAATACAAACAAGGTTATAAATTAAACTTAATTATTCGAAATGAATATAATTTTCAGTCCCCTCCCTATCTGGTGTGAGCAGGATTTGAAACCGAAACCTAGCTAGCTACTAGAATTTGATGGTAGTGATCAACGTTTTTCTATTAATGGAATACAACTTAAATGTGATGATAAGATGGTTCATACAACTTAAGTTCTTTTCTATTATAATTAACACATAACTCATGCCAACAGGGGCGTAGTTCAGCTTGTAGATGGATAAGCTTGGGGCTTGGGCAAATGACTTTCAGGTCAACGGCTCGAATCTTACCAATGGCGAAAGTTTTCAAAAAAATACCTGGTCCCGAATTAATATATATTGTCAAAATAAAACATAAAAAAATTAACACATGAGTCATGACATGCTTAAAAGAATATAAATATATATATCAGTACCTAATTGTGTGAAGAATAATTCATTCGTATTGGCTTTGGAATCACATATATGATATATCTGAGAAGGTACTTCAAATTTGTGAAGCAAGTCAAAATCATCCAAGCTGACTTCTGTGGAAATTTCTTCTCATTCATATATGCATAATGCCAATCCGTGCATGGCTTCTTTTTTGTTGGAACAAATGCTTAAAGTTATTCTGCGTTTAACTATAAATGGATTGTTTGCACCCACTAGCTTATTTTAGTGGGATATATATATGCAGCCTATATTAATACACTTAGTTTGAAGTGGAAATCATCAACTTACAAGAATCTTATAGAAATCAACTTATGATCCGGAATCCCACACATTTAAGCATCTTTAATTTAAAAAAAAATCCAGTTTAACACATTTATAATATAGGAATATCTTATATTCGAATCACCGTCAAGTAGTTAGTAATTTAGTATATATAATTTATTTATTTTAAAGGTTACTGATCAATTTATCTTTGTAGTATATAACGCTCATTTAACCGGATAATATCTTAGGTTTGAATCACTGGATGATATATATATAAATAAAATCTAAAGTTTGTTAAATATATTAAATACATTTATCAGTTTGATTTAAAAAGTGTTATATTTAGTAATAGGAATTTTGAATGGTTTAGATTTGAGTTTTGGGTGTGAAGAAAATTAATTAAAAAGAATAGTTTCTGAGCCTCTGAGGCCATGTCCATGTGGAATTGAATTAGAATGCTGTCTACATCACGTGAACCCCACCCACTATCCCGCCTTAACTGCCGCAGTTTCCGCCATGTGACTCCACGCGGTTAATTCCCCCGCCTGGCCGCCAACCTTCTACCGTCCTCCATTATCATGTGAATTCAATTCTCGATCTTGCGCATTGCCAGTGAAGTAATCGGAACTGAAATGTTATCGGGTTGAATGAACAAAACATCATATTTATCGGTAATTTTCTTTGATTTCAAATTAATCAAATGTCATGTATTATAAATAATAGAAGATATTATTAATAAGTTGCTCATCGTTTTCAAGAGAATTGCAGTAGGGCAGTTTGAAGATTAAACATAATTAAAAGAAAACAAAACAAACAAAAAAGAAGAAAGGAAATTAAAGGTGTAAGTGAGGGTGGGAGGGGAGTCAGTAAAGACAGTTTAGCCGTCTACGGTCTATCTATCTCTTTTGTCTTTTATTTTTGCCACCTTTGTCCTTTGACCACTTTCCCACTTCTATTTCTTACATTTTCTTTTATTTATTATCCAAAAACCCTAAAAAAAATTATTATTAAACATTAATCATACATTTTGATTTATCCCGAGTTCCCGACTCCCGACTGACTATATTAATATTATTTTATCAACTTTAGTATGGACTGAGGACTGTTGTCGCGACTGTGGAGTACTGCTTTTCTGTTAATTATTGGCTAATGCCTATCTATTATCAACTTTGTTTATATTTTAATAGAATTTGTTATTATTATTATTATTATTATTCTAGAAATTAAAATTTGTTTAGCTAAAGAATAAGTAAATCAGGCTACAAATATGTCAATAATTAGAAAAATACAATAATAATAAAAGGACTCCAACTGTCCAAGACTCCAAGTATAATAAGTTAGATATTAGAATCTAGACATGTAAAGATAACAGAGAGCTAATTAGAGACAAATTTTCGACAGATTTTCAAACTTAAAACATTGGATTCCTTAACAAGATATACTTAGAATTTCTCTGCATACTAAATAAATAATATTAGCCAATAATCAACCTTGGATTGTTGAAATTCAACTACAATTATGAGTAGAACTCGTGAGCTAAGAGCATCTCCAATGTAGGTGTGGATTGTCTGATAAAAATTGTTGATATAACAACAATGTCAAGGCAATTACTTTCTATGTGTCATAAAAATATACTTAACAGACAGCCGACTAAAAAATTGGTTTCCAATGCTTCACTGTTAAGACACCTGCTTATTAATTGTTTTTTAATGATTCAATAAAATTTGTATATTATTTTATTTTAAGAAAAATGGCTATGCAACCGACTGGAGTCCATTTTTGCTGACCCCCCTTGAGCAGGGTGAGCATTACCCCCTCCCCAAAACATGACATGTGTCTATTAGGGGGTAAATTTATCTAAAAAATAAAGGGTTTAGACAAATTTACCCCCTCCATGAACACATGTCATGTTTTGGGGATGGGGGTAATGCTCACCCACTTCAAGTGGGGTGAGCAAAAGTAAACTCAACAGACTATGTGAAAGTGGATATTCATGTTGACAGTGTCCACTTTTTTTTTGCTACCTCAGCTTGACATCGAGAAGTGATGACTGCATTGGAGAAATATAATTGTACTCAATCTCTGTTTGTCCTATGTGGCATCTAATTTTGTTTTCAATCTCTGTTTCTCCTATGGGACATCTAAGTTTTTAACAATCAACGGCTGTATTAGAGATGCTCTAAAGATATTCCAAATAAGAAACCGTGTTAAGACTTAATTAGGACACAATCATAAACGGTAATGAATGGTTGCTGGCTGCTGGTTGCTAATTTTTTTAAAATCAGACAACAAATTATTGACATGAATCATAAAATATTGTTGACTTCCTTAAAAAAAAACAAAAAAAAAAATTGTTGACATAGTAAATGGAGACATTAAACGACAGTGGTACAAAGGAGGTTAAAACATGTTCTTTATTATTTCCAGCTGTAAAATTAACATAATTATCAATGTAGTACGGTAGTCGGCACAAAGCGTTACCCTTTATTAATTAATCCAAACCACATAAATTCGGAACATTACTATTACTCTACCGATTCTAATGTACATCAACAACTTACATCCACTTCATTATATTCTTCAAGTCACCTTCCCTACTTTATTCTAATTTTTTTAATCACCTATACCTAACCTTCCCAATACCCTTTTTAATCCCCTATCATTTACCTAACTTAATTGTTACTAATTCAATTCCTCCTTCTTCTTCTTCTTCGTGTGCCTTCTTTATTTCGAAATACCAACATTAAATAGGTCAAATGTTATCGAATAAACCTCACACCACTAATATGGAAACGGAGATTCCACACAGACTAAGAGGTGATCGATCTACTCGTTTTCTTTATTTATTAGTGTTAACATTTGAATAATGTTAGGTATTAACAGTCCTATTGCATTATATTCTTACAATCCGAGTTAAGATCCTCTCCTTGGTCCTTGTTTTTCCTTGACATTCTTTTAATGTAATTCAAATATCAAATTGCATGAGAGAGAAAAAAGTGAATCAATCTTGACCATGTATTTTGTATTTTGTATTTTGCTTAGGTAAAAGTCAAAGAAAATCAAGCGAATGAAAGGATTTTGATCCCTTGCAATCCATAATACTAGTAGTTGTTGGTTGAGATACTAAATGCTAATTAAAGCAAATGGGACCCAAGGGAGAAAGAATGATGATTATAGAAAAAAATAAAGTCAACCATTAACTAATAATACTTAATTAAAAAGTAGATATTTACAAATGTGTTACTGTGTTGTATGAAACCCATCTTCTTCTACCTAATCTTCTTCTCCCTTAGCTTCGCCAGTTGCCACCACCACCAACATCTATTTTCTTTTACACATAATAAAATTCCCTCTTCTACTTCAATCAATCAAACAAAGCATATTTTTTTTTTTCAGTGAAAAAAAAAAAAGAATGTAAAAAAATTGGTGGAGCAGCTTTCCATTCTCTGTATCTATCTATTCTTAGACCAACCAAAGCCAACTATGATAACAACTTAATATTTACACAAACCAACCTCAAGCAAAGAATATATGATCACACGTCAACAACAAATCTTCTTCCCTTTTTGTCTTCCCAACTTTAAGAATATGATCTGATCAATCCCAGATTGTATAAATTCCTTCTCACTAGACTTCCAAGTGATAACAACACTGCCCCACCAACACCTACTGTTTGCTCTTCACTTTCTGCCTTTTCATTGCATATCAATGGCAGTTCCTTCACTTTCAAATTACTCAACCCGATTTTTTGCCTAACGCTTTCTATGATTTTCAGGTCTGCTGGGTTTCCAATGGCATCTGTCACGTAGAAAACGTTTAGTGCCATGTCTATTGTTGTCGATATCTCAGCTCTCGTGACATTAAGACCGTTCTCTCTAAACGTTCTTGTCACGTCTGCCAAAAGTCCTTGTCTATCCGGCATCTTTAGTTCTAGCCTCACACCCTGTAATTACAAGGAAAATTACCCGTTAATATTTTGTCACGTTAACCAAGCTAAGTAATTGAATCATGAAACTATGCAACTATGTCGAAAGATACCTCAGAAGCTCTTCTTCGAACAGCAGCTTGCAGGCATTGAATCACACGTTGCCTCTCCGGTTCTGAACTAATCGGGTTTCCGTCAATGTGTCTGATATAAAATTCCTGAAAACACATCATCAAACACAAACTCAAGTTAATAAACCAAGTTTGCAATAAAAATTTGCGGTTCTATACTTATATTATTAACACAATTAATTTAATTACCAGATATGCTGTGTCTCCATCTGTGTTGATGGTAGCATGAAACACCACATATTCCATATCCGTCAACGTGCAAACAACATCGAACAGAAGCTTAGTCCGATCCTTGCACTGAACATTCACAACAGAGTAACCTCTTTCGACCCAATTTTGCACCGTAACTACCGGATAATCTGTACTGTGACTCAAAATGGGCTTCCACTCGTAGTCCCTGTCTGCAAACATCATCTGATGCAGCCTTCTCTCAGTGTGTGTGACAGCCATGGAAACTGAGGTTTTCGCACTCCTAATGTCATTATCGCCTTTCAAAACATTCCTTAAACGAGCTTCGATCCGATCAATTTGTTGCGAGTCTTCAATTGGGGACCCTGAATTGCAATCTTTTACATAAATCAATGAAGCAATTCGTCCATTGTGAGTCCACACCTTGGCTTCCACCACACTACACTGTAAATCGGCTAGCACAGCGAAAACCTCCGACAAAAGACCAACACGGTCCGTTCCGGTCAGTTCTAGAGCAGTTAAACCGTTAAATTCGGTGGTTCTACCATAGTGATCAATGGTTTCAAGCGACTGTAACGTACATAGATAAAAACAGAAAAAATTAATCAGTTACAATGTTAACAGCTGTAAGACCATATTAATTACACTGATTAAATGGTCATTAATTTTTGAATAATTACCTGCTCAATGTAGCTAAGAACACTCTCATCAGTTAACTTGTTTCCGTTCAGATCAGTCACATGAAAAACTAAACAAACAAAACAAAAAAAAAGAGTGAAAATATGTAATTAGACTTCGAGAAACCCCAATTTTTTTATTTTTTTATTTTTGACTTATTTTTTTCCAGATGAAGAGAAGAATTAAAATCAAATTAAAACTTGTTAATAATATACTCACCATCCATGAACCATCTTCCATCAGAAGAAATGTAAGCCTTCTTTATTGAAAGGTTCAGATCCGTGAGAACCTGAACTGCCTCTAATAAAATTCCATGTCTTCTAGCGCTATCAACCTGTTAATTGAAAATAAAAACAAAGAAAATTTAGTCTTTTGTGGAAAAGTTAATGGAAACAAACAATTTTGCGTCAGTGGGTGGTCTTTTTTGAAGGTGTCGTGAAAGCTAACCTTGACTAGTGTTGCAGTGGGGCAAACAGCATTGTCGATGACGACCCTGAAAAGCAACGAAAGGTCAAGTCAGTGAAAGTGTGAAACCACTTTTTTTTGGCTTGGAAAATTCAAATTCAAAGAAAACAACATATTCTAGACCAAGTGCTTGCTTTGACAGAGCAAAAAATCAGGGAGACATGTTTGAAAAAGTCTAATGAAATTCTAGAAACATGGGAAATTTTTGAAAACAAGTCAGAGAATTATTATAATATTTGTGGTATTACAGTAACTTATTAATTGCAGGTTGAGAAAAATATTTTCTGGGATATCAACATTGAATTTTATACCAAAATAATGGTGTTCGAAGATCTCGAAACGGACCAAATCTGGGATTCTTTTATCAGATTTGATAAACGTGTGAAAAACATTTCCAAGAAAAATCAAAAGATGGTGCCCAACAAAAACCCAGAATAACAAAAAATCACAGGAAAAAAATCGGTGAAATGTGTATTTGCGAAGAAATTGAGAAGAAAATAAAAAAAAACACAGAGTAGAAACTGACCTGGGTGTGTTCATCCTTATAACAAGCTTCTCATATTCATTCAAACAAGCAGGCCACTCCATGTTTATAATAATTTCACTTCCTTGCTCGCTTTCTTCAACAAAATTGGAAGAGAAAGAAAGCCCTTGCTGTATTTCCTCTTGGAGCAAACAGAGTAAAAATGCTTAACTTGTTCTTCAATCTTCTTCGACCAAATCGCTGTTAACAACCACCACCAAACTCTCTCTCTCTTTTTCCTCTTGTGAAGCGCAGAGCACGCCTTGTTGTTAACTCTCTCTAATGCCTCTTTGCTCTCTTATATATATTTACAATATTTATTTTTTTATCCTTTTATTTTTATTCTTTTTTATTTTTTTATTTTTTATTTTTTATTTTTTTAGTTTGGTTTATAACATCGAAACAACGCCTATACGCAAAGAGAGAGAATGGAGATCACATGCGGGTGTGAATAACGCCTGCCCGAGCTGCCCGTACTAAACAAACTCTACAGTCAACCAACAACAAAGCCACGTGTCTATCGATCCTCGACCATGGTTAGGTTTCGATGTCCAGCTTGGAGGCCACGTATGTAAGTGAAGTGTCCTTTGCGTGCTTTCGACTCAATATGGTTAGTTTTGGATGCTTGATGAACGGGAAGGGTTGCTCCACGTGGTTTGGAATGGGTCCCATTTAGCTTCTTAATTAAGTCGTGATTTCGCCGACCCGAATTATGACGTCCACACGTGACAACCGCTCGTATCGGCTTTTCCTTTGTCACAATTTTCGGCCGGTTTTCTAGTACTTCCCGGTGTAGTATATCTTCGGTCTTCTACTATCTTTTTACTTATTTCTTGTTTTGCCCTCCAGATATTTCCTAAAGTGTCCACTTCCAAGGTTATATTAATCTTTTCATCCAAGATTCTACTAAAATATCGGATCAAAACGTGCTTTTTTGGTGGTACAAGCTGTGAAATTTAAGATTCGATCTCATACGTTAGATACACTAGTGTAATCGAGATCATAAGCATATTCCTCTTTAAACATCTAGAAATCAGAGTGCGTGGTTCTTCCGCTTACATTTATCATCCTAATTCCTAACGACTAAAGTTTAAATTAACACTCATTACAAATTAATTTGGATGTACAGTGTTTGTAATTTTCAGAACTTTTGTAGTAAAATTAATTTTTTATTTTATTTTTAAAATATTCTACAGCGACTCGATAATGTAAGATAATTTTTTTTATTTTATGAAATATTATAATAATTCGAGAGATTTAGAAAGTGAGAAACTCAAATGTTAGGATTAGAAAAAAACACTTTAAGGTTGTGTTTAGTGTGCGGGATTGAATTAGATAGATTGGACTAAATTAGTACTATGATGTGTTTTGTGCAATATGGATTGGACTAAATTATTATTGTCTCTTGTTTTGTTATAACATGGGATTGGATAAACAAATAATTGAAAATGATTATCTTTTAGGAGAGGTCTGTATAAAATTATATAAAATTATTTTTTAAATAAATAAAATTATTTTAAATCAATTCAAAGGAAAAAATATATATTTTAAATTAAATTTGATTAAAAAATTATTTAAATTATTTTTAAAGATAAATAAAATTAATTTGAAATAAAATAACATTTATTTTATAATTGATATTAAAAAAATATTTATTCTAAACGTTAGAATAAAATATATTAATATTAAAAAATATTAAATTAGTTTCTAAAATAAATTAAATAAATATAATATTATATATATATAAAAAAATTTGGTGAGAATATTATATATAAAATTTAATCTTTAAAAAAAAAATAGTTGAAACAAAAGTTGTCCCAATGTTGTGGCGAGTCCCGACACATTGAGATAATTGGTCTACATGGGATTGGAGAAATCTAGTCCCATGTAGACAACAAATATGGGATCACCATAATGTACCAAAACTATATATTTAAACCTTAAAAAATAATAAATTTAACCATTTTTTAGAGAGAATAATAATGGTAAACATAAAATTGACAATTTCTTGATTAATATGTTAGTTATAGTCAAGAAATACCGCTGATATTTTATATATTGATCAATATCTCTAATGACTAATATTATGAAAATATTGGTGATATTTTAACCGAAAGTGTTATTTACTTGTTTAATTTCCAACAAAGAGTTTGAAGGGTATATTAGTCATTTAGAAAGAAAGAGGTGAACCTCACGTGGTTTCATTTAATTGGTCTGGTGTAAATGCAGCGCGCATGACATAGACTGATAGATAGACGTGGCCGTGGAGGCACGCTCTCGGACTTATTATGTCGTTTCTTGAACAGTGAATTTTATTTGAATTGTTAACAGTTGTTGGACACGTTTAGAGCTCACAAGCTTTGCTTATGTCAACGAAACACTGTCATAAAACACTGTGGGTCCCATTGTCTGACGATCACGTGCAGGCCTGTCAGAAAGCACGTTCGCTGGTTGGTTAAGGGGTTAAGGTTACCTATTGTCTCTGCCCACCGACTACTACCCACGCGCCGTCTCTACGTTTCACGCGTCACTTAAATAAATATACCGTTATGCTGCTCGATTCTTTGCCGCGACGGTTCACGATAGCGCCACGTGGCGGAATGTGCATTAAACTCTCTACCACATGCGTTTCATTAACTGAAACTAACGCCCATCATTTTAGCGGTTGGGTTTCTCTCTTTTTCTGTTTTTTTTTAATTATATATAATTAATTATTTTATTTTAAACGCACCGTTCCGGTTCAAGTTGGTGAAAAAGTTAGCATGATTTGGCGGGAACGCGGTGATTCTCCCGCCAAATCAGACGGCGGTGGGGCCATGTCGGCACGGGATGTATCCACATCGATTAACGGAGTAAAGAAGGAAATATGAAGGTGGGGCCCATGTGTTTTTGACGTGGAGAGTACACTTTCGTGCGCGAATTATTCGAGAAGTAAATGGGCATTAGCTTTTCAGAAAGACGAAGGGGCGAGTACTGGGTGACACGTGGAATACAGCTCAGCACTTGGTCATGTGGTCCCACCTGCAAAACCTTTCTCTTCTTTTTTTTTTTTTTTCAATTTTTGGAAATCCCGCGTTTTTTCGAGGTCGGCTTTGCTTTATTGACCGTTGAGACTTTTGGCGCCAAATTTGAAAGCCGTATTCACATGTGGATGTGGAACCTAGACTGCAGGGTCGGGTTGTAATGTATACAGCGGCGCCGCTGATTTCTAGCTCCGTGAGACACTCGAAGCATGTTTTCCTCTTGACGTGATAAAACATGATTGATTAATTTAATTAATCAAATCAAATTAAAAATTTATGGAAAATCTTAATTCGATTTTATTTGGATTGGGACATGTCTCCATGTCTGGTAATTTTGTGTAAAAAAGACTAACGCTATAAAAGAATTTTAGTATCTCAATAAATTGCCTGGTCAAACAATCTGGGCCGTCAATTAAGGTTACTAAAGATGGAATTTTTAACACCTTCGAAAAAAATCAGGCCTTGGTCAAAGCCAAGCCGAAGCTAGCATGTGATGTGAAAGCATGCCATTTTAAGTAGAGCACGACTCAATCACTGTTCCATTTCCTTTTTTTTAATAAATATTTTCCAAAAACATGCATGTATTATTGCTTTTTATTTCGCATAAACACCAATTAAAGAAACAGTTTTTTTAGAAACAAAATTGATATTATAGTTTGATAGTACTTTGATGGAGGAGATAATAATAGTTGTTTAATGAAAGACTTTGGAAGAATATTCCATGGTGATGACGGAAGGGATTGTGTGGAATTTAGCTAGTGACAATGTGGTCCGATCGCAATCAGATGGCTAGTAGTGTTTCAAGTTTTTCCAATAAAGAGCAGGCAACTAAGGCAGAGGAAATTAAACAACACCATGAAAACGTAAAGAGAAAGCAATGGGTGACTTGCCTTGCAAGGCTGGTTTCCATCCAACTGATCTCTCTAGTCTATATGACTATATGTTATTGTATATGATTACTATAAATATGGAATTGACTTAATGGCTGACTGACCAACATTATTATATATAGGAAAGATTTCTATACAGAGAGAGATGTAGACCTGTACTGTACTAGTGTAGGTCCCTTTCTATACATTGTTTCTTAACGCCCAAGCACTAATTACTTCTTATTTGGGTCATACTATATGTATAATACTTGTGAACTTCAATTCTCTGGGTGTTGTTTTGTATACAGTGTTATGCATCAGTTCATAAATGTAACGCCTTTGTGTTTTCTTGAGATTAAAGTTGTGAATTTATATATATATATATACCGAAAGCAGTGGCGGCGATTCGAACCTGTAACATTGTCCTGAAATATTACTAGGATGAATGTGTGTTTTTAGTTTTTACTACTGAGTTACATTGGGTGGTGGTATTAGAGTTGTCATGAAGTTTGATGTTATCTTTTTAAACCGATGAAATAGACAAATCTAACCTATTTTTTAAATCAAAATTCACTTTTAACTTTGTTTTCAAAATAAAACCGTATTCAACCAAAACTTTCAAAAACTATTCAAAACTAACCTAAAAGTGACGAAAATGCCTTTAAACTTTTTTTTTCTTCTCTTGCTTTCTTTTCTCTTAGTTCTTCACTTTCTCTCCCCAAAATCCCTTTTTCTCCCTTCCGATCACCATACGGTGAGTTTTTAATGTTTTAAATAGCTAACAATTGTTTGTATTGATGTTTATTTCATGGGTTTTGATACTATTTTAGATTATGTCGTGGTTTTCAAAATCAATTTGGAAGTTATCCAAAATTTTGGGTTTCTGATGAACGTTGCATGATAGTCGGCTATGTAATATTTCATAGTTAATCATATAACATATTTATTCAATTTCTGGGTTTCTGATGAAAACTATATGATAGCTTGTTATATAATATGTTTTCAATTCATCATGTAACATTTATGACATATAATTCATTAAGGGTAACATAGTCTTTTTATTAACAAGGTTGTTTAAAAACGAAATTTTACTACAGTCCCGTTATAATTGAATTTGATGAATTTCATTTGGTTAAAAAAAAAATCTCTCAATATTAAAATTTATACATCAGTAATGCTACACATCCCACCTAAAATCCCACCTTTTTCATCCCACTACATGTGGCATATGAGGTGTCAAATTGTGAGTGGATACATGGGGTAGGTGAGATAAATCATCATTAATGTGTATCCACTCACAATTTAACACCTCACATGCCACATGTAGTGGGATGAAAAATGTGGGATTTTAGGTGGGATGTTTAGCATTATTGTTTATACATATATGTAGTTTTATCTTATAAATTCCCTAATAAAATGTTTTTATGGCATGTTTACTAATCAGTAATCCAAGTTGGGAAAGGGAATTAAGTTCCCCATTTTCAAATTCCTGTATTTACTAAATTTGTGGGGAATTAAGTTCCATGGACCCCACACACATATAAGGAATTAAGTTCCTGAATGAAAGGGAACTTGATTCCCTTCACCCACTTTAGGAATCAAGTTCCCTTTCCTGATTAAAAAAGGGAATTTATATCTTTTTACTAAAATATCTTTTTACTAAAATATCCTTTTTTTAATTATTTTATATTAAAAAAAAACTATATACATAAATATAATATATATATATATATATATATCAGTCTTTCTATTATCAGTTTGAACTGATAAAAGTTATATCAGTTCCTTGTATGTGAGCCACTAGATTTAAATACTTTAATTGACAAGTGCATACAGCCAAGTCAAAGTATTTAAATTCAGTGGCCCACATGCAAGAAACTGATATAACTTTTGTCAGTTCGAACTGATAATAGAATTTATGTATATATATATATACACACTTCGTAGTAGGGATGACCATTTTCCCCTGGGGCCCCAAATCCCCGCTCCCCCATCCCCATTTTTGGGAATTTTTTGGTGGGGAAATGGGGAAATGGGAGGGATGGGGATGAAAATCATCCCCAAATACCCCTCCCCATCCCCATTTCCCCATTTCCATGAATTTGTGGGGGAAATGGGGATGGGGATGGGGGTAGGTGCCCCTATCCCCATTTCCTCATTTCCCCCAAATGTAATATATAATATATTAATATATTTTTATTTTTATTTTTTCAATATTTGTATTCTTACTAACTATATATACATCTTTATTATGTAATTTTTGTATTGGATGTTATTTTGTATTTGAATTTAATGAATTGTGTATTTTTTTTATTATGTAATTTTTAATGGTATAGAGAAAATGGGGGAATGGGGAAAAATGGGGAAAAACGGGGAAAACGGGGAAATGGGGATGTGGGGACCTATATCCATCCCCATTTCCCCATTGGTCATCCCTACTTCGCAGTTTGCAGTTCACTTTTTTTTTGATACTTCACTGTTCATTTTTAAAATGTATGTATATATAATTGTGAATTATAAAAAAAAAAATTTTAAAAAAACTATACTGTGGCAAAAACCAAATTGTGAAAAAAAAGAAAAAAAAAAGAAAAAAAAAAAAGAAAACTTTATATGTATATATATATATATATATATATATATATATATTGTGTATATAAGGGTATTTTTATAATCAATTTTGTATAAATTTAATTACATTTCTATTTCTAAAAAAGTTAGTAAACAAAGTAATTGAATTTGTAACTTAATTCCAATTTCCTTTCCAATGGAACTTAATTCCGATTCCACTCATTCCCGATTAGTAAACGCGCTCTTATTATATACAAAAAGATTTTGTGGGACCAATATGAGATAAATTTAAGATCCTTTGTTCAACAACAATACTTTGTAACAATTGAATTACCTACATTGTCTATGACCGTAAAATCTGGCTAATGGAAAAGTCAATGGGTTAAAATGCTAGCGTTGACTGGTTAGGTAAAGTAAATCGGATGAGGTGCCTGACATAATTTGTTACCTAAAAATACACGTAGCAAAAGTGTGGTGATTTATATTAATATACTATAAATATAAATATGATGTTTATATTGTGTAGCCATTAGAGAAATATTGGTACACTACTCGGGTACTTTTACTGTTTTATACCATGTCAGATTAAGTGTTCATCATGTTACCAGGTGGCATGGTTAAGCATGCTTAGTCATTTTTTCCATGTTAAATCTCTTCCTTACCAACTCACCACAACTTGATTTGTGGGATTAGATTTCCAGGTGGACGATTAAGTTGGTTGGTAGGATTAAATGTGCTAAACACTTCACATTAAATACTTGTCCTAACTTTCGACTTGATCGCGATCCTCAGTGTATCCTTACATATCAAGAAGAGTAATGCTATACGGATAAATTTTTTTACCTAAATGATCTGTTAATCTGATTTTTATCACATCATTTGGGCAATTTAATTAGCATTACTCATCCAAGAAAGCTGAGAAATCAAACATAGTTACTGCTCCTACAAAAGCATGTTTTGACTACTTGATGGACCGATCAGATTGGTCATTGTAATCTAATGTGGTGTTTGGTTGGTGGAATCAAGCATAGAATGGGAAAAGGAATCATCATTCCATTGTTTGTTTTGCACAAAATGTCATGGAATGAGGATTCCACCAAAATTGTAGTTAAGATTCCTACATCTCGAGGTCAGAATCCAAATTCCACCGTCACTCAAATGTTCAATTTACCATTTTATCCTCTAAATACAAAAAAAATCAAAAATCAAAAATCAAAACAAAAAAATAGAAAACAGTGGAGGGCCTCCTTTGTAACTGATGACAGCGAGGCTACCGCCGGAGCCTCGTCGTCGTCGTCGTCTTAGGCTATCGGAGGTGGCTTCATCGCCGTCATAGGGCATTGCCTCCCTCTATTTTCAAACTGAGAAACGGAGGCAGTGTGAGAGGCTACAAACCTCCATCACCGGAGGAGGTGAAGGCCTCCTATCCATTGCAAATCGCAATGGCATCTGTTGGCCAGAGTTTTTACGGTGACAACGTGGGTCGTTGTGCTTCAAGAGACCTGAGCCAGACGATGTTCATTCAATCGTTTTTGGCGTAGAGCAATCGCAGTTTGATTGCTCCAGATCCGTTGTTTCAGACCCGTGCGTCAATGAGGCTATATGAGTCACTGATGGCTGTCGCTATCCCGGCGACAACGTGATCTGTAATGATCTGTTAAAGTTTGAATGACGACATGGGTCTCCGTTGCGGATCTCTCTTGGATCTTTTGCTCCGGCGGCGATGGCAAAAGATTGTTATTTTTCCTTTTTTAAGTATTTTTTATTTTTCTACTAAATTAAGTTATATATATTTGAAATAATTAATTTATATTTTAAAAATAATTACTATGTCTTTTAAATTATTTTATTTGTAATTATTTGAAAAATACTTTTAAATTTTAATTATTTATCATTTGAATATTAGAATAATATTTTAATTTAAAAAATATTTTTAATACATCAAATATATATTATGGGTATTTTAGTCAAAACATCAAAGATTTCATATTAAAACCAAACAAAGGAATCCATCTTGAAAATAGATTCCTTTCCTATATGGATTCCATTCTTACATGGATTCCTTTCCTATTCTGCCAACCAAACATGACCTAAGTACTTCACCCATCCATTTTTCTTTCACTTTTAATCTCTTTGGGGCATCCTTCCACTAAGAAAAAACCCACTTTGACCTCTCTAAAATGAAGTGACATCACATCCGAGATTTAGGAACAACAAAAATTAATTATAAAATCATGATAATTCTTAAAAATAAATAAAAACGTGAAATCAACATGAATTCGATCGCTATCCTTAATTAAACAACTTGTAGTCGCAAGTTCATCTAATTATCGATCGATAGATATGCATGTTCTATATTAGAAGGTATTATAAACATGAAGAAATTGTAGTCATTCGATAGGTATATAGTGTATACATTTTTTGTTTCTCTCTCTAGAAATGGTAGATAGAACCATGCATAAATTAAATACTACAATGACTTGAAAGGAACTGTTGAAAAGAAAAGAAAGAGATGGACTTTTTTATATTATAGGATCAATGAACATGTTAAATAAAGAGTATCTATCATTGACAAATGGTGGTAGTTATGGTATCAAGTCAGCCAGCTGGGAAAATGGTAGTTGAGAGAGAAAGAGAGAAAGCTCAATCTTTGATAAATATATGTAATATGTTGTGGCCAGTATGGCCCTTTTGGCTTCCCATGAGAAAGACATCATATCAAATTTCATTAGCTTATGTGTCCAAAAGGAAACCTAAAATCATTGGTTAAATCTAAACTTCTAGTAACAACTCTTCTAGCAACTACTCTTCTAACAACCGCTCATTATTATTCTAAAAAAGAGAAATCTAGATTCAAATCTGTCTTAAAGAGATTACAAATATCACAAAGACTTCGTCAATCTTTTTCGTAAGTCGTAAGAGTAGCTATTTAGGCTACACTAATATATTAGAAATGTTTGATTTTGATAACATGTACAAGTTATATATATCAGACCTCGATCTAACCGGGGTTTAGGTATTAGTTTCTTAAAAAATATATTTAAAATTTGTTAGTCTAAAGCTAGTTCTTACAATTATCATTTCGTTAGAAGCCCTCTCAAAATAAAATTCTATCACGTTGTTAAAAAGAAAAACCCTGAGATCGAACCAAATTCGAAGAACAACATTATGATTTTATAATTAGATAAAAATTCCCCCGTCTTTAACCAAAAACCTTTTATTTGTTAGCAAGACACCAGTGATACTTTTACCAAATTTCAAACCATGCAATTGTTTTTCAATTTAGTCCAATTTCCGACGAACCCACTCAAATATATATTCTAAATTTTCTCATAATATATAATTTTTAGAACCATTTAGATCTCAAACTTGAAAAACTGTCAAAAATTCTGCCTAGAACTGGAAAATTTTCCTTCTTTTTTTTTGGTAAACCAAGTCATTGCACTGCTTCATGGCTTAAGGCATGAATCACATGACAATGACCAAGAAAATTCCTCCTTCCTTTAGTCAAGCTTTTAGAATTTTTTTGAAGAAAAACTTGCCAAATATTCACACTTGTACGTCCATGGCACTGTTCTGCTAGCTTGCTTGGTGTAATGTGAATGTATTCTTGCTCTTATTTAGGACTCCAAATTCTTCGTCCATTGTTGACAAAGCACTAGTCTTGTACATTGTTTTACTTTTACGAGAAGAAATATATATATATATATATAAAATCCATTGAAGACATTAAACTAATTAATTTGTGAATGATGTACTGTTCTTCCACGTGATCCTATAATTTTTGGTGTTTCTAAATGACACCGTACCGTGTAGGCAGACAGGTGCAACTAATTTCATTTACAAAAATATGCATCTCCAATTAACTCTATTCTATCACAATTAATTTGAGATTTGAAATACTCCAGTGGTGTAAATGTACGTGAGAAATATACAGGTCATTCCATCGGTTTGACAAGACTTTTGAGAAATGGGTTTTAGCCTTTTAGGTCAATATTATGTACAGATTGCTTCAACTTTAAATGTTAAAGAGAGACAGACGTCACACGTTGTGCACATGCAAAGAAGTCCCATCGATAATCGGTCAGAAGATTTGGTAGGTGCCGCACATGGATAGATTTTGCATGTCCCTTGTTTTTGTAAAATAAAAGCTATTCTTCTTCTTCACAAATCACATGACACGTTGTGGCCAAATATATATCGTATATGTCCTCCGAGGCTCCGATTCAATGCTACAAATCAGATGGACCTGAACTTTCTACTTCAACAAAAAAATCAGAAAATTTACTGCACATTTTCTGGATCATCAAGCTGCTGGTACAAGTGCGGTACACCTAAGTAGCTAGATATGTGAATTATGAGCCCACACAAATATGTGAAATGTCCTACACACCGACACTTCTCGTGAAAATTTAATGGATCCAAAGGATCGATCAGATCTTGTTTCTGGGATTGCTACATTTCATTATTATGATAATGTGTGTTTTTTGTCTTGATAAATTGGATCTCTGATTTTAATTAGGTTAATTGTAGCTGGGCTTGTTAATAATATTAAGAAAGTTAATTTGGTCACCCACTTGTTGCCTAATCACTTGCTAGCTAGTGCCACCATATATATTGTTGCCCACAGTTTCGATAGATTTTGTCTTAAACTTTTCAGACAGTATCTTTTAAGTTGTTTAAGCCTTTGACGATGGGATTGCGGCGCACCGGAATTAGTGGCTTGATAGGTCTTAAGTCTTGACCAGGGAATGGAAACTATAGTCTCGGACAAAGATTTGGTTCACACTCTAAAGAGAAAAAAAAACATCTCTCTTCGGGATTAAATATAATTATAATGAATATTATAATAATTAGGGGTTTATGGTAGGTGAAATGACACGACCTCTTGCTATAAATTTTGATGTTCGAAAATAAGTGCCTAGGTGATTGCCAGTCGTCCCGATTAGGATAAAATTGAACGTATTAGACGGTGAGTAAAAAACAGACAATTTGGACAATTTATCGACCGATTTTACCGATTAATCGATTTAGGTGGAATCAAAGTCGTTTTTATATCTTAGTTACACTGTTTAAAATTTGAATATTGATTTTTTATTTTATTTTATTTATTTATTTATTATTTTTTTTAAAAAGATTGAATATTGGTTTGTATGTACTATGTAGGAACACTAATTATAAATAAATAAAATCTTTGCTGTCTAGGTGCCGCCTAGGCACTAAGCGCTGGGTTACCGTCCGATTAGCGTCTAGTGTTTACTAGAACATTGATAAATTTTACTACATTTAAATAAAAAAAAATTTTATATAAATATTATAACATGTAGATATCTGTTAAGGAGATTTCTTGCTGAAATGCTAAATTTAATTGAAACATTTTGATTACAACAAGAAGTTGATCACAACAACTTCTTAATGACAATTCAAAAGATAAAAGATGAAGTCAAAAATATCAAACATGGTGGCTTTATGCAAACTAACATGTTGAAGCACTATGTTAGTTATTGAATATTATGTAATATATTTTGTACTTTTATGAAATTATTAATTTATGCAAAGTTGGGACTGAAATTTTACACTAGTTTTCAAAAAAAAAATATTAATTATTTTGATAGAGTATGAATGGCAATGGGGTGGGTTCGGGGTGGGGTGCCCCGCACCCCGTCCCATTAATTTTTTGAAAACCTATCCTCTCATAAAACCCCTCAATAGATGGAGTGGGGTCGGGCTGGGCGGGGTATGTTTTCCCCATACCCACCCAATTTACCTCATTTAACCCATTTATCTTATTTTATTTTATTATTATTTTTTTTTTAATGTTTTCAAAATATATATATTTTAATCATATTAAAATAATAAACGTATATCCCACTGAATGATATAAAGTAATTCCAAAAAACCATTGAAAATCATCCCATAAATATAAATCTCAAAACTAAACAAATAAATTCAATAATTTTAAAAATAAACATTGAACTAAATAATAAAATAAATAAATATTATATTTTAAGAAGGGCGGGGCGGAGCGGGGCGGGGATTATATAACCCATCTCCGCCCCATACTTATTGCGAGTTTTATTATCTATCCTCATCCCCGCGAACCCTACCCCATCACAACCAAATTAAAACCCATCCCTATCCCATATGTACGGGTTCTTGCGGGGATGGACCCCGCGGGTTATTTTGTCATCTTTATGATAGAGGGGTTTATTAGTTTTTTACACTTGCCCGAATCGGGACTAAGACTTTTTTATTAATATAGAGAGGTTATTAATTTATAGGGAATTAATTTACATGGGTTCTACTATACAGATAATTCTAGCTATGAGGTTAACAAGTATGTCTCAATCTGTAAAATATATTTCATTATCAATTGACGTTAATTACAACATTATTTTAGTTACCGTACATCAGTTAATTAAAATATCACGTCAATAATTAGGATAAAAATTGGGCTACCTGCCTACCTAACTTTACTGTATACGAAAATGCACCATATATAAAACAATGAAAAATATTTTAAGAAATCAATTTAATTTTGAGAAAGGAGGATGTCTTTGTTATTTTCTATTCAATTTAATTTACTATTTAAATTTATTTTATTTTATTTTCTTCAAAACTCCATGTTAAATTACTCAAATATCTTTGTTATCTTCGTTTTCCATTTTATTTATGGATTTCATCAAAAAATTTACCTTGGTTAAAAAAGTGGAAATCCCTAAAAAAGATCCATTTAAACTATTTATTTATTTTATCATTTTCCCATAAAATTATTATTTTTAACCATTTATATTAATTTCTTTTCACCAAATAACCATCCAATTATATTAGTGAAAATTGTCAAAAATAGCCACTCTAATTATGGGAAATTCTTTTTTAACCACATGCATAACTTTAATTGTTAATACCCATGTTTTGAAAAAAATTTCATTGGGTGTCCATAAATTACCAAGATGCCCCCAAATTAATATTTGTATATTGTTTTGTTTATTTTTCGTGGAAATTGCCAAAACTGACCCATCTAATTATGAGATTTTCTTTTTAACCACATGCATACTTTTAATTGTTTTTAACCATGTTTTTGAGAAATTACTCAAAAGCCCTCATATAAAAACCCCTAAATCACCTCTCTCTCTCCTTTCCTCTCTCTCTTTCTCTCTTCTTTGCTCTCTCTCTCTCCCCGATCCTCTCTCTCTTTTCTTCCTCCATGCCGCCAATCATCGCCGGAATCGTCATCGAACAGCCGCCGACGCTGGTTCGTGCGACGACTAGGCGTTCGTGCGCCGCTGGTTCGTGACCGCCGCTGGTCCAGGCAACGTCCGGCGGCTCTATGTTGCGATCTCCGGCCACATGATCTGCAATAAAAAGGAGAAATCAAAAAAACCTAAACCTAATTTGAATCTAAGGAAGAAGAAAAGGAAGAAGAAAAAGGGGAAAAAAAAACCTAAGCCAAAATTCAATTTAGTCCAGATTTCAAGTTTCAATATTTTCAATTTAGGCATGATTTCAAGTTTATGCATTTCAGTTTAGTAATGATTTCAAGTTTAGACATTTTCAATTTAGCCATGATTTCAAGTTTACTTCGAGATTTTATAAAAAACTATTTTCAGGGGTATACTGGTAATTTATGGTACTAAACTGAATTTTTTTCAAAAAAGTGATTATTAACAATTAAAAATTCAAAAGTGGTTAAAAACAAAAGTATGATGTTTTGGATGGCTATTTTCGGTTTTCTCTCTTATTTTTCTGTTTCTCACCCTTTTCTTCACTGTTCACCGTCTTCTTCCTTCTTCTTTGTTCATTCTTCATCAACGATTTCCGATCATTGTTCCTCTTCCAGCAAATCGAACATCAATATGGTCGAACCATTGTTATTCCTGCAAATCGACTAACTTGAGGATGGTTTGATTTCAGAATCGCGTTAAAGATTTAAAGAAGTGAAAAATTGAAACAAAAATTTCGATTTGCTCTAAATCGGTATTTGGTGTATAAATATCTTTAATTTGTTCATTAATTGAGTTGCAAACAGTGACCTTAACGTGAGTTTAGCGTTATTGCATCACTTTTGTGTGTTTTTGTGAATAATCGAATTAAATAAAGTTTCAAGTTTTTTCCAGAAGATTTCAAGTTCACTAGTTCGAAAACTTGAAATCTTATGTAAAAACTTGAAATGTTGACAAGTTTTTGGGTAAGATTTCAAGTTTCTAGGTAAGACTTCAATCAAGTTTTTTCCAGAAGTTTTCAAGTTTCATTAGTTCGAGATTTAGAAGATTTCAAATTTATGTTAGAGATTTAAAGCATGATTTCAAGTTTTCGCAAAATATTTCAAGTTTGTCAAAGATTTCACGCTTTCAAGTTTTTTTTTTCAAACCAAACTTCAACATCCAGTCTCAAATCATCCAAAATACCAGACCTCAACTCAATCAACCCCCAAAATGGATACATTTCAATATTTATTATTCCTTAAACATGTTCTAACATGAAATTGCAGTAAAAAAATGTCAAGTGAGAAGAGAATGGTGGGTTTGTCTCCAAGCTGTGACAGCGACCTCTTCTCTTCTAGCTGCTCCGGTGACGACGACGACGACGCCCTCTTCTCTCCCTGCAACACTGCTTCTTTCTCTCTTCTCTCTCGGCAACAATGTCTCTTTCTCTCTTTTCTCTCTTTTCTCCTTTTCTCTCTTTAATTGTTAATCTCCACTGCTCATGTTTTTGGTTTTAGTGCTTATATATGTGGGTATTGAGGTAATTTCTCAAAAAAGTGGTTATTAACAATTATAATTTCAAAAGTGGTTATAAACAAAAGTTTAATGTTTTGAATGGTTACTTTTGGTTTTCTCTCATTATATTATTACCTTTCTTTACCTTCTCTTCTTCAACCTATCCTACCTCTCCATTCTCTCTCTCTCTCTCTCTCTCTCTCTCTCATCAAAACTCACTACGTAAAATCCTCATTTTGATCGAACTGTTATCACACAACATTTTCGTATTGAGAAATAGGCAAAAATCTTTGCTAGAAATTGACAAAAAAGATGGAACGAAATATAATTGATTTTGTGCTTGAAATCTTCTCGGCCTAGATCAAAATATGTAAATTTTGTGTTTTAATTGAATTTTTTTACTTTATTTCATATTCATGTTGTTGGGTTATCTTATTTGGATGTTCCACTTTCAGTTTTCAAAAGTGAAACATTCTCCGATGTTTATTTCACTCTCTAAAGTGAACCATCTGTTTCGAATGTGAACAAATTTTAGATGTTTAACTTAAAGTGAAACATGTATTACTTTTTTAATATGGGGGTACTTTGGACTTTGTACCTCAAATGGTTAGTTTTGAAAATTTCCCTAGTTAAAATCTTGTAGAAAGTAAAACTAATAAAACCTCACTTTTCTTATTTCAAAACCCTAATGACAAAAGCTTTAATGACATAGATTATTTCAAATTACTGAATGTTTACTACTTTTGTTTATATTTTCTTTCAGATCTCGATCTCATGTTTTCTATGTTTAATATTTTTTGATTTATTACTATTTTTGTTTATGTTTTCTTTCAGATCTCGAACTAATGTTTCCCATGTTTAGTATTTTATTGGTTTTATTGTTTCATATGTTTGTTTTTTTATTTCTCTTCTCAAATCCAGATCCATGTTTGCTATTTTTTTCCTTGATTTATTTTCTTTCAGATCTTCCAGGTATACTATAATTTGTATTAATTCTTTTGTAGATTTTATTCTAGATCTTTCAAAGTTAGTTTAATGTTATTTACAAAAAAAAAAAAAAAAAAAAAAAAATCTCACCAAGAATCGCAACCAAGAAAATCTAATCTCTGACGAAACGAAATCATACAAAAACTCTAACTTAATCGCTCAAAAAATAAAATAAAATCATCAGACGATTAATATCACAGTCACAATCTACCACCAACAATCCAATTGACTACAGAAAAAAAAAAATCGCATCTAATAAAGATGGTTTTACCATGAAATAAGAAAAAAAAAAAAAAAAAAAAAAGTCATGTTAATGGATGTGAGAAAACTATATATAAAAATTAGAGATGAAGGGCCAGTTTGGTATTACTTTTGAGAAGTTAAAATCAATTTATTTTATAATTTTGATTTAAAATGATGTTTGGTAAAACTTTCAAAAGTGATTAATTGATAATCTGACAAGTTTTGACAGTGATTTTGAGAAGCAGGTGAGGGGTTATTTTTTGAAAGTGATTATGGAATAATCTATTTCAGTATTTAATAAATCTTTTAAAATATCATTATTATCCTTATGAAATCAAATTAAAATTATTTATATACCTTATTTCATCTAAAAATCAAAGATTATAATTAAATATTGATTTGATTTATAAAATCTTTTAAAAATATTTTCATTGTTCTTATGAATTTTTTTTTTCCAATTTAAATATTCTACTTAAATATTGATTTAATATAATATAATCAATGAAAAAAAATTTGAAATAATGTTATAAAATCATGTCTATTTTAGTCATTGTAACTAATTTTAGCACTTTTGAAATAAAATTACCAAACATATGTATACTGCTTTTGAGCTATACAGTAGTTTTTAAAGTATAATTAACCAAACATCTGATGATTAACTTCACAACTGATTATTCATTCAGCACAGTTAACATTGATTATTATAAAAGTTACAGCAGTACCAAACTAGCCCGAAGTGTATTTTTATTTTTATTTTTTTGAAAAAGATATGGGATGTATTAAGTTTGAAAAATAAGTAAAAGGGAAGTCATAAAAATAAATAAATAAAATAATAAAACCATTTAATTTTATATAATTAAATCAAAAATTTAAAAAGTGGGGCTGAAAATAAATAAAAAAATTAATAAAACCATTTAATTTTATATAATTAAATAAAAAATTTAAAAAGTGAGACGTTAATAGTTCAGTAGTGGGGGTGCTAATAGCACTACTCTAAATAAGGGATGTATTAACCTACTTAATAAATATGGGTACCTGCTTTCTTTCAAAATAATAATAATAATAAGGGTACCTGCTTGCTGCTTGTACCTGGAAACAGGCGGCGCTTTGGGCCATACCGAGTCTGAGGCCCAATGTGGTATCTATTTTACAACTCTTTTCAACTTTCAACATATGATGCTGCTAATTTGTTGAACAGCCCCACTTCTTAAAATTCTCACTTATATTACTTTTAAAAAATACACTCCATGAAAAAAAATAAACTTCAACTTCTGGAATAAAAATGAGAGAACAGGGGTGAACGGTCGTTTAGGTCCTTAGGATAACTTTTCAAGTAGATCTTTTAAAAATGAAGTTTTTACGAAATAGAACTTTTGACAAAAAGTTTTATGACATCACAATTCATGGTTTAGCTACTATACATTTACTGTGTATTTACAGGGTTAAAAAATTAAAACTAAAAAAAATAACTTATCTCTTACGATACTATCGTAGTAACTATACGGTCATGTATAGTAGCTAAATCCGACGGTTCACCACCACTATTCAACAAACCCAATTGATGTGGTTGGGCTCACCCCAAAACAGCGAGATGGTCTTTGGACTTTCTAGTTGGGCCTAGGCATCTATACGGCGTCGTTCGGCTCTGTTTTCCACTTTTCCTATCCAGAATTCAAGTATAGTCGTTGTTGGGAAATAGAAATCCACTTTCTAGTTTCAACATTGCAGCTAACGAAAAAATGGCTGCCCGCTTCGTCCTGAAACTACCATCAACAATTCAACTCTCTCAACCCAGTTGCACGACCCGACCCACCTCATCTTCTCCGTCACTTCAACCACAATATTTGCACAATCCATGGCTTGTAGGCACCAAAAACAACAACACTCTCTCTCTTCTCAAACCCCCACACCTATCAAAGCGACGTTCTATAGCTCTCACAATCTCATCTAGCCTCCCCACTGCGTATTTCCCATCTCCCATTTTTTTTACTTTTTTGTATGATTATGTATTTTTTTTGGGTGGACTTAAACTGTTAAATTCAGGTTTTGTTGATTTTATTGCAGGAAACCAGACAGTGTTGCTTCAACTGAGAAAGCTCCCAAGTGAGTTTAGTTTTGGTTGAGAAATTGTTGAATGTTGAATTTAGTTTTGCTGACATTGGTTTGGTCTTTGTTGGGGTTTGATGTCAAACTATAGATGGTCTTGGAGAGCAATAAAGTCATTTACCATGGCTGAGTTAGAAGCCAGAAAGCTCAAGTACACTACTACTGGAACTGAAGCACTTCTCTTGGGTATCTTGACTGAGGGTATTTTTCTCAAGTAATTGATATCCTAGAATATACAATTTGTTGGGTTAGTTGTTGTACTTGTGATTTCTGCTTATTGAAACTAGCAAAAAATGATGTGCTAACTTTATGCTTGAGTGCAATTTAGTATGTATCTAAGCAAACTTATGAGTGGGGAGGAGTTACTCATAGCATGGATATAGTTGGCTACGGCCATATTTTAGCTTAGTGGTTTGATAAATCATGAAACCTTCATATTTGTTAGCTATGCGTGACAGTGGAAAAGACATTGTTTAACCTGTCATATATATTAGTTTTGTTTATCACAATTTTGCATCCAGCAATACCAATGTTTCTAGCTTTTGTCCTCACTGTCAGATATGGTATGAACTAGAGGCAGTGGATTAAGCAGAAGAAAGAAACCGATTTCTTATCATATACAATTGTTTTCATGTGTTTGTGATTATTTTTATTTTTGTTTCTATTGTCTTTTTAATCTGTTTGAAGGATTTCTAGCTTCCATGTATGACGTTTCTTTGGCTAAGGATTTGTATCAGTGATTTAAATCCATTTTTTAAAATTATTATCTGCATTCTTGAACATGCTGGTGACCCCCAATTTTTTTTTTAAAAAAAAGGGGACTATTGGGGCATGAGAATAATGAAAGTGAAAGGGATGCAAAAGTGCTTAATTTGGTATAGTTCTTACATCATAATGTAGACTGTAGAGTTATGTAGGTGCATGTTCAAAGGCTTGTGTTCCTTTCCTGTCTTATTTGTAAATATACCATATATGTTATCTCACATCCTTTGGCAGAGGTAGTATGATATAAATCTGTAATCAAAATGCATTGCTCATTTGCTCCAAATATTTTCATATGGTATGCAGGAACTAGTCTGGCTGCAAAGTTTCTGCGGGCAAACGGAGTGACAATCTTAAAAGTGCGTGAAGAGATTGCCAAGTTACTTGGAAAGAGCAACATGTACTTTTTCAGTCCTGAGCATCCTCCTTTGACTGAAGACGCTCAAAGGGCCATTAATTGGGCTGTTGACCAAAAACTAAAGTCAGGTCAGTTTCAATTTTATTTATTCATTTGCAGTTATATAATTTGGTTTTGTAATTCCTATGTTACTTTATTCATTCTATAACTTTTTTAGTGTTGATGGTCAACTGATCTCACCGTAATTTAGTTGTAGCGGGCTTGTGAAACTAAATTTCAGATATCGTGTATGAATGTGTTCTGTAATTCAAATTCTCTCTGTTCTCTAGGTTTGTGAGAATGCAGTCTTACCAAAATAAAAATGGGCTATCAATTTGGAGTTTTGAGGATAGTTTAATGTCTTATGCAATAAATTCCCATGTCTTTTAAGTTTCTGGTTTACTCATTTTGGAGTAAGGTCAATCTCACGTAAGAGCGTTAGATTGGGAATGGTTGAGGTGGAATCTCTTAATTTTAATGCAGAGCATCTAACACCCCTCTCCAAGATTCAATAGAAAAACTGAAACTTGGGGCTATGCATGTATTGTTTAGTAACAAAGAAAGTGTCATTGAGTGACAGGATTTGATGAGAATTCAATATCCGTTGTGTGAATTTCAACAATGAGATTCTTGTAATGGGTAAGGATTGTAACAGCAATATCTATTGAGTCCACACTTTTAACCCAAACCTTCAGTTAACCGTGGTTTAGACAAAAAAAGAAAAAGTTAAGAATCTGATACATTGATCCAGTAGAGATAAGGTTATAAGGCAAGTGAAATTTCATGAAGTATATATTTATTTCTTGTTTTTTAAACTGTTCAAGGTATCAAAAAGATGAGATATTTCATACATGCTTGAGATTGTGGAAGCTGAAAACTTAGCTACAAATTGAATCAGGATTCTTTTCTCACTTTTTTTTTTTTTTTAGAAAAAAAAAAAATAATAATAAAAAATAAAAAATGAGAAAGTCAGGTAAAAGGAATCCTATGGATTGAAATAAGCAACTCCTTGGTTTTGGATCGAAAGTGTGGGCTTGATGAGTGTGGCCGTGTGGGTGTTTCAGGCCTATTTTCCTCCATTCATTAGATAAATATAAAAGAGCCATAACATTGATGGTGTTTGGAAGCTTATGTTGTAATCTATCTGAAGATTTCAGTCTTTTTAGACTTGGATGTGTTTTTGGAAAATTATGTCAAAGTTAAGAATTAAGGGTGACTTCATGTATGATTTCCTAGGGTTGTCTACATTCTTTTAGATTTTATTTTACTTTTAAATATTTTTGACTTTTTACATTTTGGATTTTTACTAAAAAGTAAAGTTCCTTAATTATGTTATTGGAGACATAATGAACGTCAGTTAGGGAAAATATGTTTCATCAAGTTAAAAAATTATATTATATGTTAATGGTTAACAGAATTAGAATGGTTACATTACATTTACTCTGCATTTGAGAGTAAATCTTGTTTGATTCCTTTCAGGCTGGAAATCTAGGGGGGAAATCAGAGATTCAGAGTTCTACAAGGAATAAGTTATATTTAAGAAAATGAAGTAATATTAATTTAAGAATGTCATGTGATTAGTTTAAAGAAATCTATAATCAATAAACTGATAGAGAAATAGAAAAAAAAAAAAAAAAAAGGAGAGATGTAGGAGAAAACAAATGAGAGGGATCCTTCAATGATCTATTGTTTTGTCATTGCGGTAGGTTGTAGTGGAGCCTTGGGGTAGCAATGAATTATTGTCATGGTAGCCTACAGTTTAATTCTCTGGGCCTCAAGTTTGGTGTGAACTTGGAAAGATTCCCTTTCTATTTCATTATTATTGATATTAGAGAGTGTTTGTCACGCAGATGTAGGATTGAAGTTCAACCACATGATTTTTTGGTGTTCTTGTTTTTTATTTTTCTTATATTTGTTTGTGTTTGTTGAATTTGGTATATCCTGTTTGATCCCCACAAGTGATTTTCAGTCCTAACAAATCCATCATTTACCATGGTTAATTATAAAAGCTCTCAACTATCATCATCAGGAAATGTTAACATTCTGACAGTACTTTTTTTTTTTTTTTTGAAAAGCATTCTGATATGTAGTTGAACTGCCACTCACTTCTTTTCTGTATATCACGTATGAGACTGCTATTTTTTCTTGTACTGAGCCCATTTATGATGATGGGTTCTTACTTCAGTAACATTTTGATTTTACAATATTTATGGGTTCTTCACTCTCGAGTCTCGATTAGGACTTTCACTAATTCTCATTTTTGGGTCAGTATTATTGTAAATTTACAACTGTTGTACTGTACAGAATGCTTCAATATTTCCAATCGATTGATGTATCTGTAAATTGCAGGTGATGGTGGGGAAATCACCGTAAGTCATTTGCTTCTTGGAATTTGGTCTGAAGTGGATTCACCAGGTCACAAGATATTGGCTGCTGTTGGCTTCAGTGATGAAAATGCCAAAGAGCTGGAGTCTTTGAGTTCTAAACCTGGTTTTGTAGATGAGTAATACCTGCTTTAATGTCCATTAACGTTTGATGTAATTCTTTTCATAAGAAATGGAACAATGATTCATTTTTTAACTTTTGATTGAGATTATGAGTACTTCCATGCTTGCATCCATGACGCCTTTTGAGGACTGAACAAACTATGGTATTCGTCTCAAGTTGTTTATGTTAGGGTGAATTTTCAGTTAAATGCTTAATGCTTTATTGCTTTGTGTGTTCCCATGGAGATCTTGCACAACCATTTAATTTGTCAGTCATTGTGGTCAAGCACACACAATCACTTGCTCTTTGGGAATTTCATTTCTAATATCGTAGCTATCCCCATGTTAATGGGGCATTCTTGAGAGAAGTCGAAACACCTGAAACTGACAAATTTTTAGTAATTCATAAGCATGAAATGATCGCAGAAGATTTACAGGCCCCATATTGTTGGCATGTGCGGTGTGGGGTGTGCCAATGGACAGCAGTCTTTGCGGTCGACCAGCTTGCAGAAATGGATCTTCTTTTGTTGTCAGTTTTAGCGCCTTTTATGATACACGTTATTTTCAGGCTCTTTCTATACGGCATCATTGTTCATTATAGATGTTTGATTTCCATCTTCTTTGACAACTTCCTGCTTGCTGCAGGCAAGATTTTGTGCCTTGCCAGCTTCTTCTTCCCAATTAATTCTTGCAACAAAAACCAACAACAATGCTAAGCACACAGCCATTCCTATCAAAAATCCTATCAACAGCCCACCAAGTCCTAGAGCTGCTTTGAATGCTAAAACCACGCCCAACGGCAAGGCTATGAGGTAAAATCCACCTAGATTGGCGTACATAGCCAACCATGGCTTAGCCGTTCCACGAACAATTCCTCCACAAACAGCTACAGGGAAGTTCACAACTTCCACCAGAGCCAGTATCAGCATCATCTTCTTCACTCCTTTTATGATTCCCTTATCCTGGCTAAACAAAGACCCCCAAATACCTCTGACTCCTACTGTTATCAAAGCAGCGATACAACCACAAATGATGCACACTCCCAGAGACACGTATGCCGACAACTGGTAAGCCTTGCCAGCTTCGTTAGCACCAAGCTCGTTGGACACTCGTATGGAAGCACATGTGGCTAGAGATAGCATCACTGAGTAGAGCAAGTAGTCGAAGTTTAACACAATGGCTAACACTCCTACCGCCTGCCTAGGATTCGCTAGTCGCCCTGTGAGCAAGACCAGGATCTCATAGCACCACCATTCAAGGCAGGTGGTCAAGCAACACGGGCCACAAAGCTTGAGAAATCTGAGCCAGTCTGAGAGATTTTGTCCCCACCAACCTCCTTCCTTCCACTTCCCCTCCTTATAAAACTCCTTCACCAACAAATACAAAGCAAGTAAAATAACAGTCACAAAATCACTAATCCAAATTGCCATGGAAACTCCCACAAGACCCTTAGATTTTACAAGCAAGATGTTGACAGGTATGTGAATGACAAGAGCTAAAGCTGAGCTTAACATGATAGGAATCGTTATGTTTTGCGAGCTCAAGTAGGCTTTGAGAGGACAAAGAAGCGAAGTGAAAACTAAATCAGGAAGAAGATAATAAAGAAAGTTCTTCGCGACGATTGAAATGTCTTCCTGTTGGCCAAAACGGATCAAGATTTTATCAACGTTAAGCCACAAGAAGGAAATAGGCAGTGATGTTAATAACAACAAGAGAATTGCCATGAAAAGGGTCTTGCGGAGAAGCTTGAAATTTTGAGCACCATAAGCTTGACCACAAATAGGTTCCATAGCAACAGAGAGGCCATTTAAAACAGAGAAGCCAGTGACATTAGCAAAAGAGAAACCAAGAGTACCACCGGCTAATTGAAGCTCTCCAAGACGTCCTAAAAATGCGGTCGTGATGGCTATCTTCGCGAACCATGAAAGATTCATCACCACCAGAGGAAGCGCTATCCCTTGCTGTGTTTTCAGCTCTGAAACCACCATTTTCATGATGTGGGTGTGACAATATCTTGATGTTGTTGTTGTAGACATTGTTGTTGAGCAGAATGTGTTGTGAACTTGATTATATATAATTATATATTGAAATGTGAGAATTGTGAATTTAGAGATGACATTGATGGTTGATGAATAGGTGCATATATGGGTTTGGTGATCAGGGTGCTATTATCAAAGGTGGTGTTTTTATTTATTTATTAGTATTACATAAATTTGGGGTTTTTTTTTTTTGTTGGGAATGAGGAAGACTCTAACTCACGAACTCATAATGTAGGTGTGAGGGGTTTACATCGGACCAACCTCATCTTATCAAAATGATGGCTTTCTGTACGGCCAATTAGACATGACAATGGAGTTGCTCGTGGACTGCATTTATATAGTGCGTGATGACTGATGAGAATTCAAATCCTCCTTGATTTCCACACTTTTTAAAATCATTAACTCTTCAATTCTACAGGGATTATATTTGTAACCCCTTTCTCCCATGAGTAAATTGCTGAATTTTTTTTTTTTTTTTTAATAAAGTTATATAATTTTCTACTTTTATCAAATTTCAAAATTTTTCTATAAGTATCGAGTTTAGATCCTAAAGTGACAAAAATACCTCTATAGATTTTTTTTTTTTTTTTTTTTTTTTTTTTTTGGTTTTGTTTTTTTGTTTATAAAATATATATCTATTAGAAACACAGTTTGAATGGACAGACTACAAACCTCCCTAGGAAAAACAATTTTTTTTTTGACCTCCAATAAAAGTATGTTCGAACAGACCTCCTTGCAATTTTTTTTCAATATTTGAGTTTTTTTGCATGTATAATGATTTTGTTAATCGTTTTTTTTTTTTTTATTATTGTGTATGTAATCCAACATTTTTTTTTTCTTTTTGAGATTATAGACTAATAATTCTTTTTTAGGTGTATAGATCTCTTCAATGGAGGTATGCAGCTATGCACACCTCCATGGCTCCATTGATGGATGTCACAAAACCTCCATACATAGAACAAAATTTTAAAAAACAACTGAAACCGTTTGCTGAAAATAATAAAAATTCTGGTGATAAATTATTACTAATAAGTACATAATATTTATATAAATCAAATAAATTAAAACTTTTAACTAAAGTTATTATAAATATATATATATATATAAGGTTGTTAATTATTGTTTATAAATTTATTATAAAGAATAATTAAGTTAAGAAAAATATATATCCCTATCTTCTTCTTCCTTGATCCAACACTATCATTTCCCTTTGTTTGTTTGTTTGTTTATTGCATATTTGGTGTCATACAAGACAGCAAAAGAAATCAAAATATCTTTAACTAATTGTCATAAAAACATAGATAGGAGTGATTGAATGATCAATTTTTAATGCCACGTGGTCAGACTGTTTTAGAAAATATTGAAAACAGCATTTATGTCAAAAACTATGTTGTAAACAGTGTTTTCGTTTTCCAAAGTTAAGACTCAGAAACTCTCACGGAACTGTAGAAAGCATTTTTGTCATTTTTTTGGAGTTAAAACAAAATCTTGTACCTTTGTCTCAGTTCTAGAAATTTGATGTTTTAAAATAAATATTTGTAAAATGATAAAAGTAAATTCAATTTTGAAATGTTCATCAAGATTTGAGAATAAATCAAACTACATATTTCTGAAATAGTTTCATGAAAAGTTATTTAATTCGTTTATAAAATCCTATATTTATTTACAAAAAAAAAAAAAAACGTATATTTCAAAGATAATGCTAAACATACTATTTTATTAGATTGTAAATACCTAAAACTAAAGGAAAAAGGTTTTAAAAACAATATAAAAAAGGAAGCTAACTACCTAGCTAGGATTCTATGAGTAATGACTAATGAGATGCTTGGCATGTCTTAAAGGAGCATTAAGATTTCTAGCTAATTAAACAACTTTTCTTTAAGAAATATTCTTTTATGATCTTACGAGTTTTACAAGTCGTAAGAACATTTAGTTAATACCACACCCAATATGGTTCGGTGGCGAATGACGCTAATTTAATATAATAATTAATATCCTAGATTCGAGTGATCGCCGTCGAATATAATATAAATATATATTAGAAAAAAATAAATCTCAAGCCCTTGGTTCTACTCTTGGCAAATTACATTGTGATCAGCCATCAGGGTGCTAGCTCAGCTGGTGGAAGGACGGGCTTGGGGTACGAGTAACTCCCAGGTCAGCGGTTCGAATCCTACCTAGACGAAAGCGAGTTCTGATTTACCCGCTTGCGTCTTTGTGTGGCCAGGGGTGTGGGCTGAGGTTTCCTATTTGTTCTACTCCATAACATCCAACAAATAGACCGTCAGAACCAACAAGTTGGCTATGGGTGTGTCATGCAGTTGGAGAGGACAGACGAATGGGTGCCTAAACGAAGTCTAGGATCCTCGATACTAAAAAAATAAAATATAAATATAAATAAAAAATAAAAAAATAAAAATTGTCCAAATTTATGCTTAATTAAATGGTGTGATATGACTTACAATTAAAACATGATCATATCATAATCAATATGATAATTATACCTCACATATCGTATCATTTAGGTATGAATTTGAAAAAAAAATATTCGGACAATCTAGCTTTATTAAATACGGTGTACTATAATTCCAGGGGGAAGATTTGGTTTTAAAAAGTTGCGAGCTATAATGGTGTGGTCCTGCATGGGGTTGCTCATAAGGTTATGTGCTATGAGGAATCCAAAAAAAAATACTAGCAATATGCAAAGCCATCATATCTAACTTTTTTTTGTCCTTTCATTTTGTAAAGCTACTAATAATTTCTTTAATATTGCTTTTATCTTTTCATTTTTGTCGGGTTTCATGACCAATTCGTTAACATACCACCTAACCTTTTTTTTTTATTAATTGGTTTGAATTCTGTGTCATATTTATTTTTTATTTTTTTTATTTTTTTTGATGTTAGAACAACTGTTGGGACCAGTGAGATTAGACTCTAAAGCACGGTCCAGAACACTGTTCCCACTATTAGAGAGAGAGCACCCACACTCAAGGTAGGACAAATAATTGTATATACATACATACTAAGACCAAGGCTTGAACGGAAGACTCCGACCACCAAGGCAATAGGCCATTGGTGGATTCTGTGTCATTTCAATGATAGAAAGCTCTTGGGAATTGGGATAACTATCTTATCCTAATTTACCTTCTATTTGATTTAGGCATATGTTCCTGAGATTTCACTAGCTAGCTACTTGCCCGATTTGCAAACCTAATTTATACTTTTTTATTTTATTTTATTTTTCTAATTCTTTTTTAAGATTTAAAACTCCTCCTAAAATTATTTAAAATTTTTAAAAGTATAAAACTTAAATGGATACTGATATTGTCATCCATTAATATAATTTATACACCCATATTTTCTTTAATTTTTTTATTACAAAACAAAAGAATTAATACGGACAATATAATTTAATTAAAATAAATCAAAAGATTATATACATTAATTAACCTATATCCACAATTTCACGTGATGTTAATCCCTAATTTTATTTCAAACCCTAATTCACTTTAGAAGTTTTAGCTTAGGCACAAATAGCAAACTTCAACTCTGCAGAGAATGTGGGTTGCTTCCGTTTGTACTTGAGTTAGACGCAACAGTTGTTGTTAAATGGATCAATGAGGGTAGTCATCTTGATTTGGCTAGCGGTGTGATCATCTTTAATATTAAAGGTTTGATTTCTGAGATGAATGGTTTCTAGATTAGGTTTGTACCTAGGCTGACTAACCAGGTTGCACATGAGCTTGCTAAACTTGTCTTGAAGGGAAATGATGATCTGTTTTGGATGGAAGACCATCCAGGCTGTGTTGCCCAATGTGTAATGGCTGATCTGCTTGTTGTTCAGGCTGGTTAGACCCTCTATGAGGTTATGTAACTTGTTTGTTATCTTTAAATAAATAAAACTCTGGATTATCTCCTGCTTTGGTAATGTCGATATTCAAGTAAGTCCTTTTTTCCCATGAAACACGATTGTTATGGAAATCCGCACACTTTTGGGCTTTGTGTTGAGCCATTAAACATGGATCTTTTTTTTTTTTTTTTTTTTTTTTTTTTAAGTGTATGATTGATTTGGGAGTAGGGTTTTGATCGATATCAGTAAAAACATAGATGAATATATTAAAATGAAATTTGGTGTACTAATATTATAAGTGGGTTTACAAATAAAATATATAAAATAAATTAATTCATTTTAATAAGGTTATTATTGGTATTTAATTGGGTGCTTATAATGATGGTTGGAATTTCAAAATTTAATAATGGATGTATTTATAAATTGAGTGTATAAATCATATTTATGAGTGGTAATATCGATATCCAATTTAAATATACAAATCAAAAAATGAACCAAACTCTAATTAGGAATAGATGGAATCGAAATCAAGTTCCATTGAAAAGGGAATGAGAGAGAATCAGAATAAGTTACTAAATTACATTCCAGTGTTTACTAACAATTTAGGAATCGAAAACAGAATTAAATTTATTCGATTTCTATTGTTTACGTAAACTAAGGAATCAAAATGATTACAAAAATACTCTTATATATAAAACATGATGAAATATATATATATATAGTAATTTTCCAATGAGGACTTTTTACAATGCACATTTTAAACACCTTTGATGAAATTGCATAGAATATATTAAATCTTGATTTGATTTTTTGTACGGATGGTGATAACATTGAAATACATTTATGGAAAAAAATTAAAAAAATTCGAGTGCAAGAACTAATTTTTTTCGATTTTTTTATGATAAACATTTAAAAATAGGGAAATATAAGAAAAAATAGTTCTCAAATCCAAAAAATTTCCAATTTTTTACCAAATGTGTATTTTAATTTTCTTAGGATCCATACAAAAAAAATCAAATCAAGATTCAATATATTCCATGCAATTTCATCAAAGGTGCTTAAAGTGTGTATTGTAAAAGTACTCATTGAAAAATTAATATATATATACAATAATTTTCAAGTCAGCACCCCCTCATTGTATTATTATCAGCATCTTATAATGAAAGTCATTGAATTTAAAAGATGTTTTGACTAGTGCAATTGGGGGGGGGGGGGGGGGGGGGGGGGGGGGGGGGGGGGGGGGGGGGGGGGGGCTGACTAAAAATTACTGTACATATATATATATATATATATATATATATATATATATATATATATATACATAAATTCTATTATCAGTTCGAACTGATAAAAGTTATATCAGTTCCTTGCATGTGGGCCACTGGATTTAAATATATATATATATATATATATTTATGAGTAATGCTAGAAGTCCCAATTTTTTTTCCCAAATTCTATCCCAAATGATGTGGCACGTGAGGTGTCAACATCACATCAGTCACCATATAATCTCATGATTTATAAGATGTTGACACCCCACGTGCCACATCATTTGGGACAAAATTTGGGAAAAAAAATTGGGACGTCTAACATTACTCTGTATATATATATATATATGTGTGTGTGTGTGTGTGTGTGTGTGTGTGTGTGTGTGTATATACAGTCTTTCTATTATCAGTTCGAACTGACAAAAGTTATATCAGTTCCTTATATGTGGGCTACTAGATTTAAATACTTTGACTGACAAGTGCATACAGCCAAGTCAAAGTATTTAAATTCAGTGACCCACATGCAAGGAATTGATATAACTTTTGTCAGTTCGAACTGATAATAGAATTTCTGTATATATATATATATATATATATATACAGTCTTTCTATTATCAGTTCGAACTGACAAAAGTTATATCAGTTCTTTGTATGTGGGCCACTGGATTTAAATACTTTAACTGACAAGTGCATACAGCCAAGTCAAAGTATTTAAATCCAGTGGCCCACATGCAAGGAACCGATATAACTTTTGTCAGTTCGAATTAATAATAGAATTTTTGTATATATATATATATATATATTTATATTTATATAACTTACTTGGATAAGAGTTATAGGCCACGAGCCAATACTTTATGTCCCTTTTAACATTTTTTTTTATATAAATAAAATAATATTTTTTTTGTAATATATTTATGTATAATACAAGAGTGAGTTAATTAGTTGCAAAAGGGGACACATAACTTCAAGTTTTGGGGTTATTATAAAAAAAAATAAAAAAATTACGGAGGCCAAATTGAAAAGAGTTTGAAATTTATTAACAATTTAATAATTTTTTTAAAAATGAATTTTAATATATATATATATATATTTTATAAATAATACAAGTAAGAGCATCTCCAACGTTGCTCTATACCTTCCACTAACTTCAATATAAAGCACACTGTTCATAAAAACTGTCTCCAATGTTGCTTCAATTTTCGTTCTCAAAAAAAAAAAACTTGTGCTGAGGACAGTTGTGCGCTGGGTTTGCCGCGCACTGTTCCTCAACGCAAGACTTTTTTTTTTTTTTTTAATAAACGTCACATCAACTTATATCATTCTTTTTAAAAAAAAAAAAAAAATTTGTTTTCTAATTAAACTTTTGAACGAATTACACCCACCTCCCTTGAGGTTTGCTAAATTACAGATGAAAACGACTTTATCATTAACTAACACTCACCTCCTCTCCCGTCAGTCAACGTCCGTCAGACTTAACCTTTGACCGAATCAAGAAGGGTAATCTTGTCTTTCAACTTCTTAAACCCACTAAAAGACAAAAAAATATTAAAAAAACGAAATAAAATGGGATTTAAATATTTAAAAAATATTTAAAAGACAAACAATATTTAAAAAAGTTAACAAAAAATAATCCATACTTTAAAACTAATTAAATTTATAAATAAAACTAATTCAATTTATAATTAATAATTAATAAATATAATAAAATTAAATAATAAAAAATAAAAATAAATAAAAACTTATCTCTTAAAAAATCTTATCTCTAATCACCACCACCCAATCACCTTCTTCTTCTTTTTCACCAAAACAAATTAAAAATTAAAATCACCATCATCACTCATCTCCACTGATCCAAATCCAAATCACCGTTATCTCCCTTGACCTCATCTCTCTCCATCCACCATCTACCATCATCACCAAATCACCATTATCATCTCTCCCGATCTCATCTCTCTCTCTCAATCTCATCGCCGGTGGCCACAGTAAAAACAATCCTAACCACCACATCCCGTGAGTCAGCCATCACCCTAACCAAGCTTCTCTCCACCATCATCACGATCTTCGATGTACTTCCATGGGTTTTTGGGTTTTTTCGATACTCTGGTGTTGCTCCATTTTTACTGATTTAATTTCTTATTTAATTTTATTTTTTTACAAAAATTGATGTGATTATTGGATTAGGGATGGTGGGGGTGGTGGCTGAATTTTGGGGATGGTGATGGGTTTCCACGATTAGGTCTAGATTTGGGGTTGGTGATGGGTGGATTTGGGGTTCGTTGGGGTGGTGGCAAGATTGTTGGATTTGGGGTTGGTGATCGAATCTGGATTTATGGGTTTGTTGTGGGTTTGATGATGATGATGATGGTGACTATGTTAGTGAACAAAGAACAGACGGTGGTTGTGGATGTGGGTGTGGGTGTTCGAAAAATCTGGAGATTTCCAGGTGGAGAAGAGATGGGTTCAATTTATTTCAGTTTGTATTTCAAGAGATGTAGCAATTGGGTGTTGTGGCTAAGTTGTGCTTGGTTCTTCAAGTGGACTCTAATACCAAGACCAAAGCCAAGGCTAGAGAATTTCTTAAGTTGCATGCACGGGCTTGGAAGAATTCTTCTTCATGTGTGCCTTTGAAATTGCTTGCTTCATATCCAGCAGCTTAATTCAGTGATGGAAAGAACATCACAAATTTCAATTTTCATTTTTATCTCTTTTATAAATTTTACTTTTGTGTACATGATTGATGGTTATGATAGAAATTAATAGAATTGGACACAAAATTGTGTCGACAAAATTTCATGGCACATCGATTTTGTTCTAGTTTCCAAAATTTAATGCATGATTTACTAATGGGTGTTTGGATGATTTTCTGGAATTTTTTGGTCAATGATGAAGATGATGATGGCTGTGGGATGATGAAGATGATAATTGTTTTTATTTCTTTTTTATTTTTTAATTTCTGTTTTTCAAGTTTAATTAAAAAAAGTTTTAATTTCTGTTTTTGTTTTTTAATTATTTGTAATATTAATTATTTTAATAAGCTTAGGGGTATTTCGGACTTTTAAATGGTCTGATATGGTCAAAGGTTAAGTCTAACTGACGTTGACTAACGGGAGGGGAGGTGAGTGTTAGTTAATGATAAAGTCGTTTTTATCTGTAATTTAGCAAACCTCAGGGGAGGTGGGTGCAATTCGTTCTAAACTTTTTATACTTAATTAAATGATATGTATTCTAAAAAATTATACCATTGAAAAGATCTCGTTGAAATCTTTAAAATAACACCCATATTGATATACATATTTAATTTACTCAATTTACTTATTAATTATATATTTAAATAATGTTAAACATTTATTTATTAGGATATTTATTGGAATTTAGGAAGATATTGTTTTGGTGTGGAACATTGGAGTGGAAAAAAATTTAGTGTTAATATATTCCCAAAAGATTCTCTTTTAACTTTAAATTGGAGAAGAGTTTAGTGTGAAACATTGAAGATGCTCTAAGAGTTTTGTACTGCAATTCGTTGCAAGTTTAGTTAATTACAACTGCAGAGTTAGGAATTCAAATTCGGGGGTCATTATAAAAAGAAAAAAATATGGGGGCCAAAGCGAAAAGAGGATGAAATTTACTAACAATTTAACAATTTATTAACAATGTAACCCTCAATATCTACTGCCTCCGAAGTCAGATCACATTTAGCTTGCTTCTTCGAATTCAAACTCCAATGCCGACACCCCAACCTCTTTAGACATTCCACAATTATTCATCTGCAAATAAATATAAAGTTGAAACCAACACAATAACTATATAAACTTGTAGAAATTCACATTATTAAATAAATTCACTATATATGGCATTGTAATATGCATATATAAAGATGATTTTTTTTTTTTTTTTTTTTTTTTTTTTTTTTTTTTTTTTTTTTAATAATTCAACAGCTAGAATAATATAAATTATTAATTATGTAAACCAATATCTAGATTCAAAAAAATAAAAATAAAAATAAACCAATATAATTTACGTAAATTAAAAACAAAAGTCAATAATCATGAAGAAGAAGACGATTTTTTTTTTAAGTGAGGATATTTTAGTAAATATATCATGAATTCATTTTTCAATCAGGAAAGAGAACTTAATTCCTATGGTAGGTGGGAGGAATCAAGTTCCCTATCCATCCGGAACTTAATTCTTGATTTATAAGTGGGGTCCATAGAATTTAACTCACCTCACTAAAAATTTAGTAAACAGTGGAATTCAGAAATCATGAACTTAATTCCTTTCCTAAATGGGATTCCTGATTAGTAAACACGTCATAAGATGTTGATTATCAAAAGAAGCCTTATTGAGTATTGACACTAATTAGTTTATCTTTATTTATGGGACCTTGGTAATTTTAATTAAGGAATATTATCAATTAAATAGATGAAGAATCCAAGAGAGAGTAGAACAATATATATATATATTGAGAAATAAACAACTGTATTACAAAGCCTGGAATACCAGGACAGAAGTACAAGATTACAAGAGAACAACAACAGCTGGGACCCATCAACTATGGACATCCAAGTACAGCCCAGACTAGAATCCCCACAGAAGGGGATGGATACCCACTCACAAAGTGGGACAACTACCCACACATCAGGTGGGACAACAGCCCTCACGAAGAGGGAAAAACAACCACACAAGGTGGACTAAACAAAAGAACAACTACGATTCATGCAGACCCTGGCACACTGGTGGTGGAGGGTTCCAAAGGAGAGTCCAGCCACCCTGGCTAGCTCGGCTAGCGGCCAATAACGGATCGCAGAATGAAGAAACCGATACAAAACCAAAATAAAAACCTAAACTAAGCAAAAAAGAAACCCGATCGGAGGGAACCTTGGCTGCCGGAAAATGGCCAAGACAAGTTCAGACGGCACCGGTGAAGATCCGGTTGGATCGAAGACGAGCTAGCTGGATCGAAGCGGGACAGCCCAAACCACGGAGGGCTACCGGAGGCAGCTGGAAAAGACCGATTGGCGACGGAGAGGGCGACCGGACGAGCGCCATCCCCGGCGCTGCAACCGAAGGGGAACCCCAGGCTGGATCGGGGAGAAAACCGCCGAAAACAGGAAAGAAAACCGGCCAAGCCGCCGCGAAAAAGAGAAAACCGCCACGGATCTCGCCGGAGAGCGTCAGGCGGCGCCGACTGGACCGCTAGACAGATCGGCCTTGCCGCCGACACCCCAAAGCACAGCCGGGTGCCGGCGGCGGACGGGGAAGGCTTGATGGTGAAGAAGGGTTAGTGAGATGGCAGAGAGAAAAGATAGAGAGAGAGTAAAGCTAATTTCAAATAGTTTAATAAGACTTAGAACAATATATATATATATATATATATATATATATATATATATATATATTAAAAAAAAAGCAGTAGCAAAAGTAGTGCTGGTAGTGGTGGAGTTGATGTATAATTATTGATCTTTTTATTTATATTTTTCTTCTTTAGCTTTCCACTACTCGTTCCCCATTCAAAATTCAAAAAGCATGCAAATAACATCTGTCTCAACTGATTTTGTGAGTGTTGTCCATTTTAGGATGTCGCTCTATGGACTATGATTGATATTATCAATAGCAATAAAGTGTTTCAAGAGTATAAGAATCAAACTCATACGAATGATATGTCAAGTTCATTCAGTTTGAATTAAATCACTGTATATTCATGTGACGTGAATTGTGGAGAATGCTTTTTGTATATGTATAACTTATAGATCTTGAGAATAAAGAAAACGCAATATAATCTTAGGAATTTTTTATGTGATCAATGGAATATTAGAGTATTTAAGATGCGCCACTTTCTTGTGAATGTTTGTACGGTGTGGTGTGTAGACATGTAAAATGGGTCGAGCTAGCACACTTATGGCCCGGTATAGTACGATTCCGTATAAATCCGATATGGCATGACTTGATAAATGTTGGGCTGTGCTCTGGTACGATCCAACAATATATCATGCTGGGCTGAGTTGTGCGGTACGTTAGGCTGGCATGACATATAAAAAGCAGGATCCGAATGTGGCCCGAATGGGCACGACACGAAAGTGGCCCGAATGAGCACGACACAACCAAACTAGAGAGTACGAGACAGTAAATCATTCAAATAAAATCTGTAATTAAGTACTTGACATTTTAACAATAATTTTTTATCCAACAAATAATCAAAACAAATTTAAGAATTTAAAGTTCATAATTTAAATACAATTTCATATTCAATATTTTAAATTCTTAAAAAAAAGTTGTTGTACATGGGCGGCACGTGGACCGGCCCATGGGTTGGCATGATACAAGTACAATATGTATTGGACCATGTTGGTACGCGGGTCGTGCTGTGCTACGTCCATACTTGTCGTGCCTTCGTGATTGGAGATGCCAAAATGAATATACCACTTAAAGGTCTGTTAAAGTGGTAATGTTTCTATTAAAGTGGCATTCAATGACCAATGAGTCTTTCTATTTTCTCATTTTTCTTTCGGTAAGTATACCACTTAAAGGTCTTTTGCCTTCGTGATTGGAGATGTCAAAATGAAGCTCCACCCCCGGGTTCAAATCATAATATTATATGTATAATTTATTTTTATCAATTAAATCGTAAAGTGTGAGGAGATTCCTCCTGTGAGATGAAAGTTGGTTGAGTTTGTAAAACCTAATCTCCCGACAGATTCATGACCCAAAATAGTATCGACTTCCATCAAAAAAGAAAAGAAGAAACTATGCACCACTTCCCAGCAAAGAAAGAGTTAATTACCTATCTTTTCTCAACAACCAAAAAACAAGGAAAGAGGCGACTGGGTTTCTCCATTTTTCCACTTTTGATGGATAAGATAGATAGGCATTTATGATTTTTTTGTTTGTTTGCTATTTTATGAGGTCGGGTCACAAATGAGGCCAACGTGTGAATAATTGGCCTATTAATCAGAAAATTAATTAACCCCTGTAGGTGGTCGAACTACGTGGCACGTTAATTGGGTTGGGTTATATTGGGCCCAAGACAACTTAGTTGAACAGTTGGATGAGTGATGTCGTCTCCTATGGGAACTAGCAAACGTGATAAGCCTGTCGACTGGGAATGGTCGTCTCTTTTCGTTGAACCTGCAATAGAATTGACACAGAAACAAAATATAAGAAAAAATAGGGAGATGTGGTTAGATTCTTAGCCTTAGGTGTGCTTGGGCTGAGCAATATTCTGTAATGATCGTGATAGTGAATTCGACCAAATTCCGGTTGCTGGAATATTAATAAGCAGAGTTTCGGTACGCTTTAGTAAGCTTTTGGTAAGAGAGATTTCAGAGAGCTTTCAAGTGAGGGAGCTTTCTTATTTATAATGGAAGATGTAGTTCCAACGTCCACTGATCATGGTTTGATCGTGGGCGAGATATTTGAAGAATCAAGTGAGATATTTGGAGAGATTCTCTCTTCAAGTTATCTACCCGTTTTGACTTGGTCCTTCAAAGACCAAGTTCTGCTGCTGCTGATATCTGTGTTGGGTCGACCCAACATAATGGGCCTGAGTAAGATCTTATATTACAAAGTCTAGGTTTTAATACATTGGGCCTTTGGGCCATTTTTGGCAACCACAACCCCTTGGTCCCCACTATTAGTGATATGCTGCAGTTATTATCAATCACAATCAAGAAAATAAAATATTTAGAAAGTGTACATATTGAGTAAATTATTTGGCTTCAGTGCCCACTTAAACATGAATTAGTTTTTTCTAACGCTATGTTTGGTTTGATGGAATAAATAAGAAGGGAAAGAAAAGGAAATGAGAAGATTTCATTTCTCTTGTTTGGTTTGTTAAATGAGAAGGAAAGGAAAAGGAGGTAAAGGGAGGGAAATAGATGGAATAGTTTCTTCTTGTTTCATCCAATTTGTTTTCTCTCCAACATTGGATGGAAAGGGAGGGAAAAGAATTATAAGTTAATGAAAATTTTCAATATTCCAAAATTAACCCTATTAATCCTACATTTGTATCCTTTCCTTTCCCTTCCATTCATAACCATCCAAACAACCATCACTAATAACACTATCATTTCCTCTCATTTCCTCTTTAACTTATCATTTATTTTCCTTCTATTCCATCAATCCAAACATAATGTAAGAGTGACACCCCTCTAAAATGGTATAAACACCCCAAATTCATGTTTTAAAAATTCTAACATTACCCTCAAATTAAAGTGATAATTGTAAAAAATGACCGTATACAATATGCAATATTTCAACAGCTATTTGTGGTTCATGGCAATCCTCTCTAATCTCTCATGGCAATATACCTTCTTCTTTTTTTTTTTTTTTTTTTTCCACCAACTCTAAATCTCTTTTGTAAGAAACCGAAAACTAGGGAAAAAAAAAAAGTTTCCAAGGCAATCCAGTGGGTCTCTTTGACCAGATTTTTTATTATTGAATTTTCCATTCTTTTGAATTGTTCCCTCTTAAGTGTACGTTGAAGTTGTTAGAGTAATAGTTTTTCTATCGATTTTGATTTTTAATTGATTAAGGTTATTCTTCATTCTGTATTTTTTTGGTTAAATGAAAGGAACAATAAAATGTTTTAAGGTTGTTCGGGATCTTGAAAGCTATGTTTTTTTTTTTGATAAATTAAGATGATTGACGGACAAAACAAAAATTGAGTTCATAATGGCTAAGTAAAAAGAAGTTAGAGTTGGAAAAGAAAATATGTTGGAACAATCAAAAAATGATTATCCGAGGGTTTTTTTTGTTTTTTTTGTTTTTTCCTTCTTATTTCTCTTTTCTTTAGTATATATTTTCAATTCCAAATCTAACTATTTGATGAAACCAATGCTTAGATTTATATGTCCTGTATTTACCTTATATCAGTGCAGCAGTGCACACGTCTTGACTTTATAATTTCAGGATGTCCAACCACAGCCACACATTCATATTGGGCACATTGGGCCCACAACCACATATTAACAAATATCCACACCCAATGTGAATGTGTGGCTGTGGGTGATTCCTTACTTTATATTTTCAGGATGTGAGAACCACCCTATATATATATATATATATATATATATATATATATAGTAATTTTCCAATGTGGATTTTTACAATGCAACACCTTTAATGAAATTACATGTAATCAAATGTTTTTTGATGAAATTTTTTGTATGCGTCCTAAGAAAATTAAAATACACATTTGGTAAAAATTTGAAAATTTTTTGGATTTGAGAACTATTTTTTCTTATATTTCCCTATTTTTAAATGTTTTATCTTAAAAAAAAACGGGAAAAAATTAGTTCTTTCACCCGATTTTTTTTTAATTTTTTTTCTATAAATGTATTTCAATGTTTTCACCGTCCATACAAAAAATTAAATCCAGATTCAATATATTTCATGCAATTTCATCAAAGGTGCTTAAAGTATACATTGTAAAAAGTCCTAATTGGAAAATTACTATATATATATATATGTGTGTGTGTGTGTGTGTGTGTGTGTGTGTTTGTGTGTGTGTATGTTAAATCATCTCCATAAAGTATATTTGTACTGCCAATATCTTTTCATGACAAGGGACGATTTTTTTTTTTTTTTTTAACAACTTAACGTATGACAGACCCTTCAAGCATTCCATAAACTACATTAAGGAACTTGCTATTTAAGCAGCAATATTGGAGACAAAAACTGCAAAGACTACAATAGACAATACAAGCTTACATAGAAGAGACTTTAAGGATTTCAATGACACATCATTGTTCGGGGAATGCCGTTAACTTTGGCTGCAGGGACGGGAGGAGGATGGGGGAAAGCAGAGATAGAGGGAGTTGGAGACATTTCATTGATACGAAGCACGTTAATGTCTATCTTCTGCCTGGCTTGGCAATGTCCGCGGCCACTCACGGAAGAAGAAATGGTGGCTGTGACTCGCGAGTTGTGATGGTGATGGAGTCATTGCCAGTTGTGTAGGTGGCCAAAGCGGCTGAACCATTGCATGCTTTGTACATAGGGAGTGTTACTTGTCATCACATTGTGAAATTGTGAATTGTATTCAAAATCTTGCAAAGCATTAACATAAACATAAACACAGAGTAATTAACACTTATATAATTAAAATTGAAAAAAAAAAAAACATGCATGTAACATTAATAAAACAAGATAGAAAGTAAGAAAATAAAAATAGTGATGCATTAACTTATAAATGACATTTAGCAACCATCGTCTAATGTGAATTGGTGATAAAGGGCGCTCATTCAACCTAATAATGTTTTAGATTCGAGTCAAAAAAATGGACATTTGGCTTCTGTTTTGACAATATATACTACAAGCCTATAATTTCAAGTAAAATGCACATCAAATTTACAAATTTGTCTTTAAAATAGAACAAGTTTTCAAAACATAAATGAAAATTGAATTTGATTAATGAGAGAAACCACAACATCATTTAAAGATTCCACATTGGTCATAGTCCTGATGAAATTATTCTTGATACATATGATAGTCTCTAAAACCGGACATTATATTAACAAAAAAGATGTAAAATGATGATAATCAAGACTTGGTTTCTACGGACTCCAATGATGGCAAGAAACTTACTAGCACTAGAGCGCTTTATTATATACATTACAATTGTTAAGTTTTTCTCTAGTAGGTATATAACTATGAGTATATTTATAACACACTTATTCACCTCATCACTTTTTGCCAGAAAAAACAGTGCACTTGGGTCAAATAATGCTTACATTGCAAAAAGTGATGAGGTGGATAAATGTGCTACAAGTATGTTCATAGTTATATACCTATTAAAGAAAAACTCTACAAATTGTTTTATTCATGACCCAATATGTGAATAGAGCTATCAATTTTCAAGCATGAAAAGTGAAAACATCTTCCATCAATCATCAAATTAATATATATTTTTTTAATTTTTATTTTTTCAAATTGCTAAAATTCAGGACAAACTCCATAAATTATATAATCAAATCAACATTATAAAAAAAAGTTATAAAAATATTATTAGTATTATTTTGTTTTATTTTAATTTTATTTATTTACTTATTTTTAACAACTTAACATGTGACAGACCCTTCAAGCATTCCATTTTTTTTATAAAAAAAAACTTAATAAACAACACTTCAAGCATTCTACAAACTATACTAAGAAACTTGCTATTTAAACAGCAGTATTGGAGACAAAAACTGCAAAGACTACAATAGACAATACAAGCTTAAATAGAAGAGACTTCAAGGATTTCAATGACACATCATTGTTCGGGGAAGGCCATTAACTTTGGTTGCAGGGATGGGAGAAGGATGGGGGAAGGTAGAGACAGAGGGAGTTGGAGACATTTCATTGGTACGAAGCATGTTAATGTCTATATTCTGCCCAGCTTGGCAATGTCCGTGACCACCCATAGAAGAAGAAATGGTGGCCACGACTCACGAGTTGTGATGGTGATGGAGTCATTGCTAGTTGTGTAAGTGGCTAAAGGGGATAAACCATTGCATGCTTTATACATATGGAGTGTTACTCGTCATCACATTGTGAAATTGTGAATTGTATTCGAAATCTTGCAAAGCATCGACATAAACACATAGTAATTAACACTTATATAATTAAAATTGAAAATAAAAACATGTAACATGAATAAAACAAGACAGAAAGTAAGAAAAAAAAAATAGTTATGCATTAACTTGTAAATGACATTTAGTAACCATCGTCTAATGTGAATTGGTGATAAAAGGCACTCATTCAGCCTGATAATGTTTTAGATTCGAGTCGCCAAAAAAATGGACATTTGGCTTCTGTTTTGACAATATATATTATAAACCTATAGTTCCAAGTAAAATGCATATCAAATTTACAAATTTGTTCTTAAAATAGAACAAGTTTCCAAAACATAAATGAAAATTGAATTTGATTAATGAGAGAAAACACAACATCATTTAAAGATTCCATATTGGTCCTAGTCACTGATAAAATTATTCTTGATACATATGATAGTCTCTAAAACTAGACATTATATTAACAAAAAAAGATGTAAAATGATGATAATCAAGACTTGTTTCTATGGAGTTCAATGATGACAAGACACTTACTACACTTACTAGCATTAGAGTGCTTTATTATATACATTATAATTGTTGAGTTTTTCTTTGGTAAATATATAACTATGAGTATACTTATAACATACTTATTCACTTTATCACTTTTTACTCGAAAAAGCAGTGCACTTGGGTCAAATAATGCTTGCATCGCAAAAAGTGATGAGGTTGATAAATGTGCTATAAGTATGCTCATAGTTATATACTTATCAAATAAAAACTCTACAAATTGTTTTATTCATGACCCAATATATGAATAGAGCTACCCATTTTCAAGCATGAAAAGTGAAAACATCATCCATCAATCATCATATTAATATATATATATTTTATTTTTATTTTTTCAAATTGCTAAAATTCAGGACAAACTCCATAAATTATATAATCAAATCAACATTATATATATAAAAAAGTTATAAAAATATTATTAGTATTATTTTACCATTGACACATGTATTTTTGTTTTATTTTAATGTTTTTATTTTTATTTTTTAACAACTTAATATATGACAGACCCTTCAAGCATTCTATTTTTTTTTTTTTTTAACAACTTAACAAACAACACTTCAAGCATTCCACAAACTACACTAAGGTACTTGCTATTTAAGCAGCAGTATTGGAGACAAAAACTGTAAAGACCACAATAGACAATATAAGCTTACATAGAAGAGACTTCAAGGATTTCAATGACAAATCATTGTTCGGGGAAGGCCGTTAACTTTGGTTGCAGGGACGGGAGAAGAATGGGGGAAGGCAGAGACAGAGGGAGTTGGAGACATTTTATTGGTACGAAGCATGTTAATGTCTATCTTCTGTCCCAGTATGGCAATGTCCGCGACCACCCACAGAAGAAGAAATGGTGGCCACGACTCTCAAGTTGTGATGGTGATGGAGTCATTGCTAGTTGTGTAGGTGGCTAAAGGGGCTAAACCATTGCATGCTTTGTACATATGGGGTGTTACTCGTCATCACATTGTGAAATTGTGAATTGTATTCGAAATCTTGCAAAGCATCGACATAAACACAGAGTAATTAACACTTATATAATTAAAATTGAAAAACAAAAACATGTAACATGAATAAAACAAAGCAAAAAGTAAGAAAAAAAAAATAGTGATGCATTAACTTGTAAATGACATTTAGTAACCATCGTCTAATATGAAATTGGTGATAAAGGACGCTCATTCAGCCTGATAATATTTTAGATTCGAGTCGCCAAAAAAATAAACATTTGGCTTCTGTTTTTTGACAATATATACTACAAGCCTATAGTCCCAAGTAAAATACATATCAAATTTACAAATTTGTTCTTAAAATAGAACAAGTTTCCAAAACATAAATGAAAATTGAATTTGATTAATGAGAGAAACCACAACATCATTTAAAGATTCCATATTAGTTCTAGTCCTGATGAAATTATTCTTGATACATATGATAATCTCTAAAACTGGACATTATATTAACAAAAAAGATGTAAAATGATGATAATAAAGACTTGTTTCTACGGAGTTCAATGATGACAAGACACTTACTACACTTACTAGTATTAGAGTGCTTTATTATATACATTACAATTGTTGAGTTTTTCTCTGGTAGGCATATAACTATAAGCATACTTATAACACACTTATTCACTTCATCACTTTTTACCCAAAAAAGCAGTGCACTTGAGTCAAATAATGATTGCATCGCAAAAAGTGATGAGGTGAATAAATATGTTACAAATATGCTCATAGTTATATACCTATCAAAGAAAAACTCTACAAATTGTTTTAGTCATGACCCAATATGTGAATAGAACTACCCATTTTCAAGAATAAAAAGTGAAAACATCATCCATCAATCATCAAATTAATATATATATTTTTATTTTTTATTTTTTCAAATTGCTAAAATTCAAGAGAAACTCCATAAATTATATAATCAAATCAACATTATAAAAAAAAAAATTATAAAAAAATTATTAGTATTATTTTACCATTGACACATGTATTATTGTTTTATTTTAATGTTTTTGTTAATGCCACATTAATCTGCAAGCTAATAGGAAACCTGAGAAGATTTTGTGTCCAAAATGAAAAACATCAACATTGAAGGGGATGTATATGCAACAAAATATGAAAAATAGAAATGAAACCTATCAGGCGTGAGGTATTTGAATTTGAATCCTCTGCTGATCTGATCTTTTTCCTAACCTCACATAATCTCATAACACATAAGCATTACAATGAATGTATGGTTAAGATGTGATTGGTTTCCACAACCACTTCAACAACAACCAATCATATGCTTTAAAAAGGTCAGGAAAAAAATCAGATCAATAGAGGATCCAAATCCGAGGTTATTTATCCCAAATAAATTATTGCCAACACCATAACAAGAAGCATCTAATGCTACTGTCAAGTGTCAACTATACTTGATGATAATCAAGTTAATTGAGTAATTAAAACTGGATAAGTGCAAAACAGATAGATATGATCCAACCCAGTGACCCACCATCACCAAAAAAAAAAAAAAAAAAAGAGTCAGCCCATTAACCCACCATTGCTTGCTTGCTGATTTCAAAACATTCAAATAATTGATCTGTAAACAAATGCCAGTAATAATCATTAATCACCCCATCTTTAATTAATTTTGATGACTGGTTCACTAATCTTCTAGCATTCGAAGCTTCCTGCTTCCCTCAACACAGAATTTACTCATGGTTATATTATTATTATATATGACAAAGTTGAGAGATATATATCAGAGAGATTTAATATATCCATAAAGCAATCGAAGAATAACAATTAGACACGTTTGTGACGAGATGGGTTTAATTGGTATATATGGGCCAAGCTAGCTTCAGGAATCAAGGGTACAATTTGAAAAACTATTAAATATTTAATAGAAAAACAATTAGATATTCTCATCCCAAGTACTCACCCAGTTATCAACTTCTCTACCATTTCTTGTTAACAATAGGGAAAATTGCACAAATTTACCCTAACGTTTCCCATTATGGCATAATATTCAACTAATGCCTTTAATTACACAAACAACCTCTCATTTTAGTCAACTTTAGTTAAAAATAGCCATTGATCATGATTTTTTTTTTGAAAGCCCAAAATTGCCCTTTATTTAAAACATTATCTACTTTAAATTATTAGAATATAAAAAATAAATACTAAACATAATCCTTTTTAAATAAAAAATAATATATTAAAAAAAAAACAATTTAAGAAAACGTTATTTTGAGATAATACAATTTAATAATATATTAAAAACAAAACAAAATAAAAACGTTATTTTGAGAAAATATAATTTAAAATTATGCAAGTCCAATATGAATAGTAGTAATGTGTTACATATTTTTAAAATTTAAAACATATTTTTTTTATTTAATAAGGATTATGTTTAGTATATTTTTTTTAAATTTTTGAACCAAAATATAATACGTAATTTATATTGAGTCAAATTATTTTGTCTTATAGAGATGAACATTGAACAAATTTTCGGTTCTACTGTATTTTATTATGACAAATGATTATATTTTTATTTCAAAATCTTGATGATTTTATTTATATTTGTGTTTAGAATACTAAACATAATCCTAAAATTCAAAAATAATATAATAAAAACAAAAAAAATTTAAAAATATGTAACACATTACCACTATTCACATTGGACTTGCATAATTTTAAATTATATTTTCTCAAAATAATGTTTTTTTTTGTTTTTTTTTTAATATATTATTAAATTGTATTTTCTCAAAATAACGTTTTCTTAAATTGTTTTGTTTTTAATATATTATTTTTTATTTTTTTATTTAAAAAGGATTATGTTTAGTATTTATTTTTTATATTATAATAATTTAAAGTAGATAATGTTTTAAATAAAGGGCAATTAAGATTTTTTTTTTGTAATAAAGTGTAGGGGCAATTTTGGGCTTTCAAAAAAAAATCATGGTCAATGGCTATTTTTAACTAAAGTTGATTAAAATGAGGGGTTGTTTATGCAATTAAAAGCATTAGTTGAATATTATGCCATAATAGGAAACGTTAGAGTAAGTTTGTGCAATTTTCCCTTAACAATATCCATTTCCACTAAGCTTCATTAATTAATTATTATAACCACCATTTGCATTAGCATAATCAATATTATCATGAGTACCAAACAAGTACTATGTACTATTTCTCTATTCTACATTTCTACTCTCCCCGGCCCACAATCCATTAAATGTACAAATATAACCATGTCTAGCTGTTGCAAATCATGAGTAAACCAACTAATAAAGTGGGGTGTACAGAATTTTTTTCAAACGATTTGAAGTCTTGAGGAGCAATTTTATTTAAGATTGTAAGAATTAAAAGAAACTATATATTCCAAAGATTTTACTAATTCCTAGTACTTGTGATTGGAATTTAATGGAATTTGTGTTATGGGTCAATTATATAAGCTCATTTATCATTTTTTCATAGAAAAATTCGCTGCTGTTTTGTTCTTGAACTATTCTTAGAAAAAGATTGATGTGTTTTTTTTTTTTTTTTGAAATAAAAAAAAAAAAAAAAAAAGATTCATGTTGATCTATGTTTTGTGGAAGAGCATATCACTACAGAAAGTTGTATTGAATAATTTTCTATATGCTAATTTAATAGCTAGTTGAAAATCATAATCTATAATAATAATAAGATTATTATGGTAGTGGGATCATAGTTGTACCTCTTTGCCATGTCCAGTCGATAAAGATATTGGTGCTTGGTGACGATATATATAGTGATAATCTTCCATATAAGTCCAGCAAATGAGAAATTTCAAAGTTTTAAAGTATCTAAAACGACACACAACTAAAGATAATATTGCTTTCTATTTTCTTCCGGTCAATGTGGGGGTCTCATTTTCAATTTCCACCGTGAATTCCGATCATTCCCAATCATTACGTTCAAAACATTTTTTATTTGCGATTGTAGCCAATAAATAGACCTTTGTTACAACCTATTATTATTTTAAAAAATTATTCGGGGTTTTTTGGGGAGGGAGAGGATTCCACCCGTTTGAGGGGTTTACCACTAGACCAACTTCATCTTGTCACCTTTACTACAATCTATTAGTCATCATCATTTTAGTTTTTGTAAATTTTTACAGAAGTCCCTATAGTTTGGTGAAATGATACTTTTCTAAACATTGTCATATTTTTGGTCCCTAATTTATAAAAAACGATCACTTTATTCCATCAATCAATTAAAGTATTTTGGTCTTAATGCACTACAGCCTTTTTTTTTTTTTTTTTTTTGACAATATATATCTATCCACTTATTTAAACCAGGTATTTTTTTTGAAATTCTTGTCATTGGTAGGATTCGAACCGCTGACTTGGGAGTCATTTACCTAAGTCTCAAGTTTGTTCATCTACCAGCTAAGCTACGCCCCTGGAGGCTCAATGCACTATAGTCTTATCTTAATTAAAGAAGATACATATGTAAAAAAAAAATTAAAAAAGTACCTAAGTTTTTTCTCAGTTGTTTTTTTTTTTTTGTTTCAAAAATTATTTTGAATTAACATGAGTTTGGTCTTTACTGCTCAGTACAACTACTAAAATGGGCCTTAGAATGATAAATAAATGGGCCTAGGTGTCGTCTAAACCAAGCCCATTATGGTTGTATGTAGTTGAGCCAATGACTAATGATGTTGAGTGAATTAAATCATTAATTCATGTAAACCTCAAAATCTCAAATTAAGAAGAAAAGAGAAAAACCAAAAAAAAAAACCATAAAAAAAAAAAAAAAAAAAAAAAAACATCAGCATTGTTTCTTGATTAATGTAAATATGAATATTATAACTGCATCCATAAATTCATGATTTTTTTTATTATTAAAAAAAAAAAAAAAATCACTTTGAAGCCCATCTAGAACCCATTTATCGTTTGATATTACATAGCTAGTGGATATTAAATTAAGTTCATTGTATATGTTTATCTTTGCTATTACGAAAACATACATATTTGTCGGTATCACACATGACTTATTACTTATTAGTAATATATGTAATACGGATAATATATATACAATTTTTCTATTGTTAGTTCGAACTGACAAAGTTATATTAGTTTCTTACATGTGAGCCATTTGATTTAAATACTTTGACTTGGCTGCATGCATTTGTCAAAGCATCTTTTAAATCCAATGGTCCACATGCAAGGAACTGATATATTTTATATCAATTCGAACTGATAATAGAAAGATTGAATATATATATATATATGAACTTATGTTATTATATAAAACTCATAGCTAAATACAAACATAATCCCAAACATATATATGTCACACACTTAAAGAAAAATTGATTATTGCTTCATGTACAGACTGCTAAAAACTATACATATAATAGAGATTCTACTTCATATATATCTAATTTCTTTTTCTTGGGGATTGATCTGAGTTGAAATATTAGATCCTTGGAGGCTATCTTTTAGGTTTTGTTTAATTATTACTTAATATGTCTACCAATATATATATATATATAATTAATTAATTAATTAAACACTAAATTAATAGTCCGTGGAAGGAAATAATATAGTCAATAAGTATGTATAGCCTTTGTCTCAAAATCTTGAATTAATATTTAGTGCTGCCGTACACTTTTAATCAACACAATTTTTTTTTTTTTTTTTTGCTATCAAGGTATTTAAATTAATTATAGTACTAGCTAGATATCTTTCATTAAACAAGAGAAAAAGTTCAAATTTATTATTATTGGCCATGGAAGTGAAAGTATTAATTATATAAGTGAAACATAACTTATTGGTTTTAAAATCTTAATTATTTTTAAAGTGATGTATTGTTTAGTTTTCTAGATTAAAAATCATAAAGCTCCAATTTTCAAGTTGCTTCTTGTACTATTGAGATCATGAAATATATATATAGTCTTCTCACCATCATATCAATTTTTTTTTTTTTTTCTTGTCAAATGAAATTGCTTTCTCCATACATTTGGAAAGACTGCTGCCAACTTTAATTAATTCCCCAATTAAGAACTGTTAAATTCTAGGTTTTCTTTATGTTGTATGAAGTGTATATGCAACTAGCATAATATGCATATTGGAGCTATTGTGTCTATTGTTCGATATTATTAAAAAACAAAAATGTATGGTATATGTGGTCTAATTACTATATATAATTTAAAGAAAATAATTAAACATGATAATCAAAGAGGAAAAATAAAATATGTACAGTCAATTCCTTGAAAGTTTTTAGAAACCAAAATTAAGGACCTGAAAATTAAAAAGGAATTGAAGAAACAATTCAAAGGATAATATTTATACACTAATTATTGAACATTAATGAAAATAATTTATGAGAAACTATATATGTGATGCTAGTTTTTAAGGGTTGTTAGCTGTTGCACTGGACATGATTGAAATGGATATGACTTAATTAATTGATTCCAACTCAAATACATGGGTGTAAGTATAAGTGCTCAAAACACTAGTGTTCTCCATTTGATTTAATTAAATATTGTTTTCTTCTATAAATTTAAGTAAAAATATGAAACAAACATATTAATTTACATGTAAATCTACAGGATTTCCCCTTTTTTCTTTCTTTTTTTTTTTTAACATCAATTTATCACACATTCACACCATAAATGTCAAGTTTATAATGAATTCAGCAACAGAGATATAGAATGGGTGTGAAAGGTGACTTTCAACACAAATCCAGTCAACTTGATGATCAGCTAAAATTTGAAGAAAGCAGAGGCAGGTGATGAGGTGAGGCAATGACCAGAAAGATTCCACATCGAATGGCATCGATGGATCAATATCACGTGGTCAGTGCTTCAACTTGTCGTTTGTTTAGTCTCGAATAAATTAATTCAATTGTATAATTAATTAGTGTATAAGGACCACAAAATTAATTAATTAATTAATTAATATTGGATGGATACATGTGAAAGCTGGAGGGTGGTCTTCTCCCTCTGGAGAATAATTATAAGCAGATGATGATGGGATGCAAATGCAACAGCCTGCCTTGAACAAGTAATTAGGACCAAGTAGGAACGACTTATGAGAAAGCAGAAACATGCAACAATATGCCAGATTCGAGGTGGTTGGTGGTGCCTTTCACATGGGGGACTTTTAATTAATTTTTTGTTAATTAATCTTATTTAATTTTAACTTCTTTAATTATTTTCCCTTTATTTCCTCAACCTTCCTTTTCCCCTCCATGGACTTGGCTACCTCTCATAGATTATTTTAATATTAAGGAGATGGTATGGGGTTGATTTGTTTAATATAATGGACTTTGATTGTTTATTAAGATGCAATTAATATAAAATATTAATAAGTGATTAAATAATTAACTGACATATATATTAATTAAAGGTTTTGATGGTTTCTAAGCTTTTCATTTCTTTCATGATCATGATCATCATCTTCTTGTAAACTTCTCTCTCTATAAGATAGAGCCTATCTTATGGGAGGGTTTGTATGGCTATTACATGACACTGTTAGCTGTAATTTTGGTGAGTAAAGACAAAAGGTTTTATGATCCCTTAATTAAATCACACGCTGTCAAGTAAAATCATGTGCCATTTTTTCAGAATTTCAAGATCTTTATAGTACATAATGAGGTAATTAATTAATTTACTTGAAAGATGCGTGATGTCTCATGCTTATGGAGCCTGTGATGAACTGATCAATGTAATTGCTAGTTAACTACTTGGATGTTTATATCCACAAGAGACAAGACAACCATATCCATATTCTTGTGAACTTGAAGTTTTGGCAAGGTAATTACAAACACTAATTAACAAGATGTCATTCAAGATGCTCTTTATATAAAATAAAATGATGCATTCACAAATGGGTGATGATATTGCCACTCATAAAACTAATTAGTACATCCATATTTTATTAAAAAATTTAATTACAAAAATATCCCAATAAAAATTTACCAATAAGAACAAATTACTTTAATTAAAAATAAACCAAATACTTTTACACTCATTAATTACACTCATATCTTCAAATATATATCTTTGTTAAAAAAAAATTAAAAAAATAATAATAATAATAAAAAAAAAACCTTATGATAAATCCTAATTAAACTATAATTTTATTTTTAAGTGTCAAACTTTCTCATCATCACATGATTATTATATAATAAAGTAATGGATAAATAATTTTCAAAGGACTCTGATCATACATATATATGTATTATTTTACTTTTTTTTTTTTTTTTTTTTTTTTTTTTTTTTGTCTTTCTTTTATATCTAGTTATGAACTCTATTAATAAACAAAATAATTTTTTTTTTTTTAAAAGATAGCTGTAGATATCAATAAGTTGTTTTTTATTATTATTATTTTTTAATTTTTTAATTTTAAGATAGCTATATATATATATATATAAGAGAATTTCATATTGAAAATCTTTTGACCTCATATACAATCTAGTTCTACATCTTCCTTTTCATAAGACTCCTACATTCGAGACATTTCCAAAGGTAAATTGGACCATCATTAGGAGATGATTTGATTTCAAAAGTAATATATATATTTTCTTATAATTTTTTTTATTTTTTTTTAGAAGCAAAATTTATTCACCACTAAATAGTGGAAACAACAAACAAACAGAGGAAAAAAAAAAAAAAAAAAAAAAAAAACCACAACAGAGCAAAGAATATTTTTTTTTATAAATTGGATGTGTTAATAATTTAAGAGGATTTATAAATAAAATGTATTAAAATGAATACATTCATTTCAATAAGGGTACTTTTGACATTATGATGGGTGTTTATAGTAATATTTATTTTTTAAATTTTAGACATGGATATGATTATAAAATAAATGTATTAATTAGTTTTATGGGTGACAATATCCATACCCTTTGCAAATACAAGTACAAATAATTAGGGCAAGGTCTCAAAAACACATTAAACAACCCTTGATTAGACTAATCTTGTTATATAGTACGATCTAAAAACTTAACCTGATAGGTATATTATATATATATATATATATTCAAACAATAGTATTGAAACTCTAACAAACCAAATGATCATCATTTCAAGGTCTCATTGTTACCATAGAATTCAGAGGTTATAAAATCGCATAAGTAAGATTAATATAATGTAAAATTATATATTGTTAAATAACTGGAATAATAATGTCTAAGAATGAAAGTGGCATTAATCTTGCAACTAATTAAGGTTAAATTTTGGGTTATGTCATTCTTTTTTTTTTTAATGAGCTTGAAGCATTGATTGAGGTGCATATACGACATGATGATAATGAAAGGTCAATGAGAAAGGAGGGTGACCTGGAGGTTGCTCCCCTCCATTGACTGGCCTTGATCAATGATCATGGTTTGGTTATAATAAGGTCAATCATACATATATATTCTCTTTCATTATTTGTCTTCATTATCAAATACCACCAAGAAAGGGATAGACGGCCGGCCGGCCGGCAAGTTCCATCCAAAAAGATTATACAAGTTGCCAGTGATTATGACTTGCAAGCTGCTTCAACAAAAATGGTCCCTAACTACAGATTCTCCATCTTCACCAAATGAATTCCACTTGAAGATGGAAGAATTTATGATAATCGAACCATTTTGATTTCCATTAAGGGCGTCTTTACTAATCGGGAACGAATGAAATGGAATCAAGTACATAGGAAAGGAAATAAGGGAAGGGAACTCTATTCCTTGCGTAAGGGGAATTAAGTTTCATTTCCAATAGGAATTTAATTATTGATTTGTATGTGAGACCCACATAATTTGATTTCCAACCTATTTTAATAAACTTTGTACAGTAATCAGTTACTCTTGTTAGGATTCTTGGTAAAATCCTCGAGAAAGTAATTAATAAGTTTGTCTTAAAACTTAAATACAAACAATTATTGATTGGCCGCCTCTTAATTATTGGGTTAAGTTTTTGGAATTAATGATTACCCTATAAATTCCTACCAAATTAAATCAAATAGAGCATTGACATAGATAATCAAATATTTGTTCTGTTCATGTGCTTGCCCTATTTTTATTTTATTTTTCTTTAAATTAATATCAATGTAGAACTGACTTTTTCATGGTCTTATTTTAAGATTATCTATTAAGGCCAGAAAATACAAAAGCAAGTCAACTTGAACGACCAAGCTAGAAATGAAAATATATAAGAGCTCAACAAGGATGAGAGAAAGATCCGTTTATATATATATATATATATATATGGCTGCAATGTCATATACTGAATGTCTGAATCTAATCTGATCCTACCTTGGATTTTTGGTCATTAATTTTAGAGATATTGAGACATATATTAAAGCAACTTGAAAACAGGTTGCCAAATAACTTTTGTTTATTTCTAGATGGAGCTGTCAATGAAACCCAAAAAGCTTTGCAACACTTTGGAAGTAAATTTTTTTTTTTTTTGATAAACAATTTGGAAGTAATTAATCAACTAAACTGAAAGAGTGATGTGAAATAATGTAATATATATATATATATATATATATATATATATTTGATATATCACATACAGTAGCGGCGACTCATTTAAACCAGAAATATTGTCTAGATGAATGACTCTCACCACCAATTCACATTTGGGGTGGTAAATGGTAATGCACTGTATAATTAACATCAAATTAAATGAGAGCATGACTGCAAATTGATTAATCAGCAAATTAAGTGTAACCATACGAAAGTGCAAACCCTCCTCTAAAAGACAAGATAAATAACATTAATTTTTACCTCTAACATTGATATTTATTAAGTTACTCATGATCTATGTCAATGCTCAATTTTATAATTTGATAAATAAACAATTAAAAAGAAACATCGACTGTAACACAAACATAGTTTTCAATAAAATTAATACTTACTCAAACTTACATCAAAATCTAATTATTATATATATGATCTGATTTTATTTATTTATTTTTAATACTGATCTGAAAATGTATTAAATTGAAGAAACTGAGTAAGAGCTATTAATGCAAATCACCTCTTAGTATATATCTCTCCTTCCATGTAGTGATTGTGGGTTTGAGTTTTATGTACTATGGACATTTTACAAAGCATATATATTATTTGATATTGGTATACTATTAAGGACTCAAATCAGCTGTCAAATTTTGGTGTCCTACTTTGTGTATAACCAACCAAATTGAGACATGTGTGCACATTTATGGATTTTTTTTCAACTTCTTCTATAAATGTGTCATAAATATGCACACATGTCCCAATTTGGTTGGTTAGACACAAATTAGGACACCAAAATTTGACAACTGATTTGAGTCCTACTACTAATAGCGAAAGCTTTCAAAAAAATATATGGTCCCGAACTAATAGATATTGTCAAAAAAAAAAAAAAAAAGGTAAGATCTCTTGTGATTATGTAAAAATTTCACTGATATATAGAACTAGAAAGTTAATAAGAAGCATATGGGTTAATCCAAGCAATTGCAAATTGCAACTGCATGAAGATATATAACATACGTAATGCTGTCCAAAGATAGTGAGGTTAATGATTTGTACTCAGTGTCTGGGTTACACATGGAGCAAACCCAATTGGGGTGTCAAAACAAGTGATCATACACGATCAGGAGCTGTAGAGTAGAAGTAACATATATAAAATAATAAAAGCATAGTTGAAGGAGAGGATAAGAACAAAGAGAACCAGTAGTGATCAAGAGTTGAAGAGTAGGGAGGGTGGGGGGGTCCAGTTGAAGAGTTAGAGAGAGAGAGAGAGAGAGCCGACAAAGAGCATCTTTTGATGTCCGAGAGTCATGCGAGAGGAGCTTTCTTAGTTGCAGTTGCAGTTTCAGGGCAGCAAGCTCTCCGGCGCTCGTGCTGTGCCTCTTTCTGTGTATGTCAGCGCTATCTTCGCTTACTCTCTCGAGATTCATATATATATATATATATATATATGCGGTCAAACCCATCTCCTATTCTCCTTTGTTGCTACTTGCTACTATCTACCACTTACGTTTTTTAGATACTTTTTCTCTTTAATTAGTTATTACATGTGTCTTCCTTATATATCTCTCATTCAGAAAGTCTTGGATTGATCCGATGTGTACAAGTACTATCTATCTTATATATAGAGAGAGAGAGAGTGTGTAGAATCGGACTCAAATTATTCAAATTAGATATATAATTAGATATATAATTTTTGGAATTTGATTATAGAGATATGACTTGAACCCATGACCTCAATGTACAGGTATGTATTACTTAATTACCGCTAAACCACCTCAACTTTGTTAAAGGTGTTTTAAATTGCACTTTAATGTACAGGTATGTATTACTTAACCCATGACCTCAATGTACAGGTATGTATTACTTAATTACCGCTTGAACCCATGACCTCAATGTACAGGTATGTATTACTTAATTACCGCTAAACCACCTCAACTTTGTTAAAGGTGTTTTAAATTGCACTTTAGCTTTTATTTATTTATCATTACTTATTTTTAGCTTTTATAGAGGGTTTCTGATGATTAGTGTCATATATTGGAATTGTCGTGGGATTGGGAATGGTTCTTTGAGGCAGGTTCTCAATGATCTGAGTTGACTGCATGGGTTGGGAGTCTTTTCGTTTTTCTTGTTGTTTTTATTTTCTTGTGTGGCCTGCGCGCCACTTTTCTTGTTGGGGCTTTTGCTCGTGGTGTTTTTGTGGTTGGTTTGGCCTTTGCTACTTTTTGTTCTTTTTATTTTATTTATTTATATAGTTTTATTTGATTGAAAAAAAAAATGTTATTTTTTTTTTTCAATAATAACTCTAGATAAAAAAAACTGTCACAAAATATGGATTAGTTGTAAAAAGTGCTCATTCAGCATGATAATGTTTCAACTATTCGAATTGCCGCATTGCATGTGACATATAAAAAAAGCTCTTGATAAAAAATAATTATCGACTCACCAGCAATCATATATATATATATAATAATAACAATAGAGTTTCAAAGTGCCACATGTCAGCGTAAGAGAACTTTGAATTTAAATGCTACATCATAATAGAGTTATTTTTTTCTACTTTTAAATATTATTAATTTTTTTATTTCTATTTTCCTATTTATTGATTAATCAAATTAAACAATTTGATAAATATTAATTAGATAATATCAAGTGTTGCAACTCTATATCTTCATTCATGTATATTATATTTTTTAATAGTATTAATATATATATTTAATTGAAGTTAAATGAAAGGCTATCTTATTTATCCATTGAACTTCTTCTAATTAATGACCCACTTATTTAATTGTATGATAGTATTAATGATCCACCTAAATAATAGAGGTAAAATGAAAGGTCTCTATATTTTATATATACATCGAACCCTCTCTATTTCTTTTCATTGTTGTTGTATTAATGATTAAGAATGTATATGTTTATGGGTTTGAAGTTTGATATCACATTTTTAAATTTTCTCATGTCTATTTTGCAAGTATTTTCTAATACTTTCTTCAAGGGAGTGGGTGACAAGAGCCAGGTAAAGTATCGATGATGAAGTTCATATATCTGTATATATTACTTAATCAATTAGTAATTAACTTATTATGTAAATCATTGACCCTTTTTTTTTTTTTTTTTTTTTTGTAATAATGATTAGAAATGTATGTATTTATGGGTTTGAAGTTTGAAATCGGATTGTTGAATTTTTATTAATTCACAGGTAATTTTTTAGTTCGGAAAATATATATTTCGACTTGGATCATCAAAATGACGAACGCCATCTTTTATTCTCCACAACTTTACAACTTTGGTGGATACGTGTTTTTTTTTTTCTGGAAAAAAATTATTAAAAATAGGTTTTGAAATACAGCGGAGAAATATTTGGTGGTCTTTTTTAATTTAATATTTTTCTTTTGTTTCGTGAGATAATGAAATTCAAATGTTAACATGACTTAGATAACTGAAGGTAAAACTATATGTTCATTATGTGTAAATATGTTTGCATCAAAAAAATTGGTATAAACAAAACACGGGTTCAAAAATTAAATAGCACTTTTTGGGGGAGGGCTTGTGCAAATAGCACCACTTTAATAAGTCTTGTTTTAATAGCACCAAAATAGGTGATGAGACCAAAATACCCCCACTTACTCTTTTCCTTTTTATTTTTTTTCTCGAAAATTCGAGACTTATTTGCAGTTTCGAGACTTATTCATGATTTTTTCGAGACTTATTCATGCGTTTTCGAGACTTATTCATGCGTTTCGAGACTTTATTCAAGTTTGTTCGTGACTTATTTTGTTCGACCTCCATCAATGGTGACAGTGACGATCCGACGACAACGCCGATTGACTCCGGAGATAGTTGGATCTAAAAGATCGAATGATGCCAAGTTTGTTGGCACCATCGGTTTCATCAGATTCGCAACGGATCGTCATAGATCGGACAATGATGCGACGGTTTGGGTTTTGCTTCGTTTCTCTCTCTACACAACTCAAAATGAAAACGAACACTTCGATTACAATGATTGGCACTCGACGAACGTTTCCCTGGTGGTTTTGCCGGTCAACTCGCCGGTCGGAGTGGCACCTCTATTGAAGCTCCATCAATGGAGGATTGGGAAAAAGGAAGAAGAAGGTGAAGGACACACAAGAGAAAAGATAAGAAGCTGTGGGAGGTATTTTTGTCCAAATTCCATTTTTAGTGCTATTAAAACAAGAGTTATTAAAGTGTGATAGTTGTACAAGTCAAAATTTAAAAAGTGCTATATACCCCTATTTCCTCAACAAACAAAACAATGTTTTGCAAACAGTTTTTAATACAAAGCCCATGCAACGCTCGGGTTTGAAAACTAGTATCTCTTAGATCAAAATAGAATTTATTAATCACTAATTAATTTCAAGTGAAAATTTTCCAAAAATAAATCTTGATAAAAATTATTATAGAACCAATCAACAATAACCCTCTATTCTTATTTGAAATTTTTCATACAATAAATCTTGATTTATAAAAATAACTCCAGTAGGACAATCCCATTCGTAACTTCTCTACCGAAGAGATCAATATATCTACGAACAATTTTAACAATATTTAATTATAATTATATTCAATTTTCAGGGAATTAAGGGAGCAATCAATGGTTGATAAAGAGAGAGAAACTGGCTTCCTTGGCCGTGGAGGGAGTCAGGCTGCAATCAACGGTGGAGTAAAAAGGAGTTGTGAAAATGCAATAAGGGACTTTAGGGAAAAACTCTTCTCAATCTTTGTTGATAATTTGAATCCAAAAGTGAAGGTAGTTTGTCTGTGGGATGTTTTCAAGGTTTTCGAAAGGGTGAGAAATGTGTATCTCTCTTCTAAGAACAGCTCAGTAAAGTCCTCTTTCGCCTTCATTCGCTTTGAATCGCAGGAGGAAGCAAGCAAGGTGGCAAGATTGGCAAATGGTATGCATATTTATGGTTGGCCCATTAGCTCTAAAGTAGCTTCTTTTTGTTGGAATGATAGGGGCTCAGTTAATGGGAAACAAAAGGGGCCGATACTGAGGAAGAATGTGCAGAGAGAAGTGGGTGGATGAAGAGTTCCTATTGGCATCGCAAATCAGAGGAGGGGTTCTTTCGCTGAGGTGCTCAAAGGAAACCACCTAAGAAGCCAGGAAGAGCTCTTTGTCAAGTCAGAGAGCTGTCTTAACATGAACTGGAAAAAGAACATAGGGGTGGAGGACTGGCTGTCCAAATGTGCGGTGGGCATTTTGAAGAAGTTTGGCAATGTGTCAAGTGTTAACAGAAGATTATCTAATAGAGGTTTCTCATTCAAAGCAAGGTATCTTGGTGATAAAAGCATATTGTGGTGTTTCGAGTCGGTGATTGAGAGAGATGGGTTTATAATGAATCGTTTTTTTTTTTATGATTGGTTCACTTTTATGTCCAGATGGTCAGAGGATCTAATTCCTTAGTCTAGGTTGGTATGGATTAACGTCTTAGGTGCTCCATTAAACTGCTGGAAACCGTCTTTCTTCTCAAAACTTGGATGGATGATTGGAGAACCTATGGTGGTTGAGGAAGACACAGTCCTGAGATGAAGATTAGACAGAGGAAGGTTGTTAGTCTTGATTCCGAAAGTAAAATTGAGCTCTTGGAAGGTTTTTGTTAAGATGGAAAATGCCTTTTTTCCGGTGAGTTTAGAGGAAGACCAGTCACCGGTTTGCTCTCTTTGGGTTCAATACTTTCTGGGTTTGAAAGGTGAGTTTACAAGAAATGATTCAAATTGTGTGTCAGAAAAGGATGGTCTAGATAGCAATCATAGGGCTGAGGTAGCTCCTAGGCTCGATGTATTAGCTGGTCAGGAGAATAGGATTTTTGGAAATCTTTTTGACAAAAGCCAACATGTGGGGGATAGAGAGCTGACAGTATGCAGTCCTGTCAGACAATCCAAATTCAAAAATGTTTTGCTTAAAAAAGTCAGAGATGGGCTAGGGAAGAGCGTTGCAGTGACAAATGGAAAAGGTTGGAAAATTAAAGGAAAGGGGAGGTGGGTCAGAAAAGTCAAGCAAAAGTATGACCCCACTCAAAATGGAAAGTTGACTATTGAAAAGTCTGGTATAGGAAACTCAACTGGTGGTGATGTTAATTCTTCTTCATCTAGTTCGGTTAGCTTAAAGGGGCATAAAGGGCATAGGCAATTTTTGTATGGGGAATGCTCTTCCAAGAATCAGAAGCATGTTACCTCCTCTTGTGGTGGGTCTTCCGACAAAGAAAGACAAAGCATGGATGTGATAAAAGATAGTGGGTCAACAACTTATAAAAGTGAGGGTACTAAAATCGGTTGTCTGGAAAAGAGAGGGAGCAAGTGTAACAATGATGTTGGTAAGAAGTGTATTAGTGAAAGTTTGGGTTGTAGTAAGAGCATCAGGGTCTTTGGTTCTCAAGATGGGTCAAGCGGGGGAGTTGCGGTTTCGGGTGATCAAGTTGTTTTTATTAATTTTGATAAGGACAAAGGTGTGTTAGGTTCCGGTTTAAGTTCCGTGGGGAATGGTCCGGCTATTGATCTTTTTGTTGATTTAGGGGACTTGGAACCTTTTTTTCGGAATGGGAAGGCGGGGGCTAGTATAGCTAGACGGAAAGATGATGGCAAAGGCTAGTCACGATTGGTGTCTTTAGTTTTGTCCTGTTCTTTGCTTTTGGTTTTCCTGAGTGCTGTGTTGTCAGCTTATTGCTTGTAATTCTGCGGCCTTCTTGGCCTTTTATGAATAAAATTGCTGTTCAAAAAAAAATAATAATAACTCCAGTAGAACCAACAGTAACTCTTGATCACACAACAAAATTAAGTCTTGACAACTGCAAATAACTCTCGGTCACAGTTTACAATTTCTAGTTTCAATTCTTCGAAATGTTTGCTATTAAAATACAAAATGCCGCAATTTTCAATTGAAACATTCATAAATATAGATACATGATTTTAATGATTTTAATGATTTTAAAGATGAAAAACAAATGTCACAAAAGGTTAAGTAACGGAAATTTAATTACTTTTTACTTAACAACATTAGATCTTGTGGAAACCAATTCCGATCTCTCTAACAACATTACTTAATTAGCTTGTTGGGCTCATCTAAAGAGTATTAGATCTTGATAGATCTGATTAGATCTGGTCTTAGAGACGTAAACCAATAATAATAAAAGTGAAAGAAAATGAGATTTGGTATATAGAGAAAGTTAAAGTGAGAGGGAAAAAGTGAGGAAAAATTTGAAAGATAAACCATTTTTCCTATTGAAGGGCATTTTTGTCCTCCCACCTTATTATTATTATTATTATTATTATTTACAGTATCTATCTATCCACTTAACTAGACCAGTTTGGTCAAAAAAAAAAAAAAAAAAAAAAAAAAAAAAACTAGACCAATATTTTTTTTTTGAAGCTTTTTTGCCATGGTCGGATTCGAACCGTTGACTTAGGAGTCATTTGCCCAAGCTTCAAGCTCGTCCATCTACTAGCTGAACTACACCCCTGGGCCCCTCCCGCCTTATTTAGATGACAAAAGAATAAACTGTATATTTTTTAGAAGAAGAATAAAATTATGCATATTTTACTTGACATGAATTGATAATGGATTAAGCAATGATTGAACGTATGGTCTATTGTTAATTATGCTTGATTGAACATTTTTATATGATTGATCATTTGAGATGATCATGGATTTCTTGATAATTATAGACAAACCATAACATGATCACAATTATTCAAATTCAATGAGATAATTTTAATTTGTCCATATAGTTTTGGATTTGAGTACTTTTCCTTAATTTTCTATTGATCAAGATTTAATATGTTAATATTGTAATTAAGTTATGGATGAGTGGCCTTATCTATCGATGAGATGAGGATATATGTAGGGTTAGAATTTTATTAATATTTTTGTTTAAAGTTGGCTAATTTCATTTTAATTCACGCTTATTTATATAGAAACTTTTAATTTTTAAAGCAAACATCGAACATATATTGCTTAAAACTTTTCAATAATGAGATATATTAAACATTGATGATCAATATAATACAAATGCAATACAGCAGCAGCAGCAGCAGCTTGATCCACATTGTAATTATGATGATGCCCGATTAACTATTTACCGCTAGCTTAGATTTGCTTCCTCTCTTTGCTGTGCTGTATTTTTGATATTGGCTTATTAGACAATTGTGTAAGAGGCCACAGTTGTCTCTAGCTATCTTTTACTGATCAAATAATTCAAAAATTGAGGGAAATTCAATGGAAATAGACCCGTTAGAAGTGGGGGAAGAGACACGTGTCTTACTTACAATGCATGTGGACCCTAACGTTAAAATTGGTGATCAGATAGATCATGGTTAAAGAGATAGAGCTTGCAGACCGTAGTAGCTATAGTGCATGTGGGTCATCATGGAAAATTGAAGCACCTCTCTTGACAGTCCAATTTTAATGTGCCAGCCACTGTTTCTCCTGTTGATATATCCAGCTCATGGACAGGTAAGATATCTTCTTCATGTTACAGTTTTTAATTACCAATTATAATATATTCATCATATATTAAAATTAGAAGCTTGAGTACATATTCACAAGTGCAATTAATTAGTACTGCTTTTGTACATGTTAGGAGAATATATAGTAAGAAAAAAGATGCATGGAAATTAATGATGATAGGTACGTTAGCCAGAGAAAACATCAAAAATCAATATATAGTTTGATATAAAAATCAAGTTAGTTTTCAATCAATATATAAATATGTATGATTTTGTCTCAGACTCTCAGCTCATAATTAATTAATTAATTAATTAAAGAAGAGGAAATTAAGGTTTTAAAGAGGTGAAAAGAATAGAATTAAAGAATAAAGAGAGGTAGGTTGATGGAGTTTGGACTTGGAGAGATAAGGACTTTGGGAGTAGACATGAGGAAATTATAAAATAATATAAAGCTTTTTTTAACGTATATATATATATATATATATATATATATATATATATATATAAGGTTAAGGCGAGAGAGATAGATAGAGAGAGAAGATGGAGTGATGGAGGAGACAAAGAAGAGAAAGAGTGAAAGTTTGGGACCCATCCACCGCCCATACGCACGCAGTAATCTAAACTCATGAAACCAAACCAAACCCCATCTAACCCTAATTAACCCAACTCAACACTCACTCCAAACAAGCCTATCCATTCTTTTTTTTTTTTTTTTCTATCTCTCTCTCTCTCTCTCTCCCTCCCCAAACTCGATCTCCTCTGAAAATGCTCCTCTAGCTAATTATAAGTCGCTGAAATTCATCCGGGAATTCTCTGGGTGGACATCAATTTTCAATTCTTCTTTCTTGTGTGTGCAGGCAGGCAGGCAAGTTGTAGCTAACTACTATTATTAATCCTTTAAAAGGAGATAAAGAAAAGCAAATTAAAGAGAGAAAGTAGCCATCTAGCTAGCTCGTTAATTTCTTCTTGTTCTACTTTAGAATAATTAGCACTACCTTTACTACTCTCTAGCTCCTTGTTGATTCAATTCAATCAATCTCGATCGGTTTGTGTTACGTTTATGTGAAGAAACAAACAAGTAAGAAGATAAGATCGATCCAAAATCATATACATCATGGATCCAGTAACAGCTCATGGTCATGGTCATGGTCATGGTCATTCTCTTCCTCCTCCTTTCCACACAAGAGATTTCCAACTCCACCACCAACAGCAATTTCATCACCAGCAACAACAGCAGCAACACAACTCTGAAGACGAACAAAGTGGCAGCAGCAGTGGCTTAAACAGAGCTATCAAATTAGATCGAGACGACAACAACAACAACAACAGTGGCGAAGGCAAAGAACTCGTCCACGGCGCTTCCGGAGGAGAAGGAGAGATCACAAGGAGACCAAGAGGCCGACCTGCCGGATCCAAAAACAAACCAAAACCCCCAATCATCATCACTCGCGACAGCGCCAACGCTCTCCGGACTCACGTCATGGAAATAGCAGACGGCTGCGACATCGTCGATAGCGTTGCAACCTTCGCTAGAAGAAGACAGAGAGGGGTTTGTATTTTGAGTGGAACCGGAACTGTCACTAATGTAACTCTCAGACAACCAGCTTCACCAGGTGCAATTGTGTCATTACACGGCCGTTTTGAGATACTATCACTTGCTGGGTCGTTTCTACCACCACCAGCTCCTCCGGCTGCATCTGGGTTGACTATATACTTAGCCGGTGGTCAAGGTCAGGTGGTGGGTGGTAGTGTTGTTGGGACACTCACGAGTTCAGGTCCTGTTGTGATTATGGCGGCGTCGTTTAGTAATGCTGCTTATGAGAGGCTTCCATTAGAAGAAGAAGAAGCTCAGCTTCCAATGCAAGGCGGTGGTGGTGGTGGTTCAATTGGGTCACCAGGAGGAGTCTCTCCACAGCAACAACAACAGCAAGCAGTTATGGGTGAGCCAAACGCTCCTTTATTTCATGGATTGCCACCTAATCTTCTCAATTCTATTCAGATGCCAAATGAAGCTTATTGGGCAACCGGTCGTCCTCCATATTAGCTACTCAAAGAAAATATATATGTACATACATACATAAGTATATCGTATGTATGTATGTGTATATGTCTGCATTGACTGATGATGATTTTAGTGCTGCACATCAACTTCTGCTCGATCGGAATTTGTAGCTAGAGAAATTTGGGTTGTACTGAGCATTATTCCAGGTTTTTTTTTTTTTTAATTTACTTTTTAGTCTTTGTTTCAGATTTTATGATTGATTATTATTAGGTTATTATATGCTTATTGCATGTTGATTGAAGGACTGTGTAAATTCATGGTTAATTTTCTTGGGTGATGAGTTTGATTTTATGGAAAAATAACTGCTGCCGTACGTTCCAAAATTAAAAGAAGATGAACATGAAGAAAGAATGGAATTCACTAGAGCACCCAAATGAGAGAAAGGTCTATAAGTTGTTTAAATGCTGCCCCCCCTCACAACTATTTCTCATGTATTGAAATTGCTTTTCATGAATAGATCATTCTACTCTTATATTTTTATTTCTATATCCCAAAAACAAAGATCTCTCTTAGCTTAATTCATCATCCATGATCGTCTCTTTTCATTATCTATGAACTTTTTACAGCTTGTAGCTAGTAAGTAAAAGGGAAAATATTATTATGGAATTTTTTTTAGGCAGAGTACAGGCAGTAGTACAATTATTTCAGTCGTTGTTTGTGTCTGTGAAACTGACAAGGTCAAAGGATGTTGAATTTAAAGCAAATAAAAAGTAGCTTCAGCCTACAGATGGCAATTGCTATATATATATTAATGAGAAGCAAAGAGGTATGGGTTCACTATACAGTTTAGTTTCCATATGTTTCTTTTTTGACAGTTTTTAGGGTTTGCTTCCTCACTTCCTCCTAGATATGGAGACATGAATATATTTGGGTACTAGTTTACACGTGCACTGCTCTGAACAAGATCCTTTTCGAGGCAAACCTTAAAGCCAACAACCGCGACAAATGTGGGCTCTAGCTATGAGCTATCTACCACCCTACTTATTATACACATGAATAGTCACTCTCTCTCTCTCTCCTCTCTCTCTCTCTCTCTCTCTCTCTCTCTGGTTCTGTGAATTGGAGATTTCTCTCTCTCTCTCTCTCTCTCTCTCTGGTTCTGTGAATTGGAGATTTGGGCAGCCGTTCAAAGCTGAAACCGCAAACCCAGTAGTAGTTCACTTCAGATTCTCTGCATTTTTGACACTTCTCCTTTATGCCCCATTTGCATGCTTCTCTTCTCTTCTCTTCTTTCTAAAATCCATACACATATATATATATACAGCTTTATCAACATTGCCAAACCATATTCTTCTTCTTTCAAGATATATATATATATATTAACTTTTGCTCTCCTGTCTCCTCCACCATCACTTTCTCTATCTTCTCCTTTTGCTACTCAATTAATATATTTCTTGGATTCCAACTGTTTTTATTTTTTTATTTTTTATTTTTTTTATCTTCTATATATATTAATATAGTCTTAACTACTGTCAGTAACTTGTCTTGTTAGGTGATTTATCAACCTCTTCTTTGTTGTTGTTAGCTAATGACTTGTTTTGGTGGCCGTCTTAGTTGACAGACTTCACTTCTTCTTCTTCTTCTTCTTCATCTTTATCTTGTATGTCTTCCCGTGAACAATCTTGTTGTTGTTAGCTAATGACTTGTTTTGGTGGCCGTCTTAGTTGACAGACTTCACTTCTTCTTCTTCTTCTTCTTCATCTTCTCCACACTCAGTTTGTTACGTTGTCTGGCTAGCTAGCTATCATCCCACTTCTTTTCTTTAATGATTAGATTTAGTCAACGCCATTGAATTTCGTAAACCTTATATTGTTGATCAACGTATCTTCTTTGAGAATGCAACGTTAGTTCATTTATATTTTTATACGCACGTACATACAACATAATCGGGAGAAAGAGAGATATAATACAAGTCCTTGTCTGTAGATCATTTACATTCCTCAACTTGCATTTTGGGTAGTTAGTCATGCATTAATATTCATGATCATGTCATTTGCTAGAGACTAAAACTAGACAAAACAAAGATTATTTTCATGTTACACTTCATCTTTTATTTGCTTTTTTTTTTTTTTTTTTTTCCTTTTGTAAGCAAAGACCAAGTAATAAGCATAAGAAGTTGGTCCGGTGTTATATCTCGTACCACACCACGAGATTATGGGTTTAAGTCCGCCCCAGCTCCCCTCTTCTAAAAAAAAACCCAAATTTATGTAATACTTTAAAAAATATAAAATAAAAAAATAAAAAAATAATCATAAGAGGCTATTTGGAAAATTTTATTAGGAAGAAAACAGAAGAGAAAAACTTCATATTTTAGAGCAATCCTTGAAATCAAATAAATGTACTTTTTTTTTTTTTTTGATGAAAAACAAATAAATGTACTTGATAGACGTTTTACTGATTTGAAGAACTTGATTATTGGTAATTAAAGCTATAGATTAACAATTAATAGAAGATATATAATAATAAGAAATCAATATTATATAATATATACCTTAAGAGTCTTTTGTTTGGACAAACTAATATATTAACTTTATATAAAATCATGCATAAAATGTGATATATATTTTAATGAAGACATTATATATCCAAAAAGAACAATAATGGAAGATTAACAAAATCTATAATTAGCCAATAGGGGCGCAGCTCAGCTAGTAGATGGACGAGCTTGGGGCTTGGGGCTTAGGTAAATGACTTCCAAGTCAGTGGCTCGAATCCTACCAATGGCGAAAGCTTTCAAAATAATACCTAGTCCAAAATTAATAGATATTGTCAAAAAAAATTTAAAAAAAAATCTATAGTTAGACATACCTTATCAACCTTGGAAACTATCTTGAGTAAGATCATATTAAAGCCAATTCTGTTGTTTCTCTACAGAAATTAATGAAAACATATCAAATTTATAGACTTAATGAAATTCACACAAGTGAGCTTTTGTTCCTTATTTTTCAAAGAAAATTAAAAGAAATAGTTAAGAATGCATTGGATGACATAAAATACCTTCCACTAGGGGTGTGCGGCGGATCGAATCCAATGGATTTGCCATGATCCAAGATCCGATCCGATCCGATTGGATCGAAGAAATTGCAATCCGATCCGATCCAATTTTATAGCGGGATCCAATCCAATCCAATCCAATTACTATTTGATCCGATCCGATATGATCCGATGGATCGAATTAATATAAAGTCATTCGTAATATATAAAAGTTATAATCTGAAATAAATAAAATCAAATAAATTATTCAAACATTACTAATTAATTCAAATAAAATTAACATTAAAAAAATACATGACATAACTTGTAAACTTTATATAATTCAAAAAGTTTATAAACATTATACATCAACTCCAAATGTAAACTTAATAAGCCGTGATATTAATGAAGAAGAATAGAAGAAAAGAAGATGGTGGATTGTTAGCCGTAGAGAAATTGAGAAAAAAAACCCAAAATAGTAACATTAAAAATTGTATTTTGGTTGGGCCTTTACATTAAAAGGTAGTGGATAAAATAAATTACCCAATATAAAAATAAGGCCTAATATTTTAGGCGGATTGGCGGATTTCCAAACGGAAATCCAAGATCCGATCCGATCCAATCCAATGGATTTTAGAATTTAGGATCCAATCCGATCCAATCACCTCTCTGGATCCAATCCAATCCAATGGATTTGATCCGATCCAATGGATCGTATTGGATTGGATTGGATCGGATCCTGCACACCCCTACCTTCCACCACTCAAGAAGGTTGTTGGGGATCAGAATTAACCCCATCCCAACATTTTATTAAAGAAAAAGAAAGAGAACAATAGAGAAAAAGAAACAGAAAAAGAAAACAAATCAACATAACCTAAAAGAAGGTCTGCTACAAAAATCATTAAAAATAAGGGAATTGTAAAAGTTCGGAGCAATCCACCACCATGTAGGAGAGACGATACTAGGGCTTCTAGAAGCTATGCATAATGTTACCGAAGAAAGTTGTACAATTTGACTAATTATGCGGTTATAATAATGTGTTATACTAAATTTCTTCTTCCTAGGGTTTTTTCTCTCTAAAACCCTAGTTGATAGAAGTAGGCGGCTGGAGACTGGTTTTTTTTTTCTACGGGTGCATTGTGTATCACTTTTTGCCGTTTCTTTTCGGTCAAGGTGTAGGTAGGAATTATGGATCAGGATGAGATTGCTAGACTTTGTGCTTCCCTCTCTATTAAGAGTTCGGAGGAAAAATTATGGAGTGTCAGGGATTCTTTGAAGATTTCGGCTGGGAAGAAGCTTGACCTATGTCTTGTTGGGAAGATTTTATCACATAAGCGGGTGAATAGGGACGCTTTTCGTGCTGTGATGCCTAGGGTTTGGCAAGCCAGTATGGATATAGAAGTGGTTCAGGACAATATTTTTCTTTTTTATTTTCGGAATCAAGGGGACCGATTTCGAATTCTTGCAGGAGGGCCCTGGTGTTTTGATAACTCCCTTCTTGTGATGGAGAAGTTATCTGGTGTTGGTGATATTAATAACCTAGCTTTTAATATGGTGGATTTTTGGATTCAGATACCTAATGCGCCTCTTTTGTGTATGACGAAGGAGATGGGAACTTTCTTGGGTCAGCTCATTGGAGTGTTGGTTGATATAGACGTGGGGGTGACTGGTGAATGTTTTGGTAAGTATATGCGTCTCAGAGTTTCTATTGATGTCTCTAAGCCATTGAAGAGGTTTTTGAGGGTTGATTTGTCGGACAATGGGGCAGAAACTATTTTACTGCTTCGTTATGAAAAGTTGCCGGAATATTGCTTCCACTGCGGTTTACTGGGTCATTCTTATAGGGAATGTCACAACTGTGGGAATGGGGGTCGTCAGGGAGTGGATCAAGATTTTGAGTTCGGCCCTTGGATGAGAGCTACGAATCCGCCGGGTCAGAATAGAGGGTTGTCTCAATCGCGGGTTCAGGACGTCCAATCTGGCTCTAGTAATAAAGCTACTGGTCCGATTATCAATAAGGATCCTGCTCGGGTTGAGAATGAGAGGATTTCGACACAAACGAAGTGTAGGGAGGGTCGGGAGGTGGGGTCCCTTCCTCACGATCAGGCTATGAGAAGTGGGGCTGGACCCTCAGTTCCGGTGGCGTCGGCTGTGGTGGGTGACGACCGTGATGGGTTTTTTTCCTTTAAGAGTGTGGCATCGGAGAGAGTGGTTGTGGAGAGAGTTGATAGGGATGTGGCTGTGGTAAATGGCCCACTTGTGGACGTCCCTTTGCATGGAAATTATGGGGATGTCAATATGAAGTTTAAGGGCGTGCGTGACTTGAGGGAGGGTGGTGTGGATATGAGTGGGATTATGATGGCCAATGGCGTCAAAAACAGTGTCATGTTGAATCAGAATGTGTGTTTTCATGGGGCTGAGGGTTCAGCGAGTGTTTCGGGCGGGGGTGTTAAAAAAGGAAAATGGAAGCGATGGGCTAGAGAAGGTGGGTTGCGGGTCAAGGATCCAGAGGGTGACTTTTGTGTTCAAAAGAAGAGGGAAGGTGTTCATCATGTGGTGAGTTCGGTTACAGGTACTAAAAAGCAGAGGTTTGATGGTGCTTTTGATCTTGAATCAATTGAGATATCGGCGAGTCGGGAAGAGGCCCCGGCTTGCCGGACACAATGAAGACATTGTTTTGGAACGCTCGGGGTTTGGGGGGCGGCCGAGCGTTCCGTGTCCTGCATTCGTTGGTGCAGGTAAACCGGCCTGAAATTGTCTTTTTAATGGAGACGATTTGTGATCACAAAGCTATGGAAGGTATTCGTATTAGATTAGGTTTTGATGCTAAGTTAGTTGTGGACCGTGAGGGTAACAGTGGTGGATTATGTCTCTTTTGGAAGTCAGAGATGGATGTGGCACTCCTCTCTTTCTCCCGTTTCCATATTGATACAGTGGTGACTTTGCGGAATAATTTTAAGTGGCGGTTGACGGGTTTTTATGGGCACCCGAATTCGACGCAACGTTTTCATGGGTGGAATCTTCTAAGGAGGCTTGCTGGGATGGCTTCTCTTCCGTGGTTGGTTGGGGGAGATTTTAATGAGATTGTTGGGTTATCTGAAAAGTCAGGGGGCAACGTTCGTCAAGAGGCTTTGATGGAAAATTTTAGGGTTGCTCTAGAGGATAGTGGGTTGAAGGACTTGGGTTTCTCGGGGCCTCGTTTTACATGGTCGAATAGGAGGGATTCTCAGCATCTTATTCAGGAACGTTTGGATCGGTGTGTTGGTAACGTGGAATGGATAGAGGCTTTCCCACTCTTTTCCGTTAGACATTTAGACTTTTGGAAGTCTGACCATAGACCTGTTCTTCTCGAAATTCTGGATAGGCAGGATTCGGGGGGTGGTAGGAAACGGTTTTTCTATGAGAGATGTTGGGTGGAGAGGGAGGATTTTGCTAATTTGGTTCATGACAGCTGGTAAAAGGAGGATGGTTGTAATAGTGTCAGTAGGGTGGTGAATCGTTTGGCTGTTTGTGCCTCAAGTCTTCAGCAGTGGAGCAGACGGAATAGGAGGTTGTTACAAGCTGATATTGTGCGGAAAAAGGCTGAGTTGGCGTGTGCTACTGATAATCATGCGGTGGTGGACTGGGATGTTTGTAGAAAGGTGGAAGGTGAGATTGATGAGCTTTTAAAAGTGGAGGAAGTGTTCTGGAAGCAACGCTCAAAGGTGAATTGGATGAAGGAGGGAGATCTTAACACTAGATTTTTTCATGCTAAGGCATCAGCGAGAAAGAAGCGGAATTTTTTGAATGGTCTTGTGGATGGCAGTGGGACTTTACGGGTGGGGGATAGTGAGATGGAGGGGATTATTTCCACGTATTTTTCTGAGCTGTTTACTAGTGCTCAACCTTCTGCGCAGCAAATGGAGGTTGTTTTGAATTCGGTGGAGTCTCGTTTACCGTTGACTTTGAGGGAGGAGCTGGATAGGCCTTTTACGGCTGAGGAAGTCAGGGTGGCTTTGTTTCAAATGCCGCCGGATAAGTCTCCAGGTGTTGACGGATTCCCTGCTGATTTCTTTCAGCGTTTTTGGGAGGTGGTGGGTGGTGATGTTACTAAATTGTGCCTGGATTGTCTTAACGAGGGGAAATCGGTGGAAGGGATTAACCACTCATTGCTTTGCCTTATTCCGAAAGTGAAGAGTGTTGAGAGGATGACTGATATTCGGCCCATCAGTCTTTGCAATGTTGTGTACAAGTGTATTTCTAAGTCCCTTGCTAATCGGTTGCGAACGGTACTGGGTTTTGTGATCGATGATACGCAAAGCGCTTTTATTTCGGGGCGTCTAATTACCGACAATGCCATGGTCGGATTCGAGTGTTTGCATGCGCTTCGAAGGAAGGTTAATGGGAAAAAGAGAGGTTTTATGTCTCTTAAGTTAGATATGTCGAAGGCCTACGATAGGGTGGAATGGAATTTTGTTGAAGGAATGATGCGTCGGTTGGGTTTCTCTGAAAATTGGATTTCAAAGATTATGAATTGTGTGTCTACGGTTTCTTACTCTTTTATCTTGAATGGGCAAATTAGGGGGTATATCAAACCTTCTCGGGGCTTACGTCAGGGGGACCCTTTGTCCCCGTATCTTTTCTTATTATGTGCTCAGGGGCTCTCCAGTTTGATCTCTTCGGCTGAGAGGTGTGGGGATTTTGCGGGCTTTCGGTGTAGTCGGTGGGGTCCAAAAATCACTCACTTATTTTTTGCGGATGACAGCCTTTTATTTACTAGGGCGACCTTGGCTGAGTGTTCCAATTTAAAGCGGCTGCTGGGTTTCTATTCGGTGGCGTCTGGGCAGTTAGTGAATTTTGGAAAATCGGCTGTTTGTTTTAGTAAGCAGATTTCGGGGGATTCTCGAAACATTTTGGCTGCGGTTTTAGGTATGGAGATTGTGGAGCAGCATGATAGATATTTGGGCCTTCCTTGTGTGGTGGGAAAAAATAAGCGGGTGGTTTTTGATGGGATTAAGGAACGGGTGTGGAAAAAAATTCAAAGTTGGAGTACTCGTTTTTTTTCTGGTGGTGGCCGTGAGGTGCTCATTAAGGCGGTCCTCCAATCTATCCCGGTTTACTCGATGAATCTCTTTCGTCTCCCTAAGGCGCTAATTTCGGGTCTTCATAGTCTTTGTGCTAAGTTTTGGTGGGGGGGAAACGGTCCTAAGCGAAAGATGCATTGGTGTTCTTGGGAGACTCTTTGTAAGGCAAAGTGGGAGGGGGGGCTTGGGTTTAGGGACTTGGGGGATTTTAATAAGGCTATGATTGCTAAACAATGTTGGCGCATTATCAATAATCCTAATTCGTTGGTGTCTCGGGTGCTTAAGGGATGTTATTTTCCAGAGACGTCTCTTTTGGATGCAAAAATTGGGAAGGTTGGTTATTTCCTCTGGAAAAGCTTGGTTTGGGGTAGGGAATTGATTTCGAAAGGTTCGAGGTGGAGAGTGGGTGGTGGGAAGACTATTAGGGTGTATAAAGATAGATGGATCCCTCGTGTTTCGACTTTCAAAATTTCTTCGCCTCCAGTTTTGAATGAAAATATTTGTGTTGATTTTTTGAAATTGGCGGATGGCTCCTGGAATAGTGTTTTGGTGAGAAATTCTTTCTCTGAGGAGGAGGCTGATGCAATTTTAGGCCTGCCTTCCGGTAGTTTTCTGGAGGAGGATAGTCTCCTTTGGCATTATGATATTTCAGGAAGTTTCTCGGTTCGTAGTGGTTACTGGTTGGCGAGAGATGTGGAGTCTCGGTCCGGTGGGTCTGGTTTGAGCTCGTCTGTCTCCTGGTGGAAGTTTCTTTGGAGGCTTCGCATCCCTCCAAAGGTAAAGATTTTTATGTGGAAAGCTGTCAATAACTGGATTCCTACGGCGGTTAATTTGATTTCTCATGGCATGAAGATTGACCCCTGGTGCAAGTTGTGCTCCTCGAAGGCAGAATCTTCTGTTCATGCGCTCTGGTGCTGTGCGAGTCTTCTTCGTGTTAGACGTGGGTGTTTGGTTGGGGGTCATGTTAAAGATTTCGCTCCTCTGTCTTTCTTTGACTTCGTGTTGCTTTGTAGAGCCAAGGTGGATGTCGACTATTTTGAATTTTTGTGTATTGTTTGGTGGAGGGTCTGGTTTATCAGGAATCAGGTGGTTCATAATTTGGATGGTTTGGCCGACTCTGATATCATAGCTTGGGCGTCCAGTTTCATTCATGCTTATCGGGATTCTCTTGCGTTGAGTAGCTCCTCATCTGTGCTTCAGCGTGTGGTGCCGAAATGGCAGGCTCCTCCGGTTGGAACTTACAAGATTAACTCGGATGCTGCGGTGGATAGTCGGAGAAAGATTACGGGGATTGGAGTGGTGATCAGGAATAATTTAGGCCATGTTATGGCGTGTTTGTGCCAGTCCTTTCCGGGTGTTCTCCAGCCTCCAGTTGCTGAAGCGGTGGCTGTTTTGAGGGGTTTACGGCTGGCTTTGGAAGCTGGTCTTTATCCGGCTTTGCTGGAATCGGATGCGTTATCGGTGGTGAAGATGATTAATGAGAGGGTTATTCCTTGCGCGGATATTGGTATTGTGTTACATGATATTCTTGTTGAGCTTGGGAATCCTTGTTTTAATTCAGTTTCTTTTGTTCCTAGGTTAGCGAATTGTGTTGCTCATAACCTCGCCAAGTTGGCTCTTGGTTCTGAGGGTGAGTTTGTTTGGTTGGAAGACTGTCCCCTCGCGGTGCAGAGTCTTGTTTCGGGCGATTGCCCCTCTCTTTTGTAATGTTCTGTTTTAATGAATTTTCTTTCAAAAAAAAAAAAAAAATGTGTTAATGACGTAAAATTAGACATGGTATGAGTAGTAACTGTGTTTATATTTCTCAATATTGTCTTCTTGTTCTTAATTTGCTTATTTTACGCATCTACATAGAAAATCGGGAGCTCCTTTCGCAGCCCTTTTTTTTTTTTTTTCATTGATTTTCTTTTATACAAAAGGACTCAAGCTGGAAAAGTGTTGCAAAGTGGGTAGAGGTTTATCTTATTTGGCTATTATTAAATTATCGTAATACGTTTTCTTTCATACTCAACAGTTACTCGCACTATAATGACAAAAGTTGTTGCATTAATTTTACAAAAATTGGTATTAGTGGACAACATTTGAATCTTACCGTGGATGACATTTTACTTGGTTTGATGGTAAAAAAACATCCATAAACATTTATTTTTTTTACAATAAATATCAAGGACATGTTTCTTTTCTCCTTCTGAATTCATTTACAGATCAATTATAAATTAATTAGAATAGATTACACAAATCAGAGGCTTCGTGTATAAATTTCGCTACATATTTGGACTACAAACCTATAACTGCACGCATCCCACTTCATGGCAAAACTTTTACAGGAACACACCTCTAACTGTTCCTGCTTTATTTATCCCAAACTTCTTAAGTTCTACCCATCTAACGTTCTATGCGCAGCCGACTAATTTCAGCTCGAAAAGCAGGGCTGGAAGTTAGGGTCCGATGTGCAAGAGTTCGTATGTCTTCCCGTGAACAATCTTGTGATATGCGAACCAGCTCCCACAAGGCTCCACCGGTAATCATATCTTTGGCATTCACTTCTGAAACAGGAAGTTTACCCTTATAATAACAGCATTAAATGTGAGATCAGTCACTTCAAAATGTTTTAAAGAGGCAAACTTACCATGTTGTGCTAAGTGGCAGAGAGCAAGCTCTATATGGCGCCGGATTATTGAGGCTCCATTGTTAGCATTCTGTACAATCCATGAAAGTGCACCATCCTCAATCAGAAGAGACTTTCCGGTTTTAGTTCCTGTTCCATTAACAATCCAAATAAAATCAGATTAAACAAGATCAAATTACATATGCTTCAAGAAAAAGATTATATACAGTCAAACTCGTGTTAAACATACCATAAAGCACAAACTAATAGCATCATACATAAAAGGAAGCCAACAATTCCACGCAGCATATGACAACTGCCAACAATTCCATATGAACCAACTTACCTTGAGTTGCCGCTCTTGACTCGCATTTAGCGAAGTTTGCTATTCCACGAGCAACTTGTGCAAGAACATCAGGATGTCCACATCTAACCATTCCTAGCAAGGCCTTGATACCTCCTTCACCTCTTAATTTGGTCTGCAGCTTATCTACACAACGAAATATCCCAGTATTTAATTACAGCAGCATACTGAGTATCAGAAGCTTAAGTGAACTTTTCATTTAATAACATTATTGGACGAACAATATTTGTATTTCAACTCTCGAACAAGCACACCATGGCCATCAAAATAGACTCTTTTACCCACAGTTCTAACACCAAAAAACTAGCAGAGATGAACTTTAGATCAAGCAGTTTACCATTGCCACAGAGATTAGCTATTGCTCCAGCGATCATTCGAAGGGTTTGAGGATCCTCAGCATTTGCTGCTGTCATCGACAACAACCTAATCCCCCCTTGAGTCATTATGAGTTCTTGATTGGTCTCTGATAGGGTGAAGAAACTATTTTAGATGTAATAGAGTAGAAAATCAAAGTAGAAAGAACCAGTGAAAAAGTTGCAATTATATCATGTATTACAAACAACCAAGTAAATGATTTAATACCATTCATTGCAAGATTGGCTATTGCACCAGCTGCGACTCTATGAATGGTTTCATCCTCTGAGGTTCTAAGCAGCATCAGCAAGGATGAAAGACCGCCAGCTTCTACAATCTTCGCCTGGTTTAATTCTGCACATCAACAAAGAAATTTATATGAACTACACGATAAACAATGTTGAACTAACTGCTGCCCAAGTCACATAAGTACATGATACCCAAAAATCCCTCATCTTTTCTTCGACAACAGGACTCCAAACCAGGGACCCCTACTAGACCGTACAACCTTAGTAGTCAGGCACATTGTACAATACAATATCTCAGGTAGGTGGTCCTGAGTGGATTTAGACCCTTTGCCATTTTGATAAAAAAAGCCAAAGGTCTTAATAAACCTATCCCTTGGGGTTCTGCGCAAAGAGTTTGAAGCTATCCCATAGTCATATCCATAGGATGTAATAACATTTAGTAGAAAACGCAGCTGACAAGAACTTAAAGATTAACAACTAAAAAAAAGAACTTAAAGATTAAGATACATCAATAACTTAATAAATGTTAAGTTAGAAACATGTTCAGATTCTAATTGCTTAAGATGCTTGTAAAACAAGATAGCAGTGTTAGGACAAGAAGTTAAATGAGTTGTAAAGTAGAAGGGCACCTTCAGAAGCAAGATTTGCTACCACTTTCACAGCATGAATTTGCACATCAGTATCTTCTGCTTCAAGCAATGACAAAATTTTGTGCAATCCCACTGTAGAAGTATTCAATTTTATTAGGAAAAATGAACAATAAAATATCTGATAGATGAACTCATATATTTAACAATCAGCTAAAGAAAAATATCAGTTTAGGCCCTGATTCAACCTTGTTCGAAGAGTTTGGCAATTGAGGCCTTCTCTCCATTTCCTGAATCTTTGGGCTGTTGATTCCTAACTTCAGTCATGAGAGAATCTAGACTGCCAGGACCATTAGCAGATCCACCTCTGTCAAGTCTTTTACTAGTCTACAAAAGCATACATCAATCTAAATTCAGATTTCAGATGGTATATTGGTGAAGGCATGTCTTATGCAAAATATATATATATATATATATATATATATATATATGCTTGAAAACGCAATATGCTTTGCAAATGGTTATTTTCTGACAGTATATATTCCCAAAAGTTAAAATCCCTAAAAATCACAAATTCATAACAATTTGAAGTCCCAGAAGTTGAGAATAATGTCAAATTACGAATATAAATTCCCTGCAGTCAATAAATTATTAAATTGAAATTGGATGGAGACAGGTTATGAAGATATGCCTGAATGTTCAAGCTCATGACACTCAGTTAAGGTTATCAACTAGTACCCTTGCGATAATGGAAAGGAGCCTTCAACACCAGTCACCAGTGTACGACTTCTTAATTGAACAACATTTCAGTCATGTAATGTAAACCTGAAGAAGCCTCATTACTCCAAAAGTTCCAATTTGGAACTTTGAATCATGTTACCAAACCATCCACTGATATAATTAGCACCACAGTTTCTGTTAATGAAGGCTGGAAAAAATGTGCTTTGACCAGTCACATGACCAAACTGAAACTGAACCACAGTCAACAAACAAAACTAACCCTCACAAGTGTGTTTTAAAATCAAAGTTTTAAGAAAAAACTCAATTCTACAAAACGATGTTCTCTCAAGTAAGTTTCAATAGTAGCTTTTCAACCATCATTATCTTTTCTATTCTTGACAAATTACTTGACAAATTATCTCAAACAAGTAATTTGTCAAATTCACAACTTAGAACACGAAGAAGAAATGTTGGGGGGACTTGAACCCAAGAGTTATGGTACAACAAAGCTCTGATACCAAGTTCAGAAAGCATAAAAAAACATAAGAAGAAATGAGTAGAAGAGAAAATTTTGAGAGTTGTATTATTCAATCAAAGGTACTTTGAATTTATAGTACTAGGCCTAGAGAAGAAAAAGAAAGTAGAATCAATTTAGAATCAATCACCCAACAATTACTCAATCAAGCTAATTTGGAGGCCTAATTGAAGCTATAATTTTTATTTTTATTTTGAAATATTACAATATTTTCAAGATTGGAGGGAGGGGGCATGACTCGAACCTAAAACCTCTTGGATGTAGGTGTGAATGGGCTTACCACTGAGCCAGCCTCATCTTGTCTAATTGAAGCTATAATTAACAGGTGGACTTAACAATAATGATTCCCAAAACCAATTCAAAACACCAATTTCAATCAATTTCCATACACTATCCGTTTATTCAATTACTACTAAACAACTCCAAGGAATTAAGAACCTTGACATTCTACCTCGTTAACAAAAAGATTCTTTGTAGGATCTAAACTTTGGTTACTTGATAAAAGGAGAAAGAACAATGATAAAAGACGAGACTAAGAGGATATCATGTTGAAGTAATTAACATTGAGATAATAAAAAGTACAAACCAAGATTAATCAAACAAACTGATAGTTTCTACATACAACATACCTCATCAGCTTCAAAACTCAATTGCAGCAACTGACTTTGCAGTATTGCTATTTCCCCTTCAAGTTTATTTTTCTGCTGTGTCTCATCCTCCAGCATTTCACGAAGTTTTAAGATCTCTGTATTTCCTGATGCCTAGTATCAAGGTATAGCACTATGTAACAAACACCAAGGCAAAAGATGGGTTGGGGGAAGAGAAGAAAAGGGCAGAAGAGGCAGCAGAAATAAGAGATATTATGAATGGGCACAAAATATACCTCTGATCTTTTCCATTGAGCAACTTGACTTTTAAGGTTATTAACTTCCCCCTCAGCAGCCTTCCTTGATTGAGTTTCTTTTAGAAGCAATTTTTTAACCTCAGCAAGTTCCTCAACCACCGATGCCATGGAATCCTATGTAGCAAAACAAAAAATGGTTGACATGTTAAGAGATTGTTTACCAAGTTAGCTATTACTATTATTGAAGGGCAAGTAGGGGAAAAGGGAAAACTGGGATGATAAAAGGGTGTTTTTGGCTGACTATAGCAGTAACATGATATAACATCCATATTTTGAGAGAGAGCTGAAGGTTACTTCTTAAAATGCATAAGCAGTAGATCAGTATGTTGAAATTTATAGTTGTCAGCCAATCTATAAACAAGATCCCTTTTCAGTTATTATAGTAAGGTTTAGAAAAAGCAAGAAACCCTAACACTCCATAAGAAGGTTTAAGCAATAAAAGAAGTTAACATTCAAAAGATATAAGTTATTAACACAATTCATATTTCACCCATCTAATAGAAGGAATACTTAAAGCTGTTTTTGCCTTTATCAATCATCAATAGCATAGCCAAGAACAGTTCAATAGAGAAATATTCACACACAATGAAAGTATACCCAAAGAGTTTTCTTTCGAGCTCCACAGCATAGGCTATTAATGTACCAAATTTTATAACCACAAGTGATTATTCTCTAGACCCTGTCCAATAAGGCCTTGTTACCTCCTTCATTGACTAATCCCCATCGATCACACCCATTCTTCAATTTTCAACTCCCTAAACAATCTTTCATGTCGTCACCCAAACCTCAATAATAAAAGGGAATTTAAAAAAAAAATTGAAGTTAGAAAATTATTAAGGTATTAATTTTATTAGATAATGATTTTATAATATATTATACAATTATTAATAATAAATAAGGTAAAAAAATATAAATGTATTATATAATAATAATTAATAAAAATAAAAAACCGATTATTATTTTATACTTATTTCTCTTTTTATGTATACTTTACTGTTTGTTTTTGTTTTTGTTGAACAAAAAAAAATATGAATCTGAAGGTCAATTTCTAAAGAAAAAATAGCGAATTACTAGAAGATTAATACCCAATATATAAATAATAAAAGATAGAAGAAAATGCCATGAAAAGAGTTTAATACTCCATGTTAAAATTAAATAATGCTTTCATTTATGACGGCTCACCGCTCACTAGGTAACCCATTAGATCACAATGACTGGTATTTAGTTGTATTGGAAAAAAAAAAAAAAAAAAAAACTAGATTAGGCAAACAAATTTAAATTCTGATATTTGTTCCATTAGTGTCCTCACATCAAGGTTTCTTTATTGTTCGTCATAGAGGTGGGGTGGCTATCAAGAAACAAAGTGCATCCATTATCTCCAACTAAAACTCAATTCCCTTCTAAAGTACAGAAGAACTGATGACAGAAAAGATTAGGTTGAAGATAAGCCTACGACAAAAAGTAACAGAAAAGATAACGAGATGGAATTAGGGCATTCAGAGTTTACTTTTTTACATTTACAGTAAACTTAAAAATGCATCTACACCATATATCATAATTTACTACTAATAAAGTTCTATTAAACTTTTACCTTCCCATTAGATGCTACATCGGAGCTGTAATCTTTGGATCCAGACATGATTCTTTCACTGCCTTGCTTTTGCTGATTCATAATCCATTTTTCCTCGAGCTTTTTTATTGACTCCATATAGTCTTTCTGATATTTCAATCTTTCTTTCTACAGAGAAGAAAAGGTGGACTTTAGTGTAAAGTGAGAAATTTATCTATCTCGTAACACTAGAATGAGCAAAAGGCAAAGAAATTTGTTTAATGATGAAAATGGAACTAAAAGAATTGTGAAGTCAACAGTTTGAATAGTGACACAAGCAGTAATCTCAATGACTGCTTTAAACAATAATACCATCATGAGTACTTCAACTTTGAGTGTAAGAATAAAAAGATTATAAAAGATGAGCTAGAAATAAAATAAATACATGGTAAGAGAAGGAAAAAAATATTGAATCACTAAGAATCCATGCCTTAAGCAACCAAATAACTTAAGGTTACATTAATCAAAACCTAAGATAATACTAGCTTACATAGTTACATATACAATTCTTTAGCTCATCATGATAGGAACCGTTCAGAAACTAGGAATCAAATAAACTAACCAATAATCAATTCAGACTCAGCATAAGACCCCAGTAGACTTTTAAAAGTAATTAGTAAATTGCAAAAATATCCCTACATCAATAAATATATCTATAACTGGACTGAAAATAATAAGACTTTAATTGCTACCAGTGACATTTTCCCTTAAGACCAAACAGTTATCTTTGTTGTTGATGAGCCCCTTGTAAAAGGTGTCGAAAGAGAATAGTTTTTCTCTAACCATGCCTATATATTCCATGTTGGTATTTGCATTGCACACTATAAGCGTGTTACAAAGTTTTATTCACTCCAAGCACTTACCTCCAATGCATCTTCATAGTTCCTTTCAGCCTCAGAAATCCGATTTTGAGCTTCTATAGTTATTCTTTCAATTTCATCCTCAAATGTTTTCTGCTTCCTTTCATTTTCTATAATGAGTTTGTCTAGTTGTATGTCTAGCCTTCTAGACAAACTTTTGTAATCGAATTCTTCCTTTAATTTCAACATATTCTCTACCTTCATAGCCTGTATGAGACAAAATTTGATCATCTTCAGATTAATCAAAAGGCACAAGTTATACACAAACAAATCCCTATTGAATATATTCATGCCGGCATATAGTATACAGCCAATACCCAAGCAGACATGAGCTGTCAAACAGAAATATTAAAATTCTTTTATGACATTGGTGGAGGTATAGAAATGAGCATATGATGACTACAACTAGTTCAGAGAAGCAAAACCTACCCTCTGTCCAAACATTATAGTACTTGCTGTCTCTCCTCGATGACGTGGTGATGGACCAATAGTAACAACCAGTGAAGTTCTTGCTGTGCCTGTTAAAGATTAACAATGTCAGGACCCATGACTCAGGAAGCAAAGTCAAAGAGTTAACAGATGGGCTCTGTGATAGAATGCACTGCCTACAACATACAACTTAAGGCATAGTTCCTAATCATGATGATAATTATTATAGTACTTAAATACTATTGTCAGGCTCTTTCCTTATAGCATAAGCTATAGGGCTTAGCAGTTCCTAACATGGTATTCGAGCCTTGTTTTACCAAGAGTATCTGGGTTCAAGTCCCCCACGTGATTATTGTTATATGTTATTTGAATTCATTATTATGTATTTGTGTTTGGGCTCAAGCCATGTAGCAAGTCCGTCAATCTTGCACATTAGGTGTGTTAGATTGGGCCATTTCCTAACAGTTTAAGCTTTTAGGTCTAACAATTACTAACAATAATAAATCCTGCAGATAGCCTCTGCCTAAGAGATCCACATAGAAATAATCAGCATGATAAAATAACTCTTGTAGCCAGGACCAAACATTTTCACTGCCATCTCAAGAAATTTTACCCAAAACAGTGTGTTTATAGTTTAGGATGTGCTTTATTATTAAACCATCCAACTTCCATGTATAAATATAAATATGGCCTGATACTACTTATGTATAGATATAGATTTCTTATTTTTGGATTGTAAAGCCCCTATAGTGGACTACTGGTCCACTTCTTTTCTTTTAATAAAATTTTCAGTAGCTTATCAAGAAAATCATCCAGCTTATATGTCACATTAAACCGCACCATAAGGTATAAATCCAGTCCTCTAAGAGCCAGCCAGATTCCATGTTATGACAAGGTCAAAGTCAAGGCTCAAAACATTTTCATTTATAATTCAATTATTATTGCATTTAGTTCAAGGAAAGATGTACAGGACTAATCTGATTTCCATTTGACTTACCTCCAAATGAATCCCGGAGCAGTCTAGTGAGCTTTGAATCACGAACTGGAACATGTGAACTACCCTCTGCAAGAGCATTGATGCATTTCCCTAATGCACTCAAGGAAAGATTGATAGATTTGGCTTCTTCAAGTGTATGTCCCTCACTCCCTGCAAAATAACAAATGAAGTTCAAAATGTTGGAAGTTGAGACCTGACAAACTATGCCAAAAAAAAGAAAAAAAGTTGCAAGAGAACAAGAAAACATGAGTTTGATTTATTTAGTATATTCTACCAGATCTCTGAGCTTATGGCAACGAAATAAAAACACTACATAGAATTCCATTGTTTTTTAATTAAAACTCAGAGACAACTAGTAACTCATATATTGTCCTTATTTAGCACAGTCCAACTAGTATAGAGATGCTGTCAACTAAACAGAAATGTCTCAACACAAGCAAATGTGAAATTCATCAGATTATTTTATCAGTAAAATACAATGTGTGCAGGATGACAGAAATATTTGAGTAATTTATTAATATTTGCTCTGAATCGTATTGTTCACTTAAACTGTCTATTTAAAGGCCCAAAGTCTTTTAAAGCATAATTTTGCTGCACCAAAAAGAAAGGGAAAGTAGAAGCTATCCAAAGTATTAAGTTCATAATTTATCAACCTTTAGTAGAATAACCTAGCTTTCCATATGAAGACAGAAGCGGACATTAACAAACAGCATAATAAAATAATCCATCAATAAGAGGATGAGGTGAAGAAACTTAGGTCCATTAGTTATATGCACGAACCTGACTTATCAATGCGCTCTGAGCCAGCGAGATCCACAACAACTAGCTTTCCCTTTCGAACAATAGGAGGCTTTAGAGTTTTAACCATCTGGGTGCCATTACCATTTTCACCTGAATGAGTTATATCCCTTCCCTCAACAGACCTCTTTACTTGTACCTGAGAAGAAACAGTTCAAACAATTGCCAAATAAGTTTTTAGCAATCCAATTGAAAAAAAAAAAACTCATGAATCGGTATAGTCAATAAATTCACCATCAAAATAGCGTGACTACGCGACGATGTAGTGTTCAGTTTTGTATTTGCAGCAAAGCGGTTAGCTTCTCCTATTCTTAGTAATTCCATAAAACTCTGTTGGTCCCTAATCTCAACCACGTTGGCCCCAGGTAGTGAAACATCTCCTGTTTTGGGGTCTTCCACAATAGAAATGTTATCATTTGAAGGGTCAAGAAGGTCTTGTATAGTCTCCATATAAAGCTGCAGATAAAGTTCAAAAACAAGAATATTAGGCAGATCACAGCATCTGTAACAGGTATGAGAAAACATTTAACCAGTTCTTCACATAACATGTCGTAATAAGAATTAAGATACATTTATATTGATTACAAAGTCAGTAATTGTTGAACTTCAAGTAAAATATTGGAAGCAATCACTATATCCAAAACATAAAACAAAGATCTGCCTAAAGGCCAAGAACCTGCAAGTACGAGACTGTGAGGGAATCAGTCTCTAAAGAAACATCTGCCAGAATATCCTCCATAGCCCGCACCATTATTCCACGAGAAGCCTTATCTTCTTCTCCAAGTCGCCCAAGAGTATATGTTTTACCGGTACCAGTCTGTCCATATGCCATGATTGTTCCGTTGTAGCCATCCAGGACACTCTTAAAAAGAAAATAATAACAAGTGCATGTCACTACGAGGGCAGCCCACAAAAAATATGTTTCTTCATATGTATCTACATAGGGATCTAGGTATGAATTAAACGCTTTATATGTATGCTTTTTAAGAATTCCTAAGACCAAATTGACTAACAAAGCTACCAAAAGAGAAACAACTTAGGAATTTTCCAAGCTTGTTCCATTTCAAGTTTTTTTTTTCCTTATATGCATCATCCACCATCAATAATTATATATGAAAGTGTAATAATTAAAACTGATGTACAAATAGCTTAATCCAGGCAGAAGAAAATCTTTAACATAGGCACACCTCCACAACAGGTTTTGCAACAACTTCATAAACACGTTTTTGTGATGCAAACTCAGTAAGCACTTCATCGAACTCGTAGGTGTCAGCGTCCCAGTTGTTTTTTCGAAGTTTCAACCTTTTAAGCTGAAACAGAATGAAGAAACTATGCATTATCATACCATGACAGAAGAAAATCATGCATCAAATAGTTAACCATCGGAAACCACATGTAATTATACATGTAAAATTTGAATTAAAGTACCTCAGGCTGCAATTCAACACAATCAGCAAAATCAGCATCTGCCACCATTTCCTCTTCATTACGCGACCGCAATCTTACAGCCACTCGAACTCTCCCAAGAACTGCAAACAAGCATAGAAACATCAAACAAACAACATGAGTACCCAAGTTATATATAGAAAATCATTCTAGCCACTCCTTCAACAAATAGAATCAAATCAAATTAGGACATGATGTTGGAGATCCTAGTGATCTATGTTATCATGGAGCTTAATTAAGTGCAACAATACTTTCGTGGTAACTTAAATACTCCAAACTCTAAAATCAAAGTAAAGATGTGCATTGAGTAAAATAGTGTGTGTGTGTGTGCGCGCACGTGTGTATAGGAAAATGTTAACATGTGCCCTTAGGGCGGCACATGTTAAGGATCAAAAAAGTGACAAAAAATATTTCTTTTTTCAAGACACAGGAAGTTGTGCATTGATGTATTGAAAGAATAAATATGAATTGTTAATTTAAACTTCTAGGCATATTTTAAGACCTCTGCTTTATCAAATTCTCATATTTTGGTTAGAGTTTTCTTGTCGAAGTTGAGTGAATCGACATCAGAACCTCATGATTTTCTACTTGTTGGTTTCATCATTGAAATGATGATGATTGTATCTGAAACCACTAGAGTTGATCTATGCAAATAGAATTTTGAACATTCCAATAGCAAAGCAAAGGAAAAAATCTTAGACTGCATGAGACTACACAAAAAAAAGGCATAGAATTGGAATTGGAGGTTGTCTTCTTCAGAAAAATCAGAAACTACAATCTTCAATTCATCCAATTGCAATTCCAAAACTCTCCATACTGCCCAAACACAGCATAAATGGAAACTCTCTCAAGCAACTCCACTGCAACCTAGACGTCTTGGAATCAGTAACAAAGCATACAGAACTATAAAAAAATAAATAAATAAATAAATAAAACATCAACCTTTGGACTCTCTCCTTTAAGACTCTAATAGACTAATAAACAACATCTAACATATGGCATATAATCGACAACCTTATCCACCAAAAAAGTATAATCTAATCATTTGATTTTAAAATGGGTTCAAGAGGAAAACGATTTTCAGGATACATCCAAATGCGGTCTAAGCATAAACAGTCCATCTGAGAAAAGCTCAACAGGCTATTAATTAAAACATATACATTATTCGGCCAAGAAAAACATAAATCTTTCTCGAAATCGAAGAATCAGACAATGTCAACACCAATTTCAACAAAAACAAAAACAAGTGCATGCATATATAGAACCTAAGATCTCCAATTTTGAGAAAGAAAAATCTTCAACAAACGAACCTCCGGCATCGTCTTTGGCGGCTGCAGCAGCGGCGGCGGAGCCTAAAGAAGCTGGACTACTCTTGCGGAGTCCAGAAGCAGGTAATGGCTTGGATTTGACGGCTCCCTTGGCGTTTGAATTCACGGAAAGAGGCCTATCTGTCTTTGTGAGAGAGCTCCTATGGCTGCTACCATTTCTGAAATTATTAGCCATTTCTTTTTCCAAAATGAGAGGACTTCAATAACACATTGTTGTTGAAGAGTGAAAATGTTTCTATTTGTTTCTCCGTTTGTTTGGTTTCTGATAAAAAAAAAATATGAATTATTTTTGGTTTTTTTTGGAGCGCAAGCAAAATTTGTAAAGAGTCAATATTGAAGTTACAGAGGAGGAGTATGTGTGCGTGTTTAATAGTCATGACTTCAAAAGTGGGCCAAAAACGTGACAGTGGGTCCCGGATTTAACTCTCTTTTGAAATTATTTTACAAAACTACCCTTAAAGATTTGGACAAATCACGTTATTTTGGTGACGGTGGTTTAACCATGCCAACCTCGTGAAATGACGAAATACCCCTACCACTTTCACCCGGATTGACTAATCTTGACTCGTGACTCTTGAACAAGAGATAACTTGGCTGCATTGGATACCTACGCAATCTATTTTGTTTTTGACACCAAACATATCGCGCATCGGATGCGTAATTATATACACGATGATCGGAACGGAAGATTTATGAAGTATTACTTACACGATGATCGGAACGGAAGATGCATGAAGTATTCCAATATGACAATGCTTCTTTTATTTCAAGCATAGATGACAATTTTAATTATGACTAACAACAAGCAAGGGTCCAACCAGTTGTCTAATGCTTTCCGTACAAGTTTTTATTCATGTATCATAGATGTTGAGTGTATCATAAATTGTGATAGTTTTATATATATTTTTTTTAAAATACACCATTTGATTTATTTAAATTGATCATAAAAAAAAAATTACACTATTTTTCATGGATTTTTCTTTAAAATCTTCTAGTAATAATTTTCATGTACATTATTTATATGCAAAAGGAGGTAATTGATTAAGGAAATTAATTGTATTTAAATCAAATATTAGAAAAATTCTTGAATGTCTTCTTTAAACTTAAATATTCAATTAAGAATAAATGCCGTATTTGATGTGATGTGACAATTTTTTTGTTTATTTTATTTTATAGATACATACAACAAAATAAGCTTACCATAAAGGAAATCAAAATGAGGATGAAACTACATATAAGCTTTCTATTTTTAAATAGGTAAAAAAATATATATATGTGGGATGTGTCCAAGTGCATTCAACACATCTTATATACGTCACGTCAATTTTGAAATAAATGACCTAACATAATTTTAATAGATTAGACGTATAAACCACTCAATGTGGTGTAATGGTAATGAATTCACATTCGGTTTATATGTCTCAAGTTCGAGTTTCATTTATTATGCACATCATGACCTTGGCTCCAAAAAAATTAAAGTGTATTTGAATTTAGAATTCATGAGGCGGTAAATGAAAAGCATAAAGAGTCTGAAAACACTTTTAATGGGTTCTCTTCACTTTTGTTTCAGTCGTTTTTTTTATAGCTTAAAGTATGCAATTTAATATTAAGAATAAAATATCAAATCATAATCTTCTGTTGATACAAGAGGAAACATATATTAATTGGGTATTTAATTTTTATATATTTTAGAAGTATAAGTAAAGCATAAAACAAAATTAAATAATATTACAAAAGCAACCATCTAGACATTGTAGTGTAGCTGTAAGCCATGAGAGAGCCAAAAAGAGAAGAGACTGATAAGCAAATTATGAGAGAAGAGAAAGTGAAAGAGAGTTTTTTTTTTTTTTTTTTTTTTTTTTTGCATTAAAAAGAGCAAAAGTGAGTGAAGATTTATATTATACAAAAGTACTTGGTACAGACATTCAAATTCAAATCATCCAAAAAGGAAATTAAACATCTTTTAAGAAGACCAATGCAATACCCTAATAAAAATTCAAATGAAATTTGCAAGACTAGCTTTTCCATGCCTTGGAAAAGCTGTTGAATAGCCTGTTTTGAATCCATTATAGGTCCAGTTAATTAGAGAAACAATCATACAAGGTGTGGAGACAATGAGAGGACAGTCACCCCCACTAAAGAGTAAAGAGTTTGTATGGTAGTTTTTTCTCATGACTTCAATAAGACTAAAGAAGAAAAGAAGAAAGTAGGACTTTTTAATTGCATATGGAAAACGCCTACCATAGAGTTCAATTGTTTTTTAAAAAGAGATTCCCGAAAATTATTGAGATTTGATGTAATCGATAAATAACTACGTGATAAAATGATTTATATCCAAACAGGTTAAGACGTAAAGCTATAAAGATAATAGTTGAACGAATAAATAAATGGAATGTAGCTTTAATTTCTTATTATATATTCATGATGGGTCGTGTCACGTTTATATAAACCGATGAATAAAGAAATTAATGAAGATGAGTAGGCAAAATCAAGTTTGAAAAAAAAGAAAAGGCCAACTTGTAGACTTGTAGTTTCAATGATGGGAGGTTGCATATATCAATAATGATGCAACACTTGAACCTGCTCTACCTTTCTTGACAGTTAAGATGTCAACTATCTTCACTTGATCAAGAATTCTACTTCACTCAAGTTAAAATATATAAAGGGTGTGCAAAAGATTATTGGGTAAATATGAGACCAAAAATAACATCACAAAAGGTGATTGATTATAAGGTGCGCAAAAATTGTGATGCAAGTGAAGAAAAAGGAGGCAGGAGCAATGCACCATCAAATGGTGCTAAAAGGTACACACAATGACACAACAGAGTAGTTGCTCAGTTGGATATTTCACATCACATTTCTAAAATTAATGAAAGTGAATTCTTTCTTCTTTATCTTTATGGACCCAACTCAAAAAAAGCCTACACAAGATAACCCATATCCCATACTATGGAAAAAGGTGAAAATGATATTATATATAGAAAGAGATTATTATTCCAGTTAAATTGAATTTTGATTTGTGTTCTGTGATCTAAAAGTTCAAATACCACACTTTTGAACCATTTAATCAGGGTGTCATGTGCTCCACCCACCACCACCATCACCACAACCACAGCAGCTGATCCACCACCGCAGGCCTTGTGGGTAACTTTTTTTTTTCTTTCTTTTTTTCTGATTTCACTCTGTCAAGACTAAGACTCTTCAATAAAAAGCTCTCAGAATCGGTGGCCCTGGACTTAAAGAACACAGAGTGAATTGGGGAAAAAAAAAATGCCTTAAAACAGTGATTGTCATATTGTTCAGTACCTGTCATTAGATTCGCTCCTATGTGTGCAGAGAGCACAAACACAGAAACTCTTATCAAATGAAGCAAGAAATTCTTATATTATTGTAGTACTAGTACCCCCCACATGATATGTTTTTTCCAATAGATTCATATCTGCACTGCTCATTTAAAGCCCTGGCAGAAATGATCTGGAACAAGCTTGTAATCAAATTTGCCTATTTCTTCAGGGCCCTTGGGTTCTTCTGCTACTGTAACTATGATTGGAATGAGTCGACAAGCCACCCCAAAGATTGGTATCTGTTTTACTTTTTTTTTCTTTTTCAACTTGTACATGCAAAATGGCAGCTGGCACATGCATGATGCATCGAGTCGGTCAGTGCAATGAAAAAAGGTTGCTGCAACAAATAGATTACATTTGCCAAGTAATTTGAATGACATAATTTCAAATTAGAAATAATGAATCAGAAGTTGCAACAAAATGGAGCAGATCTTGTCCATGGGATGCACAAGTAAATTCCTTGCTGGGGGATTATTTTGCATTCAACTTTCTTAAATTTCTTAGTTTGGTGAGAGCAGATCTTTAGTGAGAATTGAGATTGGTCCTGACACTGACTCTACTCCAAACTTGGTGCCTCTTGCTCTTCTTCAAGATGCTCCACAATTTCTAAATCAGATTTAGAGGCACTAATTTCAAAGGTTTAACATATAATTATTATTGTTATAGTTTCAGTTGCAGTTGCAGTTCAAATTAAACCAGTCTAATCTCAAGTTGAAGTTAATTACAACTGGGTTTTTCTCATTCATGGTTTTTCGAATATTCAAAATCAAGTTTTGATCTTTGAAGCTAGTCTGATTGTAGTAGTAGCATTCAGGATCAGGAGCCAACACTAGAACAAAATCATCACATCACAAACAGTGAAACATCCCAAAATCAAAACACTGATTGCAGATAATATCATGTCACAATTGTGTAATTTTTTGATTGAAAAAGATGTTATAGAACCTAAAAAATTTTACAACTGGGTTTTTCAAGCATTCAGGATCAGGAACTAACACTTTGTACAAGAGAGGAGCAATGTTATTGAATACAACATCCCAAACTCAAAACACTAAAAATAAGTCTCAATTGTGTAATTAGCTGATCGAAAAAGACATTTTAGAATCTAAAAATTTGATATTGAAAACAATCAAATGTATAAAAAAGACACTCCAATTAAAAGATTTTCATTGATGCACAAATTCTGACATTATCATTGATCCAGATTATTATGGAATCTCAAGTAACCTGGCTCTGTCTCAAACTCAAACTAATCCTATTTCACTTGACACATGAAAAAGAGAGGCAACAAATCAAACCTAATCTAAAACCCTAGTAGAAACCCACCCAAACCAACAACGCCAATTCGAGACCAAATTACCAGGACACCAGTTGATTTCAGAATTCAGATCCTCTCTAGCTTATCAGCCTTAACCACAGGGTTTGCCTGAGCTATAGCATCACGACCAGCACTCTTGAAATCAAACGTACACTCGTGCTTTTCCGGGTACCGATGAACGCCACAATAAGTACTCCCACACTTGCACTTGAACCCTGTCAATCCAACCTTCTTCTTGCAAGTCAAGCAGCGGTTAGCCGCCTTCGGCGGCTCTGGTTTATCACTACTACTACTACCCACCGCGGTATCGACCGCCGCGGATGGCGGCCAAGACGGTTCAATTGGTAAAGACGGCGATGAATCCGGTAAGGGTTCAGCGATTATAATACTACTTTGTTTTGGTGATTTGAGATTCAGAGATTTCTGCATAGCGGATTTCGCTGAAGCGGCTTGTTCTTCCTCGACACGAGAGTTATTGTAGCACTTGGAGCACAAGTTCATGGTAGCCGCCGTGCCGAAGAATCCGCAGCCATTGGCGCAGAGCTTTGGCTTTGGCTCCGATGGTGAGAAACTGGTTCCATCGTTTTGCTCAGAACCCATCTTCTTCTTCTTCTTTTTGTCCTTGAATCTGCAAATCGAGGTAAAGTAAAAAACTAACAATGGTTAGGGTTTTGAATCTTTTAGATTTTTGATTTTCTCGGGAAAATCTCAACAGTCAAAAGATAGAGGCGTGTAATTCGACAAGCAAAATCGTGTTTATATATAGATTTTGCATTTTGGTTGACGAGTTTGATTGAATTTCCTAATTTGAATTATAAACGTTTTTTGAATGTCTATTTTAACCTTATAATGAACGCAATTTTAAAAATTATTGTGGGGATTTTATTGTAAATAGAGCGAGGAATTCCGTGAACGACCAGGAGTCCAGTACTCGTGTAACTTGAAGGATAAGTTAAGGAAAAATACGTGCACGCGGATATAACAAGAAAATAAAAAGACAAAGCAATCCTTATAAGATTCTGTTTTACAATTGTTGTTGTTCCTATAAAACGAAGGACAAAATCGACCTTACACACCAAGTAACGACTCCGGAGCTCTCTCTCGAACAATCCGGATACGGACTGGTAATTTAATTTAATAAGTCCTTTAAATAAGATTATCAACTATTGAAATATGATCTGAACCGTTCAAACTACAGAATTTGACGCAGTAATTGAAACAATAAAACAATAAAATCAAACAGCTACTGTTACAATCTCTTCCCAAATTGCATCAAATCCATCATAAAAAAAAAAAAAAAAAAAAAAAAAAACAATCGCAAGTAGGAAAAAAAAAACATCATCAGAAACGAAACAGTTAAGGTTTAGGTAGTTCGATACCTGTTACGACCAGGAAATCTCCACCGTCGTCCTCCGTGTCTCTCGTCGCTGTCTTGATTGGTTTCTGTTTGTTACTTGATCGACAGAATTAGAGAATATTTTTGTGTGATTTCATTAAAAAAAAAAAAAAATACAGAAGGTTTTGACTATGATTTGGTCGATGGAGGGCAAGACACAAGTGAAGCAAAACACCCCTTGTTTATATGTTTGTTTCCACGGCGGCAACCCACGGTTTTATGTCGGCTTATTAGCTTAAGTAGACAGTATTTTTCGAATGTAACTCCAAATCTCGTAGGGAATTTTCTAGCTGTTCAATTTCTGTCGTGACGTCACTGTGTTATAATCGAACGGCTTGTGATTAATTTTGTGGACCTTAAAAAGAGGGTATTTAATTCCGTGATTTTGATTGGTTAAATTAATAAAAAGTTGCTTTCAAAAAAGCGAGAGCGTCTTTGCTGTGCCTTTTAGTCACCCACTCTCTTCCTTCATCAACACGCCTCTTCCCGAGACAAACCCAACGGCGAACCCGGTCCGGACCGTTTACTTATTGAACCGCTAACTCTACTTGATCCACTTGTACTAACGAACCTCTCTTTGCCGGCGAAGCAAAACAGTGGTAGCAGTTACAACACTTTGGGTCTCACGCGCACAAAAGATGCAGACACCAACTCCAATAAGAACATCTCCGACTCATACTCTGTCTCTATCGCTAAAATAGAGTTTCAAATGAGAATATTCATTCCAGATTTAATCTCTCAATTTTTTTCACTCCAACGAGAATCTCTATCATTATCTCTTCTATCTTCAAATAGTTTATATTTTCATTATTAATTTTTACTTTCTTCAATAAATTATTTTTTTATAATTTTATTTTTCAACTAAATTTTAACAACTTTCTTAAAAAAAAAAAAAATTAAAAAAAAATTAAAAAAAAAAACACCTAAATTTTAACAAATATTATTTTAATATCATTTTTTATTTATTTTTTATTTAAGGAAAGTATCTCATTGATTATGTAGAATCAATCAATATTAATTAGAATAGTTGACTAGAATCAATCAATATTAATTAGGATAGTTGATTATAATCAATTGTAATTAATTGTAATTAAGTTAATTTCCTTTTTCTCATTTGTATTAGTTGTATAAATATGTGTAATTCTCTATTCAAAAAATATACAGAAAATTCATAAATTCTTTTTTCTCAAATACCAAAATTTACATTTTTTTTTTCCAAGAAGAGCAAGGTTTCAAATTTTGATATTGTCCAATTTTCTGAGTAAAATTCATTGCCACTTAGGACCAACAGTAGTAGAATATTAAACTCAATATCCATATTATATAATGAAGTCAATGTCACACCTTCATTAGTTTCATACACGTGAAATTAATATTGTTTACAAATGCACTAATTTCATATATGTGAAACTAGTAATGTTTAAATATTTTACTAAAAAACATTATATAATGAAGCCAATGTCACATATTTATTGGTTTTATACATGTGAAACTAATATTGTTTTACAAATGCACTAGTTTCATACACGTGAAACTAGTATTGTTTTTAGGTAGATATAAAAATCATTTCAATGACCTTTCAAATTATTGATATGTTATGCTACTATTATTTATGTTCTTTTTCTTGTTTTTTCTTTTCTTTTTGCTATTTTTATTTTAATATTTTTATGCTATTGTAATTTTTATTTGGAAGTTTTAATGTCATTATATTTCTTTGTTGTTTTATAATTATTAGAGTAATTGGCACAAATCCCCCCCAGACTATACCAGCTTTTGCATGTTGCCCCCTAAATTATTTTATTAGGCACTAAACCCCCTGAACTATCACTTATTGGCAATCCTTTGGGTTTTTCCCCCCCTGAGGGGGCAACTTTAGTCTTGTTCTGCCAATAAGTGATAGTTCAGGGGGTTTAGTGCCTAATAAAATAGTTTAGGGGGCAACATGCAAAAGCTGGTATAGTCTAGGGGGGATTTGTGCCAATTACTCTAATTATTAATATGTGTAATGGTCAAAAATCTGTACATGGCCCAACTCACAAGCCCACAATTTAACAAACCATAATAAGCATTAAACACATAATAACTAACTCTTATCAGGCCCAAAGCGGCCCAACTAAATGCCCTAAGATCAAACCTAGTCCATTAGACCATTGAAAACGTGGTCAAATAATAATTTGAGATAGCAATCAAGTCAGGCGTTGCACAAATCCAAATGCTGACTAGGCCATCATTCTCCGATTCACGTAAATCAAAACGGACAATTGAATGCTCATGATTCACACTCTAATTAAGAGTCACAACTCACAAGTGATGAAGGCCCTTGAGCTCAAGAGCCTTGAGCTTCACTATAAAAACAAAACCTTTTCTCAGAGAAAGGGTCTAGTTTTGTCCTCTCTAACTCACGCGAAAGCTCTCTCAATTCATATCTACAATACATTTATTGCAGCCCTCACCTCTGCATTAATTATTGATCCATCATCCAATTTTGATCGTCCCAATTGCCCACAAAAGTCGATCAACCCAACCTGCGGTCGACTGGTGTCGAGCGAAGGTACTAAACAAGAGGTCGATCTAGTTGACCTCCGAGATCGATCGACCCACGTCCAATCAAAGAAACAATCTGGATATCAATCCCCCCAACTCCTCGAAATCCGGTGTCAACTAAATATTCGATCGACTTAAATCGATATCTAGCGTCGATCAAGCTACATCGACCTAGAGCTCGACTCAATATATCGAACAAAGTGGTTTTCTATTCTTAATTAATTCTTTCTTTTATATTGGACAAAGTGGTTTGATGTTCTCAATTATTTCTTTCATTTTATTTATCGAACATAATACTGACTTGAGCGTTGGATAGCTCCCCAAGGAAACACCTCATCACGTGGTTAGCCACCATTCTCTTTTCTTTTGTTTTACAAGTTGTCGTGCCCACCTCAACTATCGAAATTAATTGTAGATCTGATTGACCACAATATGTAAATAATATAAATTACGGTAAGATTGTAAGAATAAGTAAATTTTGATAAATAAAAATACTGTTATTAAATATTCAATATTAGTTTCATTTTAAAGATCTAGATAAGATATTTCTAATGGTATAATTTTTATGATGATAAAATTTCTAAATTAAAATTTATTATATATTAATTGAATTTAATTAAAAAGTTAAAGGGATATAAATGTCAAATAGTTGTTTATAAGGGGTAAAAATGGAATAGAAAATGTGAAAAAGTGGATTTAAATTTTCATATTTTGTACCAACAATGAAACTCTAATTTTTTTTCTTGGAAACATAAAGATAGAGTATGGTTGGAGCATGTGGAAATCTATTTTAGAGTACCATTGGAGATGTTAGCTGATAACTCTTATTTTTACACGTTGTGTAGCCCCTTACTTTTATCTTTTATGCTTGTTTTCCGGGTAAAACCAGGTATTTAACGATTTAAATAAGTGTTTCAGGATATTTTTCATCACAGGGGCTAAAGTGCAAAAATAGAGAAATATTGGGGCAAAAGTGCAATTTTTGAAAGTTGGTTTTGCGCCCTTGTTCTGCGTTAAGGGGCAGCAAAAATGGGCACAGAAAGGGACCAGAAGACCCACTTTTTGTAATTCTGCACCCTAGGGCGCAAAAGTCAAGGCGGAAAATTTGATGAAAGTTTCCTGCAGATTGCTCATCTTGCGGGGCCCATATCTCTCTCCTCCGATTGAACTGGGTTTTGTGCTATATATGGTTGGAAAGATCCAGAAGTCTTCTTTCCAACGGTTCTTTAAGATCACGATTCCAATATTTGTGGAGAGAGTTATGCTCGTTTCCATAACGGTGCGCGCTGTTGGAAAGTCATCCGCGAGACCCCCCAAAAATCTGCCACTTAAGGGCATTTTCATCTTTTCCCCTCAATTCTGACCTAAACCCTTCTCCCCACTATATATACCCCCTCTTCTCTTCAGTTTTCACAGAATCCACACTCTCCCTCTCTCTCTCCTCCGCCCAACTCTCTCTCTCTTCCATTTTTTTCACATTCTCCACCAAATAAGAAGGATCCAAGCTCCCATGGAGGTTTTTCCTCCATGGGAGCTCCCCATACATATCCAAAACTCCATTTTACACTTTCTCCATCCATTTTAGGGCAGATTGCAAGGAATAGGAGTGGTCTTTGGACCAATTTCGAGCTAGGAAGGTTTGGAGCATCTTTGGAGGACTTGTCTTCAAGGGTTTGCTCTTATTTGCTCATTTCTTTGTATTTTCTGTTTCTTTGATGTGTAACCCAGATTTGGGGAATTTTGTAAACCTACACTTGTGTAATATATGTTGTTTGTGCTTAAATTTGGTTGGGTTTTGTTTCACTCTTTGCCAATTACATGAATTTAGCTTTAATTGCAATATCCATGTGTGTGGAGGCCTGAAATTGATATGTGTCCATGATTGGGATTAGGAGTAGAGTAATTTAATGTAGGAGTAGTGTAATTTAACTTCCCATGATTGTTGATTGATTGATGGATGACCAAAATGCCATGTTTAGAGTAATTGGAGTGTTAGAGATTTAGCTCCAAAAAGTAGGAAAGGTTTCAGTTCAGGCAAGTTAGTTGCTAAATTGGCCTTGGTTCAAATCCTTATGCTTAATGGGTCTTTTTAAGACACAATTGCCCTTCCTTGGCCGGATTGGGTGATGAATTGATTTTGGGAGAATTCCCAAATCAAGAGGATGAACCCTTAACCTATATTGAATGGTCTTAATGAATAACAACCAACTTATTGCACATTGTTGTTTGGTAAACTTGTTTCCCATTTTTAGCCATCCTAGGGAGATTGATAAAACCGAATCCGTATCTAGAGTAAAGACAAACTGAATTCCTCTTGTGCTTGTGTAATTATATGGTATTTCATTGCTTAATGCTTTCACTCGGTTAGCCACCTTGTGGATGATATTTAGGCTATGTGTTATATATTGCGTGGATCACATTAACATGTCCAGCGTGATATCCTCCACATTTGACCAGACAGTGAGAGATACACTAGGCTGGCGTGTAGAGCTCGTGTGTGTGTCCCACAGTCCTTAATGAATCCAAGCATTTATGCATGGATGTAATCTCTAAGACATCGAGAGAGATTAGAGATTAATTAAGGGGACACGAGCATATAACATTCGTGTTGTATGGGTATCTCGTATTCTTAATGCTTTCACTTGGTTGCCATCCCGTATTTGGTTAGCCATTGTGAATGAATTATTGGCTGTATTATGGCCCACGCGGTTGCGCATTACATGCCCAACGAAATAACCATTGTATATGACCAGATAGTGAGAGATACACTAGGTTGGCATACATGGCTCTTGTGTGTGTGTCACGACACTTAATGAATCCATGCATTGTGTGGATATGATTTCTAAGACTCGAGAGATATTAGAGATCAATTAAGTGGACACGAGCCTATGATGTACTTGCATATTGAGGGACTAAGTGAGTCTAGAGCTTAATTAGGAGGATTGTTACGGTTGAGTCATTGCCCTAGTGTAATCACATTTCATGCATCTCTCCATTCCACCCTATCCATGTATATATTATGTTAGTTTATTTATTTATTTATAGTATTATTTACACTTTTCCGCAACCGTAACACACGAGTTCTCTCGGAGTGTTGTAATAATAGCTAGAACCGGTGACAGTCGGCGGATCCCATCTCCCTGCGGAACGATACCCTCACTTGCCGCTGTGCTAGTCCCTGTGACTCGCGCGCTAGCGAGGTCGAACTTAAATGTTCATCTTTTGACCGACATCGCAACGACATGTCGTCATTAGCCAGTGATAAAAGCAGAGGGTTTCGATCGAGCGTTGATCGCATGCGGGTTTAAAGTGAGTGCGGTGAGATCTTTAAAATGGAAAGCTAACTGACGGGCAATATAAAATCTTAAGTGCACCCGGTGCACCGGCTGAGTAAGTATCCGTTTGGAAGAGTCTCTCTACCCGCTAAAAAAGCTTCTTTTTTTTTAAATAAAAGAAAAGAAAAGAAAAAACTCTTTTCATTTTTTTTAATTATTATTATTGTTTGGTTGTCACTCATTAAAGTTTTTTTATAATTAAAAAAACTATTTTACGTCTGCCGGGAGAATCCCAAATTTAAAGTTTTTCCAAGTATATCTTTTGGAGTTTTTTTAATAATATTATAATCTCTAATATAAACCTATAATTTAATATTTGTTTGAGTATTTTGGTAATCCTATCATTAAAAATGAGCTTTTTTAATTAACAATCAAATGACCAACAGTTTTCCTTTAAAAGCTCTAGTTGTAGAAGCTCTACTGTAAAAAGATCTACTCGATAAGCTCTTCCAAACGGACTTTAATAACACCAAAATTATGTGTGTCACCGTTGTTGATGAGAATCTAAGTCATCATGGGTCTAACAGTCCTAGGAAAAAACATAATTATGGGCCCAAAAATCCCATGGAGAGTACATGAGTCAGAGTTCATCCTAGGAGATGATTGACAAAACGGGCTAAAGTCCAAACCAGATTATCTTAAGCCTCCAAATAAGAGGTCTAAGTGGTAGAACCTTGCAAGACCACCCGGAGGAAAAAGGCTTAGGGATCATCTTTACAACCTAAATAATAAATATTATCTCATCTTTATCCATTACTCTGCGGTGAGCGGGAGTTGCATTCCTATATCCTACCCTGAAAATGAAAATATAATCTCACCTTCGATGATGATCATTTAATCATTTTTTCATTAATAAAAAAAAAAAAAATACTTTGGGTCATTCAATAATTTTTTCAATAATAAAAGTAAAAAAAATAAATTTTGTTCTATGTAGGGGTGACCTAATATTTGATATTGGGTCATCCCTTCAGGAAACACAAATTTCATGTTTCGGATCATTTAATTATTTTTTCCAATAATAAATAATAATTGTGTTTCTGATAGATATGACCCGATATCGGGTGAACCCTACCCAAAGCACAAGTTTCGTGTTTCAGGTCATTTAATAATTTTTACAATTAAAACACAAATTTTGGTTGCGGTGACATGAAGACAAATGGTAGTTAAAAATTAAGTGTGTTGTGCGTGACAAACACAGAGACAAACAATACAAAGATAGGAAAACATGAGCAGGTGGAGAAAAATTAATATAGAAATTTTCTTCTCCGTGATGATACAACTCTATGTAAAGATTATGCTCTTGTAACTCGGATTCCCGATGAACGGTATGAAATCCGAAACTTTAATTTATATGTCGAATACCAATAGTTTATGATGAAGGCATGCAAAATTACTTTGCTTAATTTAGAATCATGATTCATTCGTATTGCTTTAATCATTATCTTTATTTATATCTAATTATTTTATTATTTTTATTAGTATCACTAATTAGAATTTGAAGTTCTATATCTCAAATTAATCTAACCAGAACCCAAAGTTATGTAATTCAATTTAATCAGGACCCGAATTCGTGTATTCCAATTTAATCAAGACCCAAAGTATTGGATTTCAATTTAATCAAAGAGAATCTGAAGTTCTGTATTCTAATATTTAATCAAAACCTGAAGTTATGAATTCTAAATTTAATTAATCAAATCCTAGAGTTCTGGATTCCCATATAATTGGAACCTGAAGAGGTTTGGATTCCAATATAATTATTTAGAACCTGAAGTTCATAATGTAATTAGTTGTGATTTATTATTTGAAAATAATAATCTAAATCCCAATAAATGGGAACTCTTGAATTCCAATTATGGCCCAGTTTGACATTGCTTCCCCAGCTGCTTTTGGGGCCAAAAGTGATTCCGAACCAATGATAAGGTGTTTGGTAAAATTGTAGGGAAGTGATTTTGGCCACTTTTAGCTTCTCCCAACTGAGTTTTTAAGAAGCTACAATTTGTAACTTTTGGATTTCCGCTTCCTGGGGAAGCAGTTTTCTCAAAATGCGCTACAGTGATTTTTAATGAAATTTTACCAACTTTCCTAATTTATCCTTGCCTTTCATGAAATTTACCACTGCGAAACTCACTGGACCCTTTTCACGGTAGTTTTCGCTGGTGAAAGTTGGAGATCGGTTTGGTGACGTCGGCGAGACGAAGAAGACCGTGATCTGCTGGAGACGAGTGGTGAGATGACTACGAGGCCGATTTGGTTCGTGGTGGCAGCAGTTCGTGGCGAGGTGAAGGTCTGATCTGGTTCGACCATGGCTGCCAAGCAAGAGGTTGAAGATGAAGATTTGGGGGTCTGGTTCGTGAATGTTGGAGGTTGAAGACAGAAGAAGATATGGGTTCATCAATTTTTTCCTTGATTTTTTCTAAGTTTTTCTTTGATTTTTTCTTTTAAGAAAGAAGAATATTTTTTATTTGATTTTTGTAATTGATATATATATATCCACATCATTTTCTTTGTACTTGTTATCCACAAATATTCACTAAAACTCTACAAGAAAAATCTGGAAAATGGGGATTTAAGACAACAAAATTAGATCAATGATGATTGGATCAATATTCATTTGTGTCATTTTTAGTAATTTTGCACAGTCACAACACTTTTCCTCACGGTTTACCAAACACATTGAAATTGCTTTTGGTTCTCACAACACTTTTAAAAATCAATTTACCAAATACTCAGCTGATTCTCCCCACAACAAATCCAAAAGCAATTTCCCCTACAGCAAATCTAAAAATAATCCCCCCACAGTACAACAATACCAAACTGGGTCTATATTTGGTTATGTTGGAATTTGGCGACCATAATGGGCATTGTTTTCAAACTTGAATTCCAATTATATTTAGTTATGTTGGAATTTGGCGACCATGATGGGCATTGTTTTCAAATTGAAAACAATCAATTGCATAAGCAGTTATGATTGGATAAATTGATCATACAGTTACATAAACATATAATATTGTGTATCAAGCCAATAAACATAATGATATGTGTTGCATGTGAATGTGTGTGCAATGAATTACCTAACAAAAACATATAGTTAGTATGCATACAAGTAAAATAAATAAATAAAAAAGGTGGTGTGTGTGTGTTGTGGTCTGTGTGTAAGGGTAATGCACATAGACAATAACAGTGTGTACAAAATGTGCAATATTGTATACCAAAATACAACACAACACAAACACGGAATAATTCAGCGGAACACAAGGGGTACACGTGGAATATAGAATTTGTCTCTTTTCTTTTACCAAAATATTGTGGGTTCTTGCATTGTGATTAGAGGAAGTTTTTTGAATTCGTGATTACCTTCCAACTAGTGATACAATCCGCAGATGATTCAGTTTCAGACTTAAAATTCGAATTCTCGGTGAATAGTATGTAATCTGTAAACAATTTTGTTTTATATATAGAAAACCAACAATATTTATTTTCTTTTATATATTATATATATCACCTTGGTTAATTATCATATATTCATTACAATTCATTGTTAATCGTGCTCATTCCATCCTTATTATTTGCTCTAAGAATTATTTAAGAACCCATATTTTATGGTAAATGATCTATTTGTCATATTAGATCGCTGCATAAATGAATTAACATGATTGAAGAGAACATCTTGATAATCCATACCTTAAATTTGCTTATGAAGTAGCAATTTTCTATGGTTTTAATCCATAATTTGTTCTTAAAGAAACAAGATCAAGAACGCATAATTGAAAATGATTAAGTGTAGATACTTTGTTTTTTGTGTCTGAACAAAACTCATTTATCTCACCTGACTAAATTAATTGATATTATTCCCTGAAGCGAATGCTAAGTTATCTAACAGTTATGGTGGTGTTTTTTTGGTCAATAAAAATTATTATGGCCTTAGTGATCATCATAAGAAAACCTGACCACCAGAAGTAGAATCACACCAAAACTAAAGTAAGAAAAATGATTACTATTGGTGGGTATGAGATGAAAATAGTGGTGTACCTAAAGTATACATAAATATCACGTTAATATTTTACCAAGTACATAAAAAGGCTCATGAAGAGCTAATTGTATGTTACAAAGTGAAACACAAAATGACATATATGTGATATTTTGTTATATCCTGAAGAATATTGTCTTATGCTAAAAGTATGTAATCTCTTTCTTACAATTAAGTATATCATATGATTAGAAATTGTAAATTATCATGAACTTAAAGTTCTTTAATCTCATTATTTGAAGAAAATTATGATGTATCAAATTAATGGAAATAACCTGGATATATATCCATTATAGAATCTACAGATTCTTTAATGAAAGTCCTTGAAGGACAATATGATAATACAAATTAGTCCCTGAAGGATAATATGAACAGTATAAATGTGTTAGAAAATGAAATTTTGATGGTGCAAATAAATCCACGAAGGTTAGAACAACAAATAAATAAAATCACGTCATTAGGGGGAAAAGGATACAATTAGAAAAATTAACAACGTGAAATTGCAGTTGGTATACATCATCTTTATCTTATCTTGATCTTTGTATAAATCACATAAACCTGAAGTTCAAAGAATCATTCATTTGCAAATAGCATATTCGAAAGAATTTATTTTTATTAATTGACAATATACTAACCTGGGTAATTGTTCCTGAAGAACAATTTATGCAAATGACAATAAATAAATTATTCGTTGCACACTAGAAGTGTGAAATGCGACTTTTATTTAAAATTTATTATTTCTTAAAGAGAATATGAAAGATCATGATCATGTTAAAAATAATGCTCGAGATATATGTAATCCTCATCATGGCTCCTGAAGAGTTAAATGTCTTTGAAGAGACAAAAACCTTTTTGAAAAGGTATAAAGTAATGAAATGTGATCCCCTCCCACATGAGACTCATAAATTAAAGGGATCTCAATTGCCCATGCAAAGACACGTATACTGAAAGTATATAAATATTACAGTTCCCCTCTATAGAAGTTTATGATAGCCCTTGAAGAGGCATGTGCACTGCAAACTAAAAATTGAGATTTTCCAAATTGTAAATTAATGTCAATATAAAACTATTGTTCAAAAGGCAGAGCCATAAAACTTGAAATGTTTGGACATGTAGTATAGACGCTTGAAGACGACAAACGCTTTTGTTAAAATGATTATTTGTATGAAAGTTAAGATAGAGAGATATAACTTATATCTCGAAACAAAAGGTTTATTATAAAAACCCAGTATTGATCATATGCAAATATTTTGTTGCATAAATAATATATCTATGATGAGAATAATCCCTAAAAGATTCAAAATGTCTGAAGCATATAATTCAAATTCTCGTAACTTATGTTCAATAAAGTTACAATGATTTTTACATGGTTTAAATCAATTCGGAAGAATGTGGTATGATCGTCTTAGTGAAGACCTCATAAAGAATGAAATATTTTTCCATCAATCTACTTATATTAAAAGATTATAAAAAAAAATTCAATATGGATAAGTCTCATCCTTTCAATACCTCAGTGGTAGTCTGATCTTTAGATCTTAAGAAATATCCATTCCGACTTAAAGATAATGATGAAATGATACTTAGTCCATAAGTACTGTATCTTATTGATACAGAATGCACAAGACATATCACTAAAGTTCTTCTACATTTTAAGAAAGTTGGTATATGGCATCAGTATGTGTCAACTTTGACAACTACAAGACTCATAACAAAATTTTTTTTATTTTTTTTATTTTTTATTTTTTAGGGAGTATTCTTTGTTTTAGACATATGTGTACTGTACTCTTTTTCCCTTGAATAAGTTTTGTCTCACTAGGTTTTCTTGTCGAGGTTTTTAATGAGGCAGTATTTAAGCATGTCCAATATATTTTTCATGAAGCTTGGAGGGTTTTATCATGGCAGCGTACTTCCAAGGGGGGAGTGTTGTGATAATATGGACTTATCACCACCTAGATAATTATATGTTATTATCTTGTAATTTAATAGATATCAATTGTAGAGATAATCCTCTATATGGCTATATATAGGCCAGTTATGTGATCATTCATGAGAATTAATAAGATTGACTGAAGTGATTTCTCCCTGTATTCTTTCTCTTGTTTAGTGTTTTATTCTATGATCTTGCTTTTAAGCTTTGATTTATAACATTGGATACCTCATTAGATTTTTGGGTGACAATATTAACACCCCTCATAAAAATTCAAAATTTCTAATATTCTTCTAATTATTTATAGAAGGATTGGGTTTATTAATTCCCAATGATGACAAATTATTTCTTTTCTTCTTACCCTAATTATTTCATGACAACCTAAAAAGAATTACAGGTTTCACACTTTCCTTTAATTTCTTTTATCATTTTTTGCCATCAAAGTCCTCTGCCATACTAATTATCTTCTACCAAATAAGATTGCATGGCAAGTTTATAATAATGTGTTAAAATGCTTTACCAATTAAATCATAACACACTTTTTTTTTTTTTTTTTTTAAATGTCGTTGATATGACTTTTCTTAACAATCCCATTTTTGTAGCCCATTCTTAAACCAAGGTTCGGCCCACCTCAGAGATGAGATCTCATGTGCTGGAAAATTGTCTGAAACTATTATAATAATAATAATTTTATTATCTTCCTTAAAAAAATTTAATATTTTGAACCCATGACTCATTGAATTGACTCACGAATTATAACTCATTTTATTATTTATTTATTTGATTTGTTTGGTTTCCAATGGAAGAAAAAAAAATTATAATGCAAGTGAGGTATATATATTTTGCTGACTTTGTTTCCACAATTAACCACTTCAACTTTGTGATATATATGAAATGGCAGACCCTATTGGCCCTGACTCTTTAGCAGGATGCGATCCACGCTAATGGAAGCAATCATCATTGTAACTACCTTCTTTGATGTTATGCTATAGTCTCTCTTATTCTTATATTTATTTATTATTCACAAGAAAATCATTAATGCTTATATATATATATATATATATATATATATAATACTTCTCCAATTAAAAGCGTTTTGACTTTATAATTTCAGGACGTCCAACCACATCCACACATTCACAGTGGGCCCACAGCCCCACATTAACAAATACTCACACCCAATATGAATGTGTGGCTATGGTTGGACGTCCTTATAATTTCAGGACGTCCTTATTAGAGAACCACCATATATATATATATATATATATATATATATATATATATACTCACTCGATTACATACTAAACTAATGCATGAGAACATGTTTGATTAGTTATTTAGATCACATGACATGATTTTATTAGATAGAATACATATACCGTGATACATGGAAAATTTTCTCATTATTCACATTTGTACCAATTCTATAACACACCAAAGTCTATATATATTATAGGAAAATGTTACAAGTAATTAACTTGATGACTATTTTTTTTTTTTTTTTTTTTTTTTAAGTATTTACTTGATGACTATTCTTAGACACTAATAATTAGAAGGTTTTTTTGTTTTGTTTTTTGTTGTTGTTATTAATTCATTTAGACCATTTATACTAATTCTGGATCGGACAAATTAAATCCTTATCCTATAGTCCAAGTGGTGTAATACTTCAAAAATCATGATTCATGAACAAGACATTTAGAGAGCATGTCCAGAAAAATAAAATTATATATATACAGTATATATAGAGAGAGAGTATATCATAATAATTATATAGATTCCATAAGTATATTCTTGAAATATTTGTACCACTATCTTTCGACAATGATTATACTTTCAAGTGCGTATATACACAAAATGTTACGCAACCATGACAACTATATATATATCACAATCATAATGTACAAGTTGAAAATGAATGCACCTAATTGCCGGTATCAAGATAGCCATGATGCTTCTTCTGCTATGATGATCATGATAATGGTGATGAAGAAGGCATATTCCAATTTGCAAGAGCAATCGATTACAGAATACAGACACACACATATATTGGATGGATGGATGGATAGATATAGATGGTTTGGATTGTGATCTGATGGAGAAATATCAGAGGCGGACCCATCATGATTGATGCATGTGAGCTAATACGTCAAAAATTGTGTACAAATTTTCAGGAGGATGAGAGGAAAAGAGACTCATTTCGTTGTTGACTATTTATATATATTTATAAATGTCGTGCCTCATTTTTGCGGTAGTAGTAGTGTTAGTAAACCAAGAAATAAGTGTTAGGTTTGAGTTTTGTGTGGTTCTAGTTTTGTCCTCAAAGATGCTTCTACCTTTCTCATTCAAAATCCCAATCATTACCTCTCTCAATTGTTTATTCTTACTAGTACTACTTCATTGCTTTCGATTCTCGTATTGGAAAAAAGGTTTGAGCAACACAGTAGTTTCACCCGATGACTGTTACGTTGTAGCTAGGAGTCATCGTCTCTAGACGATTTCAAACGTAACATTATATTATGAGTTCAAATCCAACATTGTTTATCCCTCATATGGGCTTTCGGAAATGTTCACATGTGATATTTGAGGGTACGTATAGTAGTATATCTGGCAGTAAAGGTTGGCGGAGGTAGGTAGTCTGGAGAAGAATTATTGTGAATGGACACAACACGTTTTTATTAAGAACTTGGGTACTACTCTACCTTCAAAAAAGAAACATGAACTGCTCAACTGCCTAAAAATAGCATGTGCTACAATCTACATAGCTACACAACAACATCAGTCCATCACCCATCATCATTTTTTATTTATTTTTTATTTTACTTTCTTTCTTCTTTTTAGGGCTTTTGGTTAGATCCACTGATTACTGTGTTTGGTTATCCTTACTTTGAAATAATGCTATGGTAGATGACAATGAGAGAATGATCTGCCTTATATAATTATTCATCATTAAAAGGTAATTGATTTTATTAATAATCAAGGATTACTAGCTGATCAAGTGATGCACACCTCCCCTTTCATGTTTGTAGTGAGAGTTTTGTGTTTTACCCTGATTATTTTACAAGTATGTATGAGAAGTTATTTCTTTGATGTTAATTAATGTGGGATTTTTATTTTTTTTATTTATTTTTTTTTATTATTTTTTTTTTTATGTGGGAGTAAACTTTTTTGAAATATTACAATAATTCAAAGGTTTTGTGTGGAAGGTAGTGAGACTCGAACCATAACCTCGTGATATGGGTGTGAGAGGCTTTATCACCGGGTCAACCTCACCTTATCTAATGTGGAAGTAACTTGTTTCTACATTTTGACGTAAGTTTTACCTATTGTTACAGATTCTTTAAGACAAGTAACAAAATGGAGAGATCCATACATGCACCTTACAATTATAAATACACATCACGAGATAATTATAGTGTATATATATAATAATTCAACTTTTGTTTGTAAAGATGAAACGTCTAAATTATACATAATATCACGATTTCTTGTAATCAAAGGAGGAGAGAAATTAATAAAAAGATGGGGAGGGGGGGTTTGCAGGCCTTCAATGTGGCATTTGACTCTTAGATATTTGTGTTCAAACCAAGTATGATGAGAAATCAAAAGTGGAGTAAAATGAAGATGCCCATTCTCTTCTTAATGGTCCACATACCTAAATCTTAAAAATAAAATAAAAAATGTTTATTTATTTTTTGGTGGTATCTATTTATCCATCTATTTAGATCAATATTTTTTTTAAAAGTTTTTTATCATTAGTAGGATTTGAACTGCTGACTTGAAAGTCATTTGCTACGCCACTAGAGGAAGAAAAAAAAAACACGTTTGATTATTGATATATATCACAAACACATCTTTATAATCGGGACTTGGGACCCCATGCTAGGGGTACTTGTTATGAAGCCATATGTAAATATGTAATTAGCCTAACCATACGTAACAAACACAAAGTACCTACGTTTAAAACAAATTCATAGTTAACTAGCAGGCTATTTTCCTAGAACGGATCAGGGACTTGTCCAATCAAGACTGTGTATGAGTAAATATAAGACAATTATGAACAATATCAGGGTTTGAACATGTGGTAGAGCTCGATTTTGAAATCCACTCAATAGACCATTGGTGATAGTCTGTCTAATTAATTATAACTAATTCTTTGAATAAAAAGTTTAAAGATCCAATCTCCATTACACCAATATCTAAAGGAAAATTGTTCCAATTTATGTTTGTGATCAATTACATTATGATGCGGATCGGGTGGCACTCTCGTATTTGGGTTGTTTGGAGCATCCAAAACGGACTGACTTTGCGGCTTCATAAATCTTTTGTATACGGGCTCATATCTTTGCGGAGGCTTTTAGTTTCTTACATAACAATTTGATGTTTCTTTTTTCCTTTTTTGATTAAAATTTGTTTTTAGCTTTTTATTTGTGGTTTTTTTTTTTTCCTGATTTCATTTAGGATCTTTAGGAGTTCAAGAGATTTGGAATTTGTTTCCTTTAAATAAATTGTATTAGGGTTCGAAGAATTAGCTTTTTGATGAATAAAAACCTATTGAGTTTTCTAAATTTTATCTCTCTTTTTTCTATTTTCTACGAAATTATAGAGTTAAGAAATACTTGATTGTTTGATCACGTGTGAGTTCCGTTTACGACTGTATCACATTACATACTATTAGTATAAAATCATGATCGGTTGAACTGGATGGTAGATTTATCAGAACTAGCAGTAGCTAGATAACCAAGAAAAAGTTAGAAGTTATAATTAGCACTTTAAAATAAAAACAACCTTTACATAGCGGTAAAACATAATGAAAATAACTAAGAAAAGGGCCCATTAAATCACTTTTTACTGCCAAATTCGAATTATTACAAGGAGCGCCCTAGAAATATATATTACTATGAGTTGCATGGGAACCATGTCAAGCATGGATATATAGAAAATTAACACTTTATGATCGATATGAATCATATGATGACAACACAGGCGTGGCATTATAGAGTTGCTTTTTTTTTTTTTTTTTTAATCTAACACAAAACTGTTCAAGGATCACCGAGATCAAAAAAATTGCATATATATGATGGAATTCGAACCCCTCACTACCAACGTGGAATATGAGAGATGCACAATATTCATAGGCTGTATAAACTAAAAAAAATTGTAAGTTAATTAGTTTTATTATAATAAAATCTAAATAATAATAATTATTATAATAAAATAATTAATTTAGGGGTAATTTAGATATTTTAAATTTTATGGTTAGTCAAACTGTCAATTAACACTTAGTCAACGAAAAGCAGAGAAAGTATGTGTAATTTTGGTAAAAGTTATATCACAGCAAAAGGCAATTCATTGAAAGAAACCCACAGGTAAAAGTTACAACACAGTGCAATATTGATTAAAATTATGGAATGTTTGTGCAATTTACCCTTCATGTTATCATGCAATTAAGAAAGATGAGAAGAAAAAAAAAAGTTAAAGAGAGTAGGGAGAATTAAAAGGGGATTGGGATATATGGAAGTAATGGAACCTTCTATATATCTTCTCTCTCATTAGGCTTTATTATATTTTGTTGCTTTCAACAAAATTGGCCGGGTTGCTTCTCTTTGCAATTATGAGTCTATCTACCATCATTACCAACTCTCTCTCTTTCATTCACATATGCCCACCAGCCCACCACATCGATCACAAACCCACCTATATTTATAGCAGTTTCATGTCTCTCTTCTCTCAAATGCCTTCCATTGATATTCTTCTTCTATCAACAAATTTATAACAACAAAACTGCGTTGCAGAAGAATGTGTACACACAACACAGACAACTACGTGCCATTTCGTTCTCTTTGTACTACATACAAGAGAAAGTATTGTCGATCAACTTCAAAACCATCTAAACTTCAAATTTATAGGCTCACCAGGTATACATACATACATATATATATATATATATATACTTCAACACACAAGTTAATTAATTAACAACTGCTTAGAAGATTTCCAATATTATATATATGACAATTTGTTTTTTTTTTTTTTTTTTTTTTTTTTTTTTTGTGAAATATATATAGCAGGAGAAGATGTGAGATAAAGGAGGAGAAAAGGGAGATGGAAGTGAAGAACTTGAAGCTGTACTTGGAGAACCAAAGTATTTTAGAAGAGAACCTGAGGCTGAGGAAGAAAGCTCATCTTCTTCACCAAGAAAACCTAGCCTTAATGTCTCAGTTTCAGAACAAGTTTTCACATTTCGATCGTTTCTCCACCACCCTTTTCCTTCTTCTACATATTTAATAAACACCACCATTCATCAATATCGAATTTTATCTGTAACCAGAGAAGAATCATATATATATTACTTCTCACTTCTCTGATCTCTCCCTGCCTCTCCCACACTGCCTTGACTTATTTATTATAAAGCATGTATATATAATTATATATGATGAATTATAATATCAACCGCGGTCGAGTTTTTTCTGATATTTCCAAAATTATTACCAAAAAAAAAAGGGTTGATTTTTAGCAAACTTAATATATATATATGATGGATATATATAATTCTAGGATTAAATACATATGTATCATGTATGTTATTATAATTCTTTCTTCAAATTATGGAATACGTGCATATATATATATCATATAGATGATCATCATCAACTAAGATTCAATGATAGTTCAATTCCTGTATTTTCAAGATATAATATAATACAAGGGAAAATGAATTTAACACGATATTCATGAAAAGAAAGTGACGAAGTTTGAGTGACTAGATGCTGCCAAAATATTCATTCTTATTTATGTCTATTTTTACAACAATGATTGATTTAAGAATAGTTTTAAGAATTATAGTTTAATATAAAGTTTTAATTATAATACAATTTCAATATAATCTCATAAAAAGTTATTAAGTTCTTTCAAAAAAAAAAAAAAGTTATTAAGTAAAATTACATTACATGTGTTTGCTGGCATAGCCCGGCGGTAAACACACCTCTCAACGAATGTTGAGATTCCAAGTTCAAATAAAAAAAATAAAAAATACAAAAGTAAAATTATGTTACATAGTATTTGAAATTTCAATCTTTTTGTGTTGTGTGTGTGTGTTATAAGAATGGTTTTTTAAAACATTATAGTTAACCACACATATTTTTATTAGGCTTAATATTAAAAACATCTCCTCACCTTTGAATTATTATTGGATGTTTAGATAAAAATGTTTTTATTTCAGAAACACCACATGCGAACTAACAAACAATGCTTTTATTTTGTAAAAGTAAAAGTGTATAATGTTCAATTCATATAATTAAAGCTTAAATAAGGACATTTTAGATTTTTTAACATCAAAACTTAATCAATTGAACCATTTAATGTTAGTCAACAGGGGATGTTTCTGAAATAAAAACATTTGTATCAAGATATCCAATAGTAGTTCAAAAGTGAGGGGAATAAAGACCCTTTTTATTATATGTTTTAGGGTTAATTGCACTAACTTACCCTTAGTTTAGTAAATATAGCAAGATTTTAAAAAGATACCTAATATTAACACAAACTCCCATTTCCACCAAGTCAATCCGTTATCTTTAACGGTTGACTAACCTTGACCTTTAGAAAGCCAAATATACCCTTGCCACATCATCCCAAACATAAAATATTTTTTAATTAAAAATTAAAAAATAAAAATTGAAAAAAACAAAACAAAACAAACAATCTATTGGCGGTGGAGCTCCATCGTCGAAAAAAACAAGAGATCTTTGATGATCTCCTTCTATCAGAGGAGATCAACTTCCTACAGTTCGTGGAGGAGACTCCTTCGCGAACTGGGGATGTTTCGGTCGGCAGTTGATAGATTTTCTTTTTATTATTATTTTTTTTCAATTTTAATTAAAAAATATTTTATGTTTTGGATGATGTAGCAAGGGTATATTTGGCTTTCTAAAGGTCAAGGTTAGTCAACCATTAAAGATAACAGACTGACTTGGTGGAAATGGAAGTTTGTATTAATATTAGGTATCTTTTTAAAATTTTGCTATATTTACTAAACTAAGGGTAAGTTAGTGCAGTTAACCCTATGTTTTATACCTTGTGTTGCGTATAAGTTTTTGTCTTTTTGATGAATGTTACATTTATGAGTATTTAAATTAAAAGGGTCGATATTAGTTTAAAAAAAAAAAATCGAAACTTTATCTTTTTCTTAACTATTATAATGAAAGTTGAGAAGAAAAAATTAGTATTTGAACTTTAGACTTCAATAATATGCCCATAAGCAACTAACCATGAGATCGACCTCAATTTTGTCTTCAATATTTTATTTAAGTAGAGATTAATTAGATGTCGATGCATCAAAATAAGATTGATGAATGATGATGATGCTCCTCTACAAGCACAAAATACACATAATTAATCTTAGGGTACGGATATTGACACCCATAAAACTTATTAATACACCCATTTTTATAAGTATACCCATGTCTAAAATTTAAAAATTAAATATTACTATAAACACCCATCATAATGCCAACAGTACCCTCATTAAAATAAATATATTCATTTTAAAACATATTATTTATAGACACTCTTAAATTATTACCACACCCAATTTATATATAAAAAAAAATCATATTGTATTTGGAATCAAATCCTTTTTAAATAATGGTCCAATTTACTTTTGGAAATATCTTGAACGTAGGAGCCTTATAAAAGGGAATAAGTATATGGGGTCAAAAGATTTTCAATTTGAAATTCTCTTATTTATACAACTATCTTAAAAAAATTTCTTATTGACATCTATAGCTATCTTTTAAAAAAAAAATGTTGATATTTACAGCTATAGTTAAAAAAATGTTGTTTTTTGATAGAGTTTATAACTATAAATAATAATAATAATAAAAAAAAAAACAACAACAATATGATAATCATGTGATGATGAGAAAATTTAATACTTGAAATAAAATTAGAGTTTAATTAGGATTTATCATAAGTTTTTTTTTTTTTTTTTTTGAAAAGTAAGTTTTTTTAAATAAAGAAATATAATTGAAAATATGGGTGTAATTAATGAGTGTATAAAGTATTTTGTTTATTTTTAATTAAAGTAACTTGTTCTTATTGGTAAATTTCTATTGGGATATTTTTATAATTAAAATTTTTAATAAAATATGGGTGTACTAATAAGTTTTATGGGTGTCAATATCGGCTCCCTTAATCTTATTAAATAAAGTTTTCTTTAATTAGTACTTTCTTTTTTTTTTTTTTTTTTTTTTTTTTTTATATCTTTCCTTTCCAAAAAAAATAAACAAAAACGAAAATCGCACCAGCATTATTAGTTGGATCTTTGATTATTAGTTTGGTTACCGAACGCATGGAGTACTTGGGCAAAAATCAATAGTTATTAAATCATTTTTAATCATGGTATTGTTAATGACAGTAGCAAAGAACCATTATTAATTCAGGCCTTTTAGCTAGAAGCAATTAATGAAACTGTGAAGGAAATTTTTAATTATCATTGACCTTCGAGAGCAATAATTTAAATTTAGGACGTTCTTAACACTAAGCCACATTGAACGGTGGTAATTGGCTAGTTGATGTACCAATTTCGAACCGACCTTGAAATAAATATACTTAAACAAGTAATAATTTTCTCCCTTTTGTCGTTTAGTTTTGGGTTTTATTTCAAATCCCATGATTGCAATCTACATAATTAATCTTTTTTATAGATAAGTTTATTGAAATTTCAAAGTTATATAGCACGAGCGGCAGCAGAAGCATTACAGTCAAAACAGCAATTATAGTAAAAATTGGTAATAATTAAATACAACGAATAACTCCAATACGTTGCATTTGTATGTTAAGAATCGAAATAGTTTAAAAAAGATTAATAAAATAATTGTATGTTAATCCACCTTGATTATATTATGTTTTTCATAATTACAGATGCAGCTTGAAACATTATGTCATCTGACTCAGACAGCTCTTCCTCAACAAACATATGCATATACTGGAAAACTATGGATTCATGAAATGGGAACACTTCCAGCATAACCATGTCCTGTTTCCTACAAAAGGTAACTGGTTTTCTTCCTCAGCATTTCAATGATACAAATATCAATGCCATATTCAAGGAGAGTAGCTTTTACCTACCCGATAGAAACGTCAAATAAGCGGGAATGATATCGTGATGGTATGATGATATGAACACTTTTAGAGATGTCAGGAGCTTTCTTCTGACGATTTGTATATGCGGAATGCAGCATAACACATTGTAGCATTACCAATCATTGTCAGGGCTGCTTGAAGAACCACCAACACCTACAGATCATTTGAGATATGTTATCTTAAGTCTCAACGATAACTATCTTAATCAAGCATAAGATAACGGGACAAATCTGCAATGTTTATCAAACAATCTAATGCTGAACAACATCGTGAGCATGGTCTGACAGTACGTAATTTAGAATCATGCACAGTATCAAAGAATGTAAAGAAAATAATAGCTGTCAACTGTCATTGTAATATGAACACAGCAGGTAAAGGAAAGTCTCTAGGCCAAAAGCACAATAATGTTGTGTGTTCCTGTAATGTAGCATATGCTGACGTGCTGTGTGTATAAATCGGGTAGGCCAGTGCGTGGCAATTTCTGAATTTAGAATTCACCCAATCTGGAACAAACTCTATTTCTCCAAAATACATGAATCCATATGAAATTATCATTTAAATTCATAGAAATATTTTATTTATCATGAAAGGCTAGTATTTATAATGATAATAATATTCTTTTATTAAGATTTTGCCCAAAAGTAAACCTAGAATTGGATCCATTTCCGCCACGGGAACCATATTGAAATCCAAATTTCAGAAACAAAAAATAAAATTAACCCAGTTTGATAGCAAGGAGATATTGTTAGTCTATGAACCAGACACTTAACTCATATCTAATCCAATCTTATAAGGAAATTAGCAAAATCTCGATAATATCTAACATATTTACCATTAAGGCTCCCTTCAATATGAACAAGCGCATTAACATGCTTAAATCTGTGTGAATACAAAGCATAATAAAACAAAACCACCTAGTAATATCATAAATGGTTTCAAGCTTTGCCTACCAATTCCCAAGAACATCTCCAATTTGTTTTCCAATGAATACTTGGGCAACACTACAATGGCAACATCTGCACTATTGTAAAATGCTACCAATGACGTGTGCCAAACCAAGGACAAAATCATTACTGGTCATTTAATATGTGAAACCAGTGATCTTCTGTCTTTCTTCACTATGCTTTCCTAATCTCGTTTTTCGTTCTCAGTTTGAATCTTTCACATATTGTAATATAATGAGTTCATGAATCATGACAATGCCAATTTGTTAGAATTTCCATAATCCATGCTGTACATATTCTTTTAGCAGAAAATTTCATTTGTTTATTAATAAATCTTCTACTTCTTCCAAGGTGTCTTTCTTAATTCTTACAAGTTGTTTGACAATTATTATGCATGTGGTTCTTACTTGATTAGCTTCAAAGCAATCTAAGGCACATGTCTGATTATTAGTCTGTTGAAAAAATATTGATGGTGAGTGGTGAAAGCAATCCCATATCTGATTTCTGGGAAACTTGAAAATAGGCATATGATGAATGGTGACGTATAATATATCACAGCGATGTTAAGCATTACAATTCTACAGGACTTAAAATCACAAAGCACAAGACACATACTTGACTTGGAATTTATTTGAACAAAAGCATCATAAAAAAATTGTCTAATTTAAACATGTGTGATATTGTAATAGGTGTATACAGTTTACTAAACAATAAACTAAATGGCCAATTAGATTGGAACCTCTCAAGAATTTTTTTCCTACAACTCAAGTAATTCATTTCAAATATATCAGTGAATGAATGACTTTATTTTAAAAGAGATAAGAGAAGTCTTTTACCTCAAGCGATTCAGAATTATAAAAGAAATGCCATGTGCACGCACAAAATGCTCCACCAAGCAAAGGTACCTAGACAATGAATTACATTAGTGAGGAAGGGAAATTTTGATGAAGAAACAGCTGAATTTCTGATGTAGCACAGATGGCAGAAATGCTGGACCGACAATTAGAAAAAAGGATGTAGTAGTACTTTACAGATTGTAGTATCTTAATTAAGGTTGAGTTCTTCTTGAGTCAAGAGAATGTTTTTAATTTCCTAGGGAAGTATCAAGGTCAAGATTACGTATTTATTTTACTAGGGCAGTCCTAAGGTCAAGAGTGTGTATTTAATCACCCTTTTGGTGTTGTAATCGGGATTATCTTATTGTTATCAATCAAAATTTGAGAATCATTCTCTCTTTTCCTGGTGGATTCCAGACTATCGTTCTTACTAAGGTTACGCTTGTAATCTTTGGTTGCTTGTGCTGCATCAACTTCTATGATTAGACAATAAGTAAGCTCTACAAGAAGAGTTAACCGTTGGTATGTAAATAAATGAAAACCGGTAAGCACCTATCGGCTCTGATCTCAGAGGTTAGTTCCTAGTTCCTACTAGATATCAGCCAGCCTCCTTGAAGAGTAAGCCAATAAAAACAAGTGACTTATCTACACCAAAGTAAGAGTCGAACTGGAGCCATCATCATTCCGACTATTTTTAAGAAGTCAACAGAGAACAACAGCATACACTAGATAAAAGTTGAATGAGATATTATTCTTACAAACATATTAACACCAAATCAACAGTGTACATGGTAAATAGCAGACAAATTACTTTGTAAACTACATGAGAGCGTAAACCAACCAATGCCAGAAGATAAAGGAGTTCAAGAATCAAAATCCTTAGTTCCTTACATTAACAAAACAACTTAATCCTTAAGTCCATTTAGCTTCTCATAAAAATTGGAAGGAGTCTAACTCATTCTATGAGATCGCGAACAAAACTGTGAACGTTGAGTTGAGGAATTTATGAGATTAGGCAATGAACTTAATTTGTGGTAGTAACTACATTTCACGGTATATTGACTTAATTACAGAAAGTAAACCTTTCCCTCCATATAATACTAAAACAAAGTAGAACAATCATATATCAATCAATAGAACTAATCAATCTGCAAAATACTTGAAGGAAATCATTAACATTGTGCTGTTCATGACTGCGAAAGGTCATGCATAAACAGAAAATCATCTACATATGATATTTATCACCAAAAACTTTGTCCATACAGCAACTATTAACAAATCAAAAATTAAGAAAACTAGAACGGTTGAAAAGAACTCACCATACCCCAGGAGAGACCCTTCCAAGATTCAAAACCAGATTTCTCTCCATATTGCCACACCAAAGCCATTGCTGTAATCCTGTTGAACAGAAAATTCACCATGGATTTTTTTTTTTAATTTATGATAGAAATTCACAAGAGCAATGTTACAAGGTCATTAACATGTTAACATTGGGTTCAGAATCAGAAAGATATCATACTACAATATAACAGAACACAATAATTAAAGAAACTTCAAATTATTGCTGCCAAATGCATCTAGTTAGCTAAACTATGCAAAAGTGCTTATCTTTCCAAGTAAAAAACTTGATACATACAACACATACACTACACACACACAGCAATACATATCTGTTTTACTTTTTTTTTCTATCTATCCTTTAGGTGCCAAACTATGACTAATAATTCAACCGAGAAAAATGAAATTCAAACCAAAATCACTAAAACCCCATAAACAGAATATCCAGAAACTAAGAAAAAGGAAAAAAGCCGCACCATTCAGCAACACTGGAGACATGTATGGCCCAAGTAGGCAAGGACAAGGCATTGGCGGGTTCAGTGAGTTGGAAAGAAGAAGCGAGCAGCTGCGGCGGCAAGTCAGCAGCTGAGGCGGGTGCGACCACCAGTGTGAGGGCCAAACCAGCTCCAAAGAGACAACCAATAGCTTTCTTTGGGTCAACAATTGTAGCTTTCTTTATGGGTTTTAGTGTTTGAGCAGAGTTAGAGGGTCTATGCGTATGAGCACACATGGGTTTTGGAGAATGCAACATTAAAGTTGTTATGGATGCCATTTCTGGGTTTTGGAGAGCCAAATTGCGAGTCAGACTGAGCTTTGATGTACGAATGGGCAAATGGCAAGCAGCGAAATTCATAAATTGGTTAAACGGTCAAGCCGTTGAAAGCCCAACTCTACAATACACTTATCAGTTATCAACATCTTCCCTTCAATTTCACTGCACAATTTCACAGTATGATAATTATTATTTTTAAACTATTACCACAAATTCGAGTTTTGAGATGGTACACGACTCGAACCTGCAAAATTATCCTTGTAATGCTGCTCCAGCTGAATAAACATTTATTACCATCGAATACAAAATACATGGTCAAGATTGGTTCACTTTTTTCTCTCTCATGCAACTTGATATTTGAATTACACTTGAAGAATGTCAAGAAAAAATAAGGACCAATGAGAGGATCCCAACTCGTAAAATACAATGTTTTTTTTTAATTTTAAAAAAAAAAAAAAACATAAAATACATGTTTATAATTGTCATTATATTGTATGTTGGACAATCAAGTGCTTAAAAAATGAGAGTTCCTCAATTATGAAATCACGTGCATATGCATGTCTGAAGCATTTTCTCTCCGATTTGTAGGAATATATATTTGACCGCACATGTATTATTAGTTCTTATAATTCTTTAAAAAAAATGTAATTTTTTTCCTTGTACTATGAAATGCATATTAATTAATACCACATAAAATAAATAGGATATATATTACAATTTTGCTTTAAAACAATTCAGCAGGGTGGTTTGTTTGTTCTCTGGTTTTAATAAAGTTTCTTTGTTTCAAAAGAAAAATAAAATCAGCAGGGTTATGTGGTTTCTTTGAAAATGCTGTTAGCAGAAATCAGAAAGGACAACAAATCAATGGGGAATCAGGAATTGCAATTGGCCTCATATATTATAATATAGGAGGGAAATATCTCATTGGTTTTATTTGTTATTTAAGAAAAAAAAAATTACATTATAAACTTACGAGTAGAGAACGAGAGATCACATTGGTGTAGATCAGTACATGTACAAGTTTTTGCAGAGCTTGGAAGATATTAGAAGTATCTTGATAATCCTCTGAACTGTTAAAAAGGACTAGTCTTGCACTCTTGCCTCCTAAAGTATCTTGATAATTATAATTCTAAATAACTGATACAAGAAATACCCCTACCATGCTTCAGACAAATGGTCTTAAGAGTGTCTTGCCTCCAAATGGTTTCAACTCTAGGAGCTCTTTGACAGCTTCACCAATGCACCCCATGCCTAAGCTCCCAAGGACAATGGATATAGATGGAAGAATTTGGAGGAATCGACAAATTTGTAGGAGTATCGTTATTGCTTGTTATTCTTTTTTCTTAGCCCAAAGCATGACAAGGGAGAATCCCATCAATGACATTATTACAGTCTGTAGATCACGGAAAAAATAGAATTCCTTATCAGTCATTTATGAGATCTAAAGCCAATTTATTTGTAAGCAAAAGGTGAAAAATCAGTCCCCTTTCATGTAAAAGTGAGGGAAACCAAGTCAACTTTTAGAAATCAAAGGAATGTAAGCCTATACAATGAAGTGTTGAGCAACTCAAGCTCCAATTGAGTTAACATATTTCTACATTCTAAATCCATGCTGCCTGGCAAAGGCCAAAGATAATTATAGCTCCCATGCCCCTTCTAGTTCCTAATGATATACTGCCAGATGATTTCAAAACTTAAACAGCTATAGCAAAATACGTGGTAGAAACCTCTAAAAGGTCATCCATCAGTTGATGAAGGATGTTAAAGAATGTGAAACAGAATCAACTAAAGGTGATTCTTCATGTAACGTTAACACATAAAGAATCCAATATAGTAATATGTCCCCAATTGGTGATGCACATTCAAAATATGCCACAAAATTAATTTATATGTGGTGGTCACTGGTCAGTCATGAAGGTAACCAGAACAAGACATATGCCTCTACCAATATAGCACAAGATCTGAAATGAACTTATCTCTAAAAAAACTACGGAAAGATAATCTGTGCAATCGTAGGGTGTTTCTGAGTCTACTTAAATCAAAGATGAAAATTTTATCAAATTAAAATTAGAAAAAGAAATGTCTTTTTTCAGATGACAAATGAAATATAACTTGTTCGAAATGGGAATCATTCACTTACAGAGATTGCCGGGGGAACACTGACAAGTGGATCTTGGAAAAACCTATTAGCAAGTGCAAGTGCCAGGAGACTGCTCTGCATTCCTGTGAGAGGAAAATTATCAGGTAGAACAATATAGAGTTGTATAATATAAAAATATTGTACCTGTCTCATAGGATAGTGTTCTTTGCAGTGCTTTCACATCATGTGCCTTGGGGAAGACAAATCCAGTAAGGACATAACCAGTAACAAATGCTGACAAGTGGAATACAATAATGAGCAACAAAATCGTTACTCCGAAAGGGGACATAACAGACTCAATGTTAAGGGCAAGTGGTGCTCCAACGCAGCAAGCTGTTACAAGTACTGAAAGTGGGGGCAAGAACGGCCGAATAGCGTTACAAATTCGGGGAAAGAACCTGTTGAGATAGATATGTAAGAGATGGCAACTTCTCCAAGAAATTCTCAATTCCAAAAGTTATAACTCGGATTTGCATCTCACCGGTTCAAAAGCAAGCCTGCAGCAATAGGTGAAACTACAATCTGCAAAATACTGGAAACCATTCCTTTTACATCAACAGGCAACCTCTTACCGATAAGCAAGAGTGACAGCATTGGTGTAACAAAAACTGCTGTAGCTGTAGACAATGATGTCATAACAATGCTTAAGGGGGCCAGTTGAGGGTCTGTCAGAAAAGTAGCATAATTTGAGAGCTGGGCGCCACTAACACAAGAAACCAACATAATCCCCGCACCTGAATCATAATTTTACATCATGTTAGTATACTCTCACCTCTTTTTGAGGGTAATACAAGCAGAACCTCACCTATAGGTGTAGGGAGACCAAAAACTGAGACTGAAATTATGCCAAAAATATATCCAAGAATTGGCTTCACCACAAATTGACCAACATAACCAGCAAAAATAGCTGCTGGTCTTGTAAAGGCTTCAAGAAAATCCTTTTCGCTGGAATTAACTCCAACAGCAAACATCAAAAACCCTAATGCAGGAGCATAGTACCTAAAAATAGATTAAACAGTAAAATCATAAGCATATGAAAGTTTACTTTATACCATTGAACACTCATATTTATTTTCATATGACCATTTATTTCTTGGCACTTTGATAAAGTCAAACTTTGTGTCGCACGTGAAAGCTACTGAGCATATCACTATAGAACTGTTAAACAAGTAAATCCTTAGAAAAACATTTACTAACCTGGTAGTAAACCATGTGAAGGAAGGCGGAAAAACAAGAGCCAACAATGTACTAGCAAGGACTACATGAGGCAGAAAGGAATTCGACTGCTTCAAGATATTCACAATGGACCGATCCTGATTAAGCACCTATAACAATAAACACAGTAACTGCAATCAATTAGACCAAAAATTACCCTGCTACAGCTACATACATATCAATCAACACAAACTACAAAACTCGAGCACCCTCGCCAACACATTTGGGACTCAACTTGAATTGAAATCTTATTAACTCATTTACAAGCAACTATCCTTTTCTCTTTTCATAGGCTTCTTAAAACATTCTACACTAAACCCTAAACCTAACAAAAAGTATGAAAATACATGTAACATAAATTCAATCAATATCTTAAAAGTTATCTACATATAAAAATCAGTAGATGTGCATATAAAATATTGTAAAATGAGAAAAGATAAGTACCTGATTAGGTTCGTTAACATTATTCGAACTCTGTTCAGAATCGAATGAACCTGAAAAGTTTTCTGATGCACATTTTCTCACCAAACACCTAGAGCTCCCAACTTTTACTATAAAAATTATCAAAGACACGCATATGAGCATTCAAACTAAAGGAGAAAAACAACGAAAATTTGAAGTGATTTTCGAGGCAAAGAAGTATACTTACAGTGAGAAATCGAATGAAAACGAACTGGGAACCCTGTAATTATAAGAGCAATATCATTAAAATTACCTGCACTATGAAAGCAAAAAATGAAAAAAAAAAAATGGCAATAATAAAAAAAAAAACCTGAAGATGAGAATGAGAGTGAGTGATTTCGCGGCAAAACAGGGATGCTATGTCTTGGAATTAAGTGGAACAAGGTTTTGTCATTGTATTGCGAGCGTTGAATTTGTAACATGTTAGTGTTTAGATTCATCTTGACAAAACAAAAACAAATTCTTGTAACAAAAGCATCAACTTTGTTGGATTGGAAACACGGGTTGTTCTTCTGTTTTGCCAGAGGAAGAATCTCAGTGAGATTCTCAACTCTCAAGTCAAATGTTGAAGAAGGTTCAGCCTAGTAGGTTTTTACAATTTTTCTCTCTCTACGGTTTTTTTTTTTAAATGACATTATCTTTCAATCCATCTATCTAAACTAATATTTTATTTAAGCTTGTTCCGTTGATTTGGGAGTCGTTTATTCAAACCTCAAACTCCTTCATCTACCGATCGAGCTATGCCCTTGGAGGCCTCTCTCTCTTCGGTTTTAGATGGTATCTTGAAGAGTAATACCACTTTGACTTAATTTGGTGCCTAAATAATGTGTCATCACTATGATCCATTCATTTAAATCAAACAAATCTAATATAGTCTAAATGAATAAATCATATTGATGCTATATCATTTGGACAAAATAACATTACTCTATATTGAATACATAAAAAAAGCATGCTACATCACAAAATCTTTATATCGATAGGAGTGCACAAAATCCTATCCATTATAATATGATACGATTGGATTCTAAACTTTAGAAATTCTTTTGATTGAATCAATAGATTGGATCTTGAATTCTCCTATGGAAATATGTCGGATTTGTCCAAATATAAGACTTAATTTATATTTAGTCAATTTATTTTGTCTTATATATGAACATCAAGCAAATTTTGAGTGATATTGTAATTTGTTATAATAAATAGTTGTATTTTTATTTCAAACTTTTTAATGATTTTATTTATATTTGTATTTAGAATTTATGTTTAAAGTTTATAATTTGGTAGACTGTTTGAACTTTAAAGCGTATAATTATATATTGTTTTTATATTATCTATTAGTTTTTTTGAATTTATTATTTAAAGTACGATATAATTTAATTATTGATTTTGTTAATTTTATAAATGTTTTAACTTTTATATATTAACTTTTAAAAAAAAAATTATATATTAAGAATTTCTTTATAGTTTATATGAACCTGATCCATTGGATCAGATTGGATTAGAACAAATTCTTTTCTAAGATTAGATCAGATCGGATTATAATTTGAGTGGTGATATTTGCACCCCTTAAAAAACTATATGTACACCCTAAATTAGTATGTTTTTAAAATTCAATAATACCCTCGAGTAAAATTACCAAGAATACTAAAGGGGGTGTATTGGTTCAAGATTTTATTAGACAATTTGGGGAAGTAAAAGTCTGGTGGTATTAGATTGAGACTTTTTAACAAGTTAAATAAGTCCGGTAATATTCGATCAGGACTTTTTAAAAATATCTTAAAAGTCTTGTGGTATTGGATCTAGACTTTTAAGATATTTTTAAAAAGTCCATATTGTCTTGTGGTATTAGATTTAGACTTTTAAGATTTTTTTTTTTTTTTTTTTTAAGTCCATATTGTCTTATGGTATATAATCTAGACTCTCAAGAGACATCAAATTGTCTGCTGGTATTGGATTGAGATCCAAGATTTTTAGGATTTCATGACAAAATGGATTTTTCAAACTTTTTAGTGATATATATAAATAGCTTGAACCCAAAATTGTCTTGCCCTCTCCCTTAATACTTTCTTGACTTTTTATTTGATTTCAAATATTTGGTGGGTGTATTGGTATATAATAAAGGGGGTGTATTGGTTCAAGATTTTATTAGACAATTTGGGAAAGTAAAAGTCTGGTGGTATTGGATTGAGACTTTTTAACAAGTTAGAAAAGTCTGGTGGTATTCGATCAAAACTTTTAAGATTTTTTTTTAAAAAGTCCACATTGTCTTGTGGTATTGGATCTAAACTTTTAAGATTTTTTTAAAAAGTTCATATTGTCTTATGGTATTGGATCTAAACTCTCAAGAGGTAGCAAATTGTCTGCTGGTATTGGATTGAGATCAAAATTTTTAAGATTTCATGACAAAATGGATTGTCCAGATTTTTTAGTGATATATATAAATTGCTTGAACCCAAAATTGTCTTGCCCTCTCCCTCAATACTTTCCAGACTTTTTATTTGCTTTCAGATATTTGGTGGGTGTATTGATATATAATAAATGTGGCGGCCAAACATGCAAAAGACAGCATAAAACTACATTTGAAAGTCGAGTATCAAATGACTGATAAAATGTCTCTATGAGTTAAAAATAGTTTTATGCTAGATTTCCATGATCCCACCACCACCACCGGTATCTAAAATATTTAAGACCACTATTAAAAATTGATCAAATGTTTTATCTACATCTATAATTATGGATTTGACAAAAAGTAAAGATAAATTGGAAGTTGATATATATATATATATATATATAACCTGATAAAAAGAGTTGGTCCATTACCGATAATATCACCCTTTATGTAGATTGAGTTTAAAGACAAAAGAAGATGGTCACCATTTTTATTTATTTAATGCTTGAGTGAGTTAAAAAGATATGGGTCTCACATAAAACCATCCTTCTATAAAATTTAGATATATGTTTTTTTTTTTTTGAAATTCGATAACGGAAGGGTATCCCAAAACCTGTCGAGAGCAAGTACTAGTTGACTGTTTGGAGTTAAATTTTTTTAAAAAAATATATGTATAATTAAATCTTATATATCAATTATTTTTATTTTATTTTTTTGTTATAAATCTTATATATCAATTTTTTTTATTTTTTATTTTTGTTATTTACATTTATATTAAAAAATTTCTTGTCATGCCCCGACCCTCCAATTTAACCAATGCTTCACTAACATGAAAATGGGACGTACACTGCACACACCACTAGAGAAAAAAAAAAAAAAAAAGACTGAAGAGCAATGAATATTGGAGTTTGATAACATATGAATTAATGAAGTCCAACAGCCAAACGGAAATACTTCAATGTTCAATCTTTTTTTTTTTCCCTGTTTCATGTCATTTCTAGTGAGGTGATGGGGGATGGGTTGTTGGTTATTATATTTATTTTATATGGTGGGGGATGGGTTGTTGACGGTGATTTTTCGTGGTCACCCAGTCAACGGTTTGATTTAGGTTCTTACTACTTTTTGAATGGGAATGATTGAAAATCAAGAAGAATAATAAACGCAATTACATGGTAAAACTCCGATGACTGGAGAAACATCCACAGGTTGTTGCCTAAGCAACGAAGTAAAATCCACTATGAAAAACTGTTACAAAAATATTGCACTTTGATCTCTCTTGCTATTTCTCACGTACCCCTTATTTTGTGTGTTACAGGGGTATTTATACATAATGTTACTAGAGTTTGTGGGTGCCGCTAGGGTTTGGTGTCGTGGTGCCCAAGTTTTGGGCGATTGTCCAGTCCTAGACGGATTCTGTTTCCTTATTGAGTGCAACATATTTCCTGATTTAGCTGAGTCCGAGTTTGGGACTGATTCCTTCTCCTTTATTTGCGGGAAACCTATTTGTTTCCTTGTTGAATTCTGGGCAACCACACCGCTGTTTATTGTGGGGATGCTGGTTGTTGATCTTGCCCACGCGTTCGGAATGTGAATGCTGGTGACTATCTTTTTTATTGAATCCCGAGTATGCCCGAGTAGGCTTTGCTGCCCGAGCCGGTTCTCTTCATTTGTGATCGGGTTGCTTTAATATTTCCCGAGTAAGTTACTTTGGGGGATTTCTGCCCCTTCGAGTTGACTTCTCTTGACTCCTACTTACGTGGCTTCTTATGGTGATGACGTGTCCTTTATGACGATTTTTACCTATAACAGATAACATATGAATTAATGAAGTCCAACAGCCAAACGGAAATACTTCAATGTTCAATCTATTTTTTTTTTTCCCTGTTTCATGTCATTTCTAGTGAGGTGGTAGGGGATGGGTTGTTGGTTATTATATTTATTTTATATGGTGACATTTTCTGCATCATATGAACCAGCTGAAGGTTATGTGTTGGCTGGTGGTATTTTAAAATTTAATTATTTCTCTTCATATCTTATACATGTTTCTTATTCAATTTTTTGTTGGGGATAATGCTGAACCGATGAACGTGGAAACACCGTGCCTAATATATGCCCATAACTCTATCAATTAATAATGTCAATAAGCAGAAAAATAGATGAGAGAGAATAAACAATCACAACACAAGATATACGTGGAAAACCCAACTCAGGTAAAAAACCACGAGTCGTCAGGACGACAGAGAAAGTACCACTATATGATAAACTGTTACAACCATATACTCTAGGATTAACTCTCTCACCTCAACCCCAAACCCCACTCACAAGATCCTCACCGAGTACCCCCCCACAATATTCCTTAGGTCTCCCCTGAATATCACCAACGGATCTCTAACTTGATTCACTGATATTCCCTTGGGTCTCCCCGGATCTCACCACACTTTCTCTGATGTTATACGGTGTTCTTTTTGCTCCACAACCTTAAATTTAATAACATAAATATTATGACTATTTATACTAGTTACAAGGAGTTTAAAATAAAAGAAAATCTTACTTCTAAACGTACAAGATTTACTTATTTCACATAAATACTATTTCTCTTTATGACAAGTCTTCTTGTAAAGAGTATTTATTTTCCTTCAAGCACAATAACTTCCCAAAAGAACACTTTCCTTTACCATTGAAGATTTCCCGTTCCACACATGCTTATGATTGACTATGACTTGGGTCACGGTTGCGCACCCGCTTCCTAAACCGTTACAAGTCACCTTAAATTATATCGCTCAGAAAACCACGATCCATACGATGAAACGAACCACTTCTTCAGTTCTTCATGATCTTCAACCTCCCTCAAACTACACCATTCCATCTTCCAAACGTATCCCACGTCTCCAGGAAGCTCCACATCAGTTGAGTCTTGTTTGGTTCACATTTGGTTCGTTTAGGAATACAAGTCAAAACCTAACATTTTTGTTGTTCAGTGACTGCCCTCAACAAGATTATAGAGCACTGGAACTTAGGGAGAAAATCAAATACTACAATCAACTTTTGAAAGTCCATATTTTTAAAAGTCCAAAAAGTCTTAAAATAAAGTCTAGATAATCCTAATAGTTTATAAATAAAGTCCAAAGACTTTTTTAAAATCCTAAAAGTCCAGTCCATATAATCCTAATAATCCTAAAAGTATAATCCTAGCACTCCTAATAATCCTAATAGTCTTGCAAATCCATAAAATCCTTGCACCCAAAAATTGTCTATTAAAATCCCAATTTAATACACCCCCCTAAATGTGGCGGCCAAATATGAAAAAGACAGCATAACTACACTTGAAAGTCGAGTATCAAATGATTGATAAAATGTCTTTGTGAGTTAAAAATAGTTTTATGCTAGATTTCCATGATCTTACCACCACCATCGGTATCTAAAATCTTTAAAACCACTGGTAAAAATTGATCAAATGCTTTATTTACATCTATAAAAGATGGATTTGGCAAAAAGTAAAGATAAAGAGGAAGTTGATATATATATATAGATTTATTCTCTAGGTGCAAAAGTCAGTAGTCATCAGGTTTGCCGTCTGCCAAGGGAGGCATTAGGCGGACCTTTAGACAAGCTGTGAGTCAAAACCTAGGTCTAAGTCTATATTGGTCTTTTAGTAGTTCTAGGTCCGGGATAGAGTCTGACGATAATAATAGTATTGCATGTCAATCTATAGCAATTTATGAGACAAATTGGGATGATAAAGACTTAGTAAACTGGCAATTGCCTAATATCCAACAGTATATCATTTATAGGAAAAGCAGAACCCTAGATTTTAGAACTATTTTAGGACAAAAGACTAAAGAGATTAATGTCAAGTTCCATAACAATACTTTTAGCATAAATTTATTAAATAAAAATAGCTTGAACCATTATCATAAAATTGGTTATAATGATTTGCATTTAGGTAGCGTTCAAATTGGTTTGAAACCATTGGCCAAGATTGGTCTCAACAATTCCCTTTTAGTAGTCCTTTGTGACAAAAGGATCACCAACTATAAAAAATTTATTTTAGGAATTGCTTAAACTAGTTTGAATTATGGACCTATCTATTTTCAATGTTATCCAAATTTCACTGTTGCTTTAAATTTGGATGAGCATAACGAAAAATGCTTTGCTATTGATATTCAGACACATAATTATCAGTTTCTAAGGGGTTCAAGCCCTTATAAACTCATTTATAGAATTCATTATCGTGTACTAACCACTGGACTTATCCCTAGTTATATTCCTTTTGTTGTTCCTACTGGACAAACTATATGTTATAATGCTTGTCCTACAGTTAACATGATGGTTCCCACACCAGTTAAATGGGAAAATATCAACTTCCCCGAAACTTGGTGAAAGGAACATGCAGATAGGCTCACTTATCGACCACCCATGAGAAATCTTAGAGATTGTATATCAGACCAAGATGGGACTCTTCGAATCTCTTTCAGAGACCGATCTCTATCATCCAGAGAACTTTCATTACGAAATCCAAATTGTGATGATGAACTCTAATCAGCAAGAAATTCCCTATCCAGACTTAATATCAGAAACCAAATTCCCCACCTGGTAGAACAAAACCAATACAAACCCAATCCAAACACTAGAAATCAATTACCTAGCCTTTAAAACAGATACAAGCCAGATACTAGTGAATTATCCGAACCCATAAACCTGGTACCTAAACAAAGACGTCCACATATTCCCACTACTATTGGAATACCTACTGTTGAAATACCCACTCATATCTCTAAAGTCCATAAAACTCCAAAACAAGTTGCTCATCCTATTCATACATATGACCAAGAAGGACCAAGCTCTCTCACTCCATCGCAGGTCCTCACAGAAATACCTGACATAGAACCACAAATTAGAACCATAAATGTTCTTGATACCAACCCTATCAGTTATGAAATTCTTATAGCATATTACCTTAGCCATAAATCCAGAACCAAATATGAGTCCAACTATAGCCAGAAAAAGCGTGACCAGTTTAGGGCAAGGTGGCTCCAGAATATCAGAACCCTTAACAGAGGCATACCCTTCTTTGAATGATATACCAACAGAAAAGGCATAGAGAATGAATGTCAATGCCTTGTCATAGACCGATCAATATTCAAAACTTATAAAACCAGGAGAGGAGAAGAGACACTTTCGCATCCTCCTCCGAGAACATGTGAAATAGAGATGGAGAATGAAGACCGAGAGATTCCAAGAGCCACTGAAACTTTGAATTGCTCCCCTTACATCCTTATTGACTCATCCTTATCCAACACTGTTCCTACTTCCTCACAACAAATGGGAGTAGTCATGAAGTAGAACAACTATACGAATGCCTATCTAAGAACTGTTGGAGACCAGCTTGACAGAATCGAGACCAACCAATACCAAGCTCTGACCAGATCTGCCCTTGATGTCCAAACTTATGAAAGCATATCCAGATCCCAAGATCCCCAGTCATCATACCAACCTGGTGTCCTCTTATTTCCTGACACCACAGGAATTGAGTAATGTTTTGATAGCCATAAACTTCTTGACACAGAAGAACTTTTGAAACTCTTAAAAGAAAGACTATCACAAGCCTAAATTCCTAAACTAGAAGACTAAACCCAGACCAACCAGAAGTCCAAACCCAACCAGAAGTCCAAACCTTAGATACATATATTGACACTTCCTCAGAACCCAGCAACAGTGAGCCTACAAAAAGCTTTGACCAAATGATATACAAATTAACCAACCAGAATACGGTTGACAATAATAGCTATACCCGATTTTATCACGGAACAAAACCCTATTATCCAAAGCCTACACCACCTGACCTCCAATATGAAGAAACTGTCCCTTACAGAGCATACAGTGACAATGTTTGTTATCAATTTAACATTGATGGTCTATCTGAATACCAGATTATGACCATCGTCAGGCAAATTCACACGATTGGCTATATTTATAACAAGAAACAAAGCATGGCCTATGCTGATGCTGTCACAGCACTAACTAGTGGTTTTGAGGGCCAACTACTTGGACGGTGGACGCATACCTTATCTCCAGCAGCCAGAGTAAACATTATTAACCACACAAAAACCATATCAGTTCCCTCTACATCTACCAACCCAGCTTCTTTCCTTCCCCCTACTACTACCACCACCACCTCTCAGCTTGATGGTATAGACATGCTTTGTTATACCATCGTTCTACATTTTATTGGAAATCCAAACCGATTCCAAGATAAATATAAATATATATATATATATATATATATATATATATATATATATATATATATACCTGATAAAAAGAATTGATCCATTATTAATAATATCGAGCCTTTGTGTAGATTGAGTTCAAAGACAAAAGAAGATGGTCACCATTTCTATTGATTTATTACCTGAGCGAGTTAAAAAGATATGGGTCTCACATAAAACCATGCTTCTATAAAATTTAGATACATGTTTTTTTTTTTTTTTTTTTTTGAAATCCGATAAGGGAAGGGTATGCCGAAACCTGTCGAGAGCAAGCACTAGTTGACCCTTTTTAAATATATATATATATATATATATATATATATATATATGGTCCCGATCCTATCAAGATGCACTGATATAACTTTATCAGGATATTGAATGTGAGCCACTCATTTATAACAGTGATTTGACAAGTGCATACATACCAAGTCAAAGTATGTAAAACGAGTGGCTCACATTCAATATCCTTATATAATTCTATCAGGATGCACTGATAGGATAATTTCCGTATATATATATATATATATATATATATATATGTATGTATAATTAAATCTTATATATCAAATTTTTTTTTGTTATTTACATATATATTAAAAAAATTCTTCTCATGCCTTGACCCTCCAATTTTAACCAATGCATGCATAATTTGTATATCAACTCATCTCACCGAACTTGAATCATATATCACTAACATGAAAGGGGGACGTACACTGTACACACCACTAGAGGAAAAAAAAAAGATTGAAGAGCAGTGAATATTGGAGTTTGATAACATATGAATTAATGAAGTCTAACAAGCCAAAAAGAAATACTTCAATGTTCAAGCTATTTTTTTTCCCTATTTCATGTCATTTATAGTGAAGTAGTGGGGGATGGGTTGTTGGTTATTATATTTATTTCATATGATGACATTTTTTGCACCATATGAACCAGTTGAAGGTTATGTGTTGGTTGGTGGTATTTAAAATTTTATTACTTCTCTTCAAAGCTTATACATGTTTCTCATTCAATTTTTATTGTTCAGTGGCTGCCCTCAACAAAATTATAGAGCACTGGAACTTTGAGAGAAAATTGAATACTACAATCGACTATTGAAAGTCCATATTTTTGATAGTCCGAAAAAATCTATATATTTTTTATTTATTTCACACATGTTTTAGAATCTTTTTTTTTTTTTTAATCTATTAGTTGTTCTTCAATTTCATCAAACACCTTTCTACTTCTAAATCAATTGGGACATGACACAAATCTTGCATCTACTTAATTTCACAAATAGAAAATGAATCTCCAATCAGATAAACCTCAGATCAGAGTGATTTACAGACAAAAAACAATCATGAAGAAATGGAGGGAGCTGCTTGACATGAGGAGAGAACAAAAAATAGACTCTGATTTTGTGGAAGGAAATCATAGAAGAGAAAGAACAATGACATAATTAAAGATAACAAATAATAAAATAATAATAAAGTTGATTAAAGAACATAATAATAGGCGTAAGTGGTGTGTACTTACAAAAATACAATACAATATAATTAAAGAAATTATATTTTTGATATTAAGCGGGTTTATTTACAAACTAGAATTTTTTTTTTTTAAATTTGATGTGTGTGATTGCAAAACGGGTGTATATATAGTTTTTAAGGGGTGCTATTATCGCCACTCTTGTAATTTATTTGATCAAATCAGATCAAGTCGGATGTTGGATCATGGCAAATCCAATGGATTCGATCCGTCATACACCCCTATTATATTGTATACCAATATCTAAAAATACCATATAATTTCAAATTTTAGTTAATAAAATCCCTTAATTGTATATCACAAGTTCAAAACCACTTCTACAGAGTTTTTGTTTAAATTCAAAATTAGACGATTGTTTGTAAAAAAACTCATCAAATAATATATGAGTAATGCTAAATATCACACTAAAATCACAATTATTCCAACACAATACATGTGGCATATGAGGTGTTAATTGGTGAGTAAATACACATTAATAATAATATATCTCACTTATCTATGTATCCACTCACCAATTAACACCTCATGCGTCACATGTATTCAAATGTATTGTGTTTGAATAGTTATAATATCTAACATTACTCATAATATATATACAGTCGCCGAAAAGGAAAAGTATGCACGTGCTTATAAAATACACATAAAGAAATGGACTTGAACGGTCGAAACACCACTATTGATGTGAAAAAGGGGTGTGCACTAACCAAGGTTTGTAAAATCGACATATCCACCGATATATCCATATTTTGGAGGGACTGATATCGAAACATGGGTAATATCCAATATCTAGCAAATCTCCGGTCGATATCGAAATATCTATAAAAATCTCCCGATATTCCCGAAATATTGTGAATTTCATCCCGAAATCCAGGGATATTTTGCAAAAAAAAAAAAAAATTTAAAATTAATCTTAAACACTTAAATTATTGTTCAAATAATCTATATTGAAAATTATTTTGAAAAGAAGCATTAACAAATTTTATTTCGGATTGTTTATCATTTATAATTAATATTTAGTATGGTATTTAATTATTTATACTAAAATTAATATTTTTTATTCTTCTACCTTACTATTTGAACCCAAAGTATATAGAGACAATATTAGGGATAATTCAGATCTTTTGAAAACCGTACATATTGTCTATTCGCAATTAGACCCTGAAGCTGGAAGGATTGCTAATTTTGAAAATGAGGTAAAAAGTTACAACTTACAATCAATTTTATAATTCCAATATTATAACTTCTTTGCATGAGAGTATTGTGTTATTTACTCATATTTATATATATTATTTACATATTGATTTTATGAGTCATGAATGTAGCTCATATACTTTAAGGATGGAAAGAAAAGTTTTAGTGAACGAGCAGCCATAGCAGCTATAAGCAAAATGCAACCAGGTATATAAGTTTTATTACAAAAATCTATGTAATAATAATAAATAATAATATCATTGAAATGGTATTCATACTTATAATACTTAATAATTTTAATTGCAGCCGATTGGTGGGTAATGTATGGAGATTGTGTTCTATCATTGTGTGCAATAGCAGTTCGCATATTGTCACAAACAGCATCATCTTCTGTATGCGAAAGAAATTGGTCTACATTTGCTTTAATCCACACAAAACAAAGAAATTGTCTTGCATATTCTAAGTTTGAACAACTTGTTTATTGTTATTATAATATGAAGTTGAAAATTAGGGATATGGCAGCTGGAAAAGATAAAGTAGATGAAACTGATTTTATGGATCTACTTCAAGTAACTGCTGAAGTAGGGCACGACAATGAGAATCATTTTTTTGACTGGGTTAGATCTGCCTGTTTGGATGATGATGAGAGAAATCCTGATCCACAAATTGCTTCTTATGCTCGAGACATGGGAATAAATGTTGAACAAGTGATTAGAGAAGAAGTTGGTGTAGATCGTGGAGTTACTGTTAGCAGTTCTTCCGATGACCAACATATCTCTGATGGAAATAGTGGAGGAAAAGATGATGGAGATGATGAAGGAGGTTGGGATTCTAGTGCAAGAGGTTGGGATGCTGGTGCAACAAGTTGGGATGTTCGTGCCAGAGGTTGGGATGCTGGTGCAACAAGTTGGAATGCTAGTGCAACAGATTGGGATGCTAGTGCAATAGATTGGGATGCTCGTGCAATAGATTGGGATGCTCATGCTAATTTTGATCAAAATCATGGTAGACAACATGGAGGAACAAGTCAAATTGATGAAGATTCCTTGAATATGTCTCTCTCCTCAATGAGTATGGGCACTGAAAATGGCTCTTTGAGTAATTCATAGACAAGGTCAAGTTCTAATGTACCATATTATGGTAGTTATGGTAGATGCAGTATATATGATTATCCTTCTCCACAAATGTCATATGCAATACCTATACATGCAGATCAACAATATCCACCAAGTTGGGTAAATCCAAACTACCAAATTCATGGATCAGTTGGAAGAGATCAAGCAACATACATGTGGCATATTAATAACTACTTTGAAAACTATGCTAGTACATTTTCCTAGGAAAATTATTGTTCGAATCAATATAGAAATTTATCTTATATATTTGAACCAGCAAGGAATTCATTTTGGTTTTAAATTTCAAACATGCAATGTATTATTATGTATGAATTATGATTTATGATAGAATCTTGGAAGTATGGAACTATATATATTTTATTGATAATTTTGCTTATTAAATATTTAATCTTGTATATAATATTGTAAAAGTAAAACAAAATATTATTCTATTAAATACTCAATTTTAAAAATTATATACAGACTCTATATATGTTATAATTTATAATAAACACATAACTATGCTAATTTATCATTGAAATATGATTCATTTGATGTATAATTATTTGTTTAAGTTTGTCCTAAAGTTTCACAAAAAAATTCTAAACTTTAGATGTAAATATCCATCATTTTGTTAATTTTTTACCGAATATCCACCGATATCGATAATATCCCCGATATATCCATAAATTTAGAAGCCCGATATGGATACCGATACCGATATTTTATTCCTTGGCACTAACACAAATGGTAATGGGTGATGTGCTTGTAAATATGCTTTTAATTAATCTGTACTTTCAAATTGTAATATAATTAATTAAAACTAAAAAATATTCTAAACATTGTAAACGAAATTAATTATATTAAATACAGATACACGAAATCATTAATTGTGTTGTCCTGTTTTCCCTTTGCTCTCTCATGTGAGCTATCAAAAAACAAAAAAAGAGAGCATTAATGAATTTTATAAAATTTCAAATATTTATATTCCGATTTCATAAATTAAAAAAATAAAAGCACAATATTATTTTAAATATAAAACTTTTTAAAAAATTAAAATTTATTACAATAAATCAATAATAAACTGACTTTTTTTTTTGTTTGAAAAGAACAATAATAAACTGACTTAACAGTTAGCACGCTTCATCTTGAGAGGAAACAGATAATGAAACTAATGACGTTATAATTTTGTGAATGACATCACAATATATTTTTATTTAAGGAAAATATTTGGATACTAACTGGTCAGTACCTAAGCATACTGACCACCCAATGGGGTGTTACCACGTTGTCAAAACTCTTACATTTTTTATATTTTTCTCCTTGCTTTGTGTTACGTGACAACCAACCATTGGGTTGGTCAGTACCTTGGGTACTGACCGGTCAGCATCTAAGTATTGTCCTTTATTTAATTGCATTTATTTATTGACAACCCAATATATTTCTATTTAATTGTATTTAATTGTATTAATACCCTAACAGCTCTAACCGAATACTGAGAATCCTATGGAGCTAGACAGCTAGTAGGTGGTTTTTTTCTTTGGGGAATGCTATTTACCTTTCCCATTTGCCTTTCCCATTTACCTTTCCCACTCATTGTTTGACACGTATACACCTTTTCATTTAATAAAAAGCTCTCATTTATTGCTACAAAGCTTGTTTACGTCTTTACCCTTGATGTTTGCTTTTATCATTTCATTAATAAAAGGGTAAAGATGTAAACAAGCTTTGTAGAAATAAGTGAAAGCTTTTTATTAAATGAAAATGTGTATACGTGTCAAACAATGAGTGGGAAAGGTAAATGGAAAAGGCAAATGGGAAAGGTAGATAGCATTCCCCTTTTTCTTTTACAATATAGCAGACTCTTGATCATTAGTCATTTATTCTTTGTAAATGAAAGCACACACTCGAATATGTTCTCACCCTTTAAACAAGGACAATGGTAAACATCCAACCATTTTTGTCCAACTTTTTGTCTAACCCCTGATGTGTCAGTTGGTGAGTGGATGCACATTAATAATGATTTATTCATATATCAACTCACCAACTGATGCATCCACTCACCAACTGACACATCAAGGGTTGGACAAAAAGGTTGAATGTGTAACATTATCCTTTAAACAAACCAAAAGGTTATATATAACTTGTTGGCTGAAAACTTCACGATTTCCGTCAACCCATCAAAGTTCAAACATTGATTTTGAAGACCTCACAATCTTCATCAACCCATCAAAATTGAAACATTGACTTCCAATATTGGAAGTAGACATTTGGGTAGGTCCAGACAAACATAATTTAAAAAAAAAAAAAAAAAAAAAAAAAAAAAAAAAAAAAAAAAAAAACTAGATGTATTACGTTTATGGTTCATCTCATCTTATCGGATGTAACAAATCTCCATTATGTTCTTTCCTATTTTTTTTAATCAAAACTATTTTTAATAGCATTTTATTAATAATGGAAAATAATATTATTTACTTTTATTTTGTTTATCTTGTCAAAAAGACCATATTATCCCCACCTCATTGTAAGTTAAATGGAGAAATTTAATAGTAGAGGATGTGGTTTGTGTCATTATACCCATATGTGTTATATTTGTGTAATTATGTCTAACGATAGTGTATGTTTGTGCAATTTACCCAATTCTTAATAATTAAAAAAGGGATAATCCAATGTTAATTCTTATGCTTTTGCTGTATATAATATATATATATGGGGCTGATATATCTTGCTTTTGAATAATAGTTGGAGCCAGCTTTGCTTACACGTGCCATAATTATATTGGACAGTGATAGAAAACCCGTCACATGATTCGTTATTGGTGCCTTGGTCGTTGTCGATGTGACCTTTGCTTGCGCTCCCATCAACATTAATCTTAATCAAATAATGATTAACGAGGGAGCGAGTAATCAACTCAGCAACTCGCTCAGTGGGGTAACTCAAAAACTCAACTCACCCACCCACTCATATCCACATACCTTGCTGGAATGTCAAGTAAAAGACAAACCTATCACACTTCACACAGCACCGCCGCCCACGCCAACTCATCAACACGCGTCTCTAAATTCACAACCAAAACGATAATATTTTTCGGTTTTAATTTACATAAAATATATATTTAAGTGATTATTATTTATTACCATAACGAGGAGGCTGGCATAAGGGTATGCCTTCATAGTTTATACCTATATTAAGAAGGTGTGGATTCGGGTCTCTGTCCTCTCTCAAACCCTGAATTATTATAATATTTAAAAAAACATTTATTTTCATTACCACCCAATATGGTTGCCAAATTCATAAAATAACACAATCATATCATTAAACTTTTCATATTTATGATAAGTTTGAGTCCTATTGGGTTTCCACATATGTGCATTTTACAAACATGTATGATAAATTTTTTCTCTGATGTTATTTGAGTTTTCTCTCTATGATATGGGCACTAAGTGCTAGCCATTAGGAGTTATTTTTTATTTTTCTTTTTTTATTTATATAACAAACAAAATAAAGATTTAAAATCTAATAATTTACATTAGAACTTCTGTAAATTAATCTCTTATAAATTAATAACCTCTCCATATTAATAAAAAATTCCGGTCTCGATTCGGGCAAGTGTAAAAAATTAATAAACCCTTATATTATAATAATTAATAATTTCTTTTTGAAATCTAGTGTAAAATTTCAGTCCCGATTGTTGTATAAATTAATAATTTCATAAAAGTACAAAATACATTACATAATATTCAAGAACTAAAAAAGTACTTCAAGATGCTAGTTTGCACAAAGGCACCATGTTTGCTATTTTTGACTTAATCATTCATCTTTTGAATTATCCTCATGGAGTTATTGTGATCACCTTCTTATTATAGTCAAAAAGGTTTCAACTAAATTTAACATTACAACATGAAATTTCCTTAACACATTTTTTCTAAACAAGGAATCCTGAAAAAAAAAAAAAATGAACTTTCCCTAAAGAAGAAAATTGACTAAACAATGAATCCCGAAAAAGAACATTCTCTAAATAAGAAAATCAACTTTCACACGTTTTCTAGGACAAAATAACACTTTATAAGTTAAAACCCCTCAAATTAATAACCCCTCTAAATTAATACTCAGGGGTGGGTCCCATAAGAGCTTCTTTAAGTAGATCTTTTAAGAGTAGATATTTTAAAGTAAATCTTATATGAGTAATGAGTAAAGCTTTTAATAGTCAAAAGGTTTCAACTAAATTTAGCATTACAACATGAAATTTCCTTAACAATTTTTTTTTAAACAAGGAATCCTGAAAAAAAAAATAATGAACTTTCCCTAAAGAAGAAAATTGACTAAACAATGAATCCCGAAAAAGAACCTTCTCTAAATAAGAAAATCGACTTCCACATATTTTCTAGGACAAAATAACACTTTATAAGTTAAAACCCTTAAAATTAATAACCTCTCTAAATTAATACTCAGGAGTGGGTCCCAGAAGAGCTTCTTTAAGTAGATCTTTTAAAGTAAACCATCTATGAGCAATGAGTAAAACTTTTAATAGGAAGATGTTAATCGTTTGATTGTCAATTAGAACAAGTTTTTTTTTTAAAATGACAGGATTACCAAAATATTCAAAAACTATTTTAAATGATAATGTTATATTAAATATTTTAGTGTTATTAAAAAAACTTAAAAAGATCTACTTGGAAAAACCTAAAATTTGAGCTTCTCTAAGTAGATATAAACCTAAAAAATTTAAAAATAACTTTTTTAATATAAAAAAAGAGGCTATTTTAGTCGGTAGAGAAGAGATTACAAACGGGTACTTAGAGAGGTTCTATTGTATTAAATACCAAATATTAAGGGCTCGATTGCTTCATTGATACTTTTATGACGCTTGTCACTCCAAACAAAAAGTTCTGCCACGTTTTAATTAAAACGTCCGAACGGTGACGTTTTATTAAGAGTGACAAAAACCGTAGTGACAGACATTATATCTCAAAGTTGTAACTTGGAAGGACGTTTAAACGTTTAATTGTTTGTTAATAAATTCGATAAAAAGCAATTTATTGCCGTTTGCTTCAAAGGTTCTCTTGTTTGTTTTTGCTTTCATCTTCACCGATCTTCTCCTCTTCCAACATTTTCTGTCCCCTGTTAATTTTCTCAGCAACCAAGAACAAATTCAAGACTCTGCTGCTACCTCTATTATTATTGTTGTTGTTGTTATTATTATTATTATTTTAATTTTATTGTTGCTGTTGTAGTGGGTTTGTTTTATGATTTTATTGTTCGATGACTTACTATGAGGAAGATAATGAGGTGGTGCCAGAGTTGACGCTGAGAATAAACGGTGGAGAAATTACTGATAATAATAATAATGGGGACTATGTGAAATTGAGAGACTTTGAAGAGGAGGGGATCGGTTCACCGAGAAGATGCAGCTGTCGGTCGCTGTGGTTCTGGTTCAAGTTGTTTTCGTTGTTCACGTGTTTGGTTTTATTGGCTGGGGTTTTTCTCAAATGGGTCGGTCCCTTTTTCATGGATAAGGTCAGATTTCATCTAATTTTTTATTATCGTTTTTTATTTTTTATTTTTTTTATATGGTTGCACAATTCCTAATTTTCGGGTTCTATGTTTTTCATGAATTGTTTAATCGTTTCTGTTTCCTTTAAATTTCGACTTCTTTTTTGTAGGATTTTGTAATGTATGTGTTGAGTTTAGTGATTGTGTTTTGAATAATTGGTTTTCCTGGCTTCAAATATGCTTAGGGTTTGGTATTTTTGCCCTCAATTTTGGGACAGGGTTGTTATCCTATCAATTTGAATGAGTTTTTAGCTGTTATGCCGTGTAATGTATTGGTATATGTATCATCAGATTGAGTGTTTGTTCTCTGCATTGTGGCTTTTATTGCATTCCACGTTTTGGGGTTTTTGCTTCATGTTTTTTTCTTCAAAGCGTTATATCTTTTTATATGGTTATGGTGAATATTATTAGAGACCTGCAAGTTGATTGTAGTCAGGAATTAGGACGTTATTAGGTTGACTGATTGTGTTTTGGAGTGTGGGGTTGATCAAACTTCTGTACATTATGTGGCTAGATTAATATTGACAGTGGGCTTGGTATCATTTTCTTTGATTTTTACTTTATTAAGAGTGTAATGTTAGTTTTGATTGCATGTGCATTCAAAATGTTAAATTGGCTGGATAATTTTATTTTGTTTGTGGAACTTCATAGGCTGCATGACAGTTGATCAATCTACATCAACCTCCACGTTGTTATACTTACAATTCTACTTGTTTGCCATGAAAGTTTGGTGTTTTTGATTTTTTTTTTTGGTCGTGCTACAAATTTTGATGGTCCTTATGCTATTTGAGTTTTGAATAATATAAATACATGTGAGACAGAGCACCAAGATTGCCCTTTTAGTTGGAATGGCTTATTTCATGTCGAGGGATGTAAATCCATATTGCTAGTCTCAGTGTGCAGTTTGTGCATTTTTTGCATGTGAAGTACATGTTCTCGTTGAAATACCATCAGTGTTGGTACTTGGTAGACCAAGTTAATGATGTAACCGTAGGAAAACAATGGATTTTGTACTGTGCGGGAGATATTTGGTTCATTCAGAAATATTTGATTATTCTTTCCATCTGATCACCTGGCTAAATATGTGTGGTACTTGTTTTGATGTTGACCTTGTACTTGTTCTAATCACATTTTGTCTTCCTTAATCTATGCTGAAATTGAGGATGTTACAGAATAGTTAATGAAAATAATGGGATGTACATTAATGTACTGTGGCTGAAGTATTATATGCATAATTTCCATAGATTGTCATATTACTGCTTCATTTCTGCAAGTGTGCTAGAATAGAGTTCATATGTTATATAGGATATATCTGCATGTTTCATATTTGGTCTTTGCCTGACCTGATGATTGAATTGAGATTTCAGGAAGTTATTCCACTTATAAATTGGGAGACAAAGACGTTTAGTACTCCAGTGCTAGCAGTTCTGGTTTTTGCTTCAGTTGCATTATTCCCCACCATACTTTTACCATCTTCACCTTCTATGTGGGTGGCTGGGATGACATTTGGTTATGGCTTTGGATTTCTACTGATTATGTCAGCGGTGGCTGTGGGCATATCACTTCCATATTTCATTGGTTCTCACTTCCTTCATAGAATTCAAGTATACATCTGAAATTTATTTATTCATTATTCATCATGAATTCTCCTTCTCTCTTTGACTGTTTATTGATCTTTATGCAGGGGTGGTTAGAAAAATATCCAAAGAAAGCTGCTATTCTTAGAGCAGCTGGTGAAGGAAATTGGTTTCATCAGTTTCGAGCTGTAGCATTAATCAGGATTTCTCCTTTCCCATATATGATATATAATTACTGTGCTGTGGCAACAAATGTGAAGTATGGCACCTACCTTTTAGGGTCGTTGGTGGGAATGGTACCTGAAACTTTCCTTACAATATACACGTATGTACTCTTTTTCTCTCTCTCTGCAATATTTTCTTATTCTTTGCTCTTGCTTAGAATTCTATGTCCCTCTTAGCACTTGTTTTCAACTCTTAGCTAATAGCATTACCCCCATTACTTGATTTGTACATGCAAGTCTCTGTGGTGTGGATTCATGCACAAAAATTCATGTTAGTAAGCTATAAATTACTTAGAATATGGGTAGGGTTCTGTCTCATTTACTGGTTTTGGCTTGATGTTGAACTCTTCTGATGACCTTTGGAAAGGATAATGACATTTTCAATTAAAGAGCATGACATGTGTGTTGAGCATTTGTGATGAACAGATGGTCTTAGGAAAAGAGAATATATTTTCATAATAAAATCCATCAGCCGACCATCGTGTGGTAGTATCTTCTGTGACTTTTAAGGAAAAGTTCTAGAAAACTTCCTTAATGGAACCCTAACCGATCATCAAAATGGAGTAAAAGAATGAAGGTAATATTTGTGGGGACCACATGATAACCTCCCACCTATTTTTTAGGAGGTGACCACCAAAATCCCCTTATTTTCAAGACATTTTGTGCCAACATACATTGGGAACGAAGACATGGGTTTGATAGGTTCATCCACCCCCGAGTAGGGATGGCAATGGGTCGGGTTCGGGTCGGGTCCTACTGGACCCAGACTCGGACCCATCAAAAATATCCAAACCCAGACCCGGACCCAGACCCATGAAAAATTTCGGGTTCGGGTTCGGGTCTAGACCCACGGGTCTAGGTAGACCCATGGGTCGACCCACAGACTCGTAAAACCTTTAAAATACTAATCCCATATTCGTTTAAACATACGAAAGCAATAATAATCTCAATCAATGAGTCTTGAATATTCGAAATCACGAAAAGCTAAAGCCTAAATCCCCATATGCATTGACTAGTTACAACAAAAAAGAAACGAAATTGAGCTCAACAATCAATAAAGATTATAACAAAAAAAAAAAAGACATTGCCTCACAAGCATTAGCAATTTTCACAAACAACTTCTTTGATTCCGGATCCGGATGAATAATCAGATTACCAAAACAAAAAAGTTTCCAAATTTCATGTATAATCAATCATCCACACAGGTGACCTGAGGAAATCTGATCATCATCCACACACTCGTGAACTAAAATCCAAACAAACCCAACCAAAACAAAAACTCACACGCAACACACACTCTCTATTGACACAAATCCCTCCAGATCTCTGCCTTCTTCTCTTTATAGTGAGCTTTGCTACTCTGCTTCGATGGCCACTGTACTGGAGTGCATCGCCGTCCCTCGCATTTCAGCTTCTCTTACTCTTTCGTCGACTAGACTTTTGTCTTCTCCAGTTTCCTCAAATTTCATGATGAGCGGTGCGTGGAGCTATGGATTGTGGTCTATGCAAATTGGAAGGTTAGAGAAGTGAGAATGGTCTGCGGCAACAAGAAGAAAAGAAGAAGAAATTAGGTTTAGGCCCTTTAGAGAGGGATTTATATACAAAGACAAAATAGTCGGGTCCACGGGTTCGGGTCCGGGTTTTTGACAAGACCCATGCCCGACCCAGACCCAATGCGGGTCCTTAAGATTGGACCCAGACCCGACCCATGCGGTTTGGGTTCGGGTTGGTACTCACGGGTCTGGGTCCAATTGCCATCCCTACCCCCGAGCCTAGTTTGATAATAACAACATTAATTCCCTTGCTATTACCAAAGTAATCTCAAGCTGAAACCGAAATCAAAACCCAATATCCCCAACCCTATTACCAAAGTTACTTTGAAATCGAAACCAAATCCAGAACCAAAAGCTAAACCCAAAATCCTCTTATTATTACATAGTTACTTCAAAACCGAAACCAAAATCAAAACCTAAACTGAACCTGAACTGAATCATTTGTTATTCAATTTCATTCAAATCTTACAAGTCTTTATTTTTGGTATTCTACATTTCATCCTACTTTTTATTCATTAAATTTTGATTGTTTTTTTTTTTACAAACTCATTAATAATGTTGTTGAAAATCTAAAAAAATAAAAAAATAAAAAAAAAAGTATGTTGGGAAACGTGAAGGCGCATGTGGGACTGTGGGAGAGGTACATGTGCAAAAAATTATAAGGACTATGAGAGAGAGAGCGGGAGAGAGAGAGTAGTTAAAAACACTCTCCAATTGTCACATGCCACATGGGTGGGTGAGAATATCAAACCTTTGCCTTTCTCTCCAATGTTTGTTGGCACAAAAGGTCTTGAAAATAAGGGGATTTTGTTGGCCCCCTCTTAAAAAATAGGCGGGAGGTTATCACGTGGTCCCCACAATTATTTCTTTCATTCTTTTACTTCATTTTGATGATCGGTTACTTTTCCTAAAAAGTCAGAGAATTTGAGCCCCTCCCTTTAAACCGATGAACCAGATTTCACTTTGCTTCCAATTATGAAGGTGAATGCTATCCTAGGATGTATTTGCCTGAGGACTTACCCTCTAATGTTTAAGTCTAAGAGCTTTTTGCTGGACAGAAATGAGTATCAACAGATGTTATGTCAAACAAGAAGTTGCGCAAGACTGTTTTGGCTGCTTCTTTGTGATAATGAAATTTGCAGAAAGGTCAATATGATGTTTCCCTCACGAGGTTTAGAATTTGAGTTCTCACCAATAACTTTATCAAGTGAACAACCATTGAAAGATTTGCAATAACTGTGCAACCTAGCTTTATAATGAGGGGAAAGACTAGAATAGGAAGTAACTTAACTGTGCAACCATTGGCTGCTTCTTTGTGATAATGAATTTGCAGAAAGGCCAATATGATGTTTCCCCTGTTGGCTTTAAAATTTGAGTTCTTACCAATAACTTAACCAAGTGAATAACCATTGAAAGATTTGCAATAACTTCGCAACCTAGCTTTATAATGAGGGGAAAGACAGGATATTTACTACGTTTCTGCTTAAATGTTGAAGGGTGGTTCTAATGCCTTCAAAAAATGTACTTTTTGACACAACAAGACACTACAACGCTATCTAATAAAAATTTATATTATTAACTTATCCTTATGTAGAAATTACATATAAAAACACTTAAAACACTACAACATAAATGATTAATATAAACCTACACCTTGCACCCATGCTATAAACATAAATTAATTCTTCTGTTCTCCACTAACTAATCTTGAATAAATATAGTTCCTCTTCTACCCAAACCATAAATAGAAAATGACAATTTTTTTATTTATTTTTTTAGTTGAAGACTGCAAGTGTGATATTTATGATCATACAATTACAAAATTAAACAAAAAATTCTATAATATATATCATTAATTTTGCAAAGTTGAGAAATTTTTTCATAAATCTGCAATGAGGTAAAGTTCTGTTTTCTGCACAACCTGATAAAAGTCAATTGAAAGTAAAATAGTTACAGGAATAATAGGTGAAGGTTGAAGAGGGCTATTGAGAAGATTTCAGGGGACAAGCAAAATGGGCTATGGCTGGAGTTTGCTACTGACAGGTAGTTCTGTTCAGGATTGATAGCAAAATGGTGGAGAAGCTATTCAATGTTGGTAATTTGTCTGTGGCGGATACAAGATTAGCTCCCAGATTTGATGGCCACAGTGCAATGGGCTTCCATTGGTCTGGGATGAAGGCCCCTTGTGTCTACAGATTGATATCAAATATTTAAATAATTAATAATTGATTTTTTTTTTTCCTTAGAATTTTATCTTCTCAATAACTGAAAGTGAGGGTTTGAGCGATTGATTAAGAAAAACAAAGAATGAAATGGAAATGAAGGTGAAGGGGTGAAAGTGAAGGGTTTTTCATAAGAAATAAATACTGAAATAAGAAGATAAAGATTTAATTAGGGTTGTTTTTGAGATTTTAAAGGGTACTTAAAAAAGTAAAGTTATATTCTAAAAATGTATGGCAGGTGTCTTGAGGAATTAGGTATATGAAGCACATTTTCTTTTTAAATATGTTCACCCTAACAATTGTGAAATTATATATGAATCAACTGATGCCATACTTGCTTTATCTCATTGAAATAAGGAGAAGTTAATGTTAAGCCTTTGGGGCTGCATGTGCTGCTCTAATCTTCAAAGTGGCAATCTTTTACTTCATCTATGACAGCCATCCGTTCTGTGTTTCTTGCCTTCATCTAATCAAATTGGCCTTCGATCACAATGGACCATTAATTTTGTTGACCTCATGGCAGGCTCTCATGCATCATATCAGATTGTCTATACATGCCTTTCTCTAGTTAGTTGTCTCACATTTTGCCATGTCCGTTGCACCTCTCCAAGTATGAAGAACCACCACGACAATCTTCTAATGATAATTTTGTTCATGCTCTTATTCATTCAATGTAGTCATGTTCATAGTTTATTTCGTATGTGCAGAGTTTAAATAAATCATGGAATAATGTTAATTAATGATAAGCAATCTCTTCCTGTCCTTGTTCTTAAAAGAAACACAAGTTAGTTTGTTCACCAACTATGTAGATGTCTTTGGCATTTTTTCCTCTATGTCCAGCCTTTGGTTTACAATTATTATCATTTTAACAACTTATTTTCTTTCTTCCTATTGTGATGTGGGTGCTGATTGAGAGTTATGTTGTTTTGATGCATCCTTCATTTTCTACTGAACTCATGGCACGTTGATTTGTTGCAGTGGCATCTTGATACGGACCTTGGCCGATGCTTCACACGATCGACGCACTCTTTCAGCCTCACAGATTGTCTTAAATGCTGTAGGTTTCTGTGCTACTGTAGCTACCACGATTGTAATCACAATGTATGCTAAAAAGCAGCTCAAGGTGCTGCAGACGGAAGAAGATTTATTGTTGCAGTAAGATTCTGGTTCTAGTTCTCCCATCACAAGCCGGGTCACAGTTGCATATTCAACATGTTATTAGCCGGATGAGGTTTTATTTATTGAACAACTTCATCCGGTGGGGTTAATGCATACGATAACATTCTGCTATACAAACATTGTGAAAAGTGAGGGCATTGGGAACCAAGGTAAAACATCTCTAACATGATAAGAAGGCGAAAGTGATCTTTGTTTTTCCTTTCACAATTGTTATATGTAAATATCGTTGAAATGTCTGCCTCCAAAAGGATGAACTGGGATTTGGGTGAAATTGTAAAGCAATGCAATGTGTCTTTGACTGATTTTTAGACACACTGATATCCAATGATTCTGCTAAATTCCCACTCTATTAACAAAGTGGTGTTTGTTGTTGGTACGTTGATTTTTTTTTTTTTTTTTTTTTTGGCCTGGAGTCTGGACTGACTTCATATGAAATACTTTGCTCTGTCAATTTTTTTCCATTTCTCAGGCACAGATGATGTTGCACTACTTCTTCTGTGTATCGGAGGTTTTTTTTTTGGGTAATATCACTAAAGTTCCTACTTTTCCACGAATTGTAACCTTTTAAAACGTTTTTGTCATATTAATCACTTTAGTCATTTGTTTTTTCAAAATACATCTGATTAGTCACAACTATGGTTGTAAATTTCTACATCACATTATTCATATACAAGTGTTCAATTCTAATTAAGAAAAACTGTAAAAATCTTATATCATTTGATAAATATAACCACGGTAACTATGATTGTTTAAAAACTTCGTGGAAGGATTTTATGATACTTTGACTTTGGTATATATTTTTATATTGGTTGGCCGAAATATTAGAAGCGGAAATGACAATGAATTCCTTTTAAAGATGGCCAGTTGGCCACACTCGCACAAGATTGCTCACATGGCCTCAACATCCGATCACTTGTTTTTTTAACATCACATCGCATTCTGTGAGTTGTTTTTTTTATTTTTATTTTTAAGTATTATATATTAAATAAGGGATTTTGATGGGAGGGGAAGGCTTGAACTCATAACCTCGTGATATAGATATGAGGGGTTTACTATCGAACCAATCTCATTTCGTCATAACATTATGTGAGTTGGATAAGCGTATCAACTTTTTATGTCCATCAGTACTTATAAATGCTATGTACACTTTTTTTTTTAATTATTCCACAACATCAAAGACAGGAAAATGCATTTATTTATTTATTTTTGATGTATAACCACTATCGGACCAGCAATAATAGATGACAATGCATTTATTATTGAGTTGGAAAGTATGATTTTAATGAAGGAATTATTGAACAAATTTCTGGTTTTAATAGAAAATTATAATCACACATGAACAAACTTGTATACAAATTAGGAATTATACATAATTACTCCCCAAAAAAGATCATCTTATCTTGCCTTAATTGTTATAATTTCCAAGTAGAATTAGAGCCAGTTTGGTATTGTTTTTGAAAAGTTAAAATCAATTTATTTTTATAATTTTGACAAAAAATGATGTTTGATAAAAACTTCCAAAAATGATTAATTGATAATTTGACAAGTTTTGACAGTGATTTTGAGAAGTAGGTGGATGGTTACTTTTTAAAAGTAATTATGGAATAATCTATTTCAGCATTTAATGAATATTTTAAAATATCATTATTATCCTTATAAAATCAAGTTAAAATCATTTATATACCTTATTTCATTATAAAAATAAATATTCTACTTAAATATTGATTTGATATACAAAATCTCTTTAAAATATTTCTATGAGGAAATAGGGGTATATAGCATTTTTTAAAATTTGAATTGTACAACTATCAAACTTTAATAACTCTTGTTTTAATAGCACCAAAAATGGAATTTGGACAAAAATACCCCCTAGCTTCTTTTCTTTTCTCTTGTGTGTCCTTCACCTTCTTCTTCCTTTTTCCAAAACCTCCATTGATGGAGCTTCAATGGAGGTGCCACCGCCAACCGGCGAGTTGATCAGCAAAACCATTAGGAAAACGTCCATCGAGTGCTAATAATTGTAACCGAAGTGTTCGTTTTCATTTTCGAGTTGTGTAGAGAGAGAAACGAAGCAAAACCCAAACCGTCGCGAATCTTCATTGTCCGATCTATGACGATCCGTCGCGAATCTGACGAAACCGACGGCGCCAATGAACTCGGCATCGTTCAATCTTCTAGATCCAACTATTTCCAGAGTCAACCGGTGCTGTCGTCAGATCGTCACTGTCACCATTGATGGAAGTTGAACAGAATAAGTCCCAAACAAACTTGAATTAAGTCTCGAAATGCATGAATAAGTCTCGAAACAATCATGAATAAGTCTCGAAACTGCAAATAAGTCTCGAATTTTTGAGAAAAAAAAATAAAAAGGAAAAGAGTAAGTGGGGGTATTTTGGTCTCATCACCTATCTTGGTGCTATTAAAACAACACTTATTAAAGTGGTGCTATTTGCACAAGCCCTCCCCCAAAAAGTGCTATTGCTATTTCTATTGTTCTTATGATTTTTTTCTTCTTCTAATTTAAATATTATACTTAAATAATGATTTAATATTTATATATAATTAATGAAAAAATGAAATAAGGTTCTAAAATCTTATCTATTTTGGTCATCGTAACTAATCACAGTATTTCTGTAATAAAATTACTAAATATATGTATACTACTTTTAAGATATACATTAGTTTTAAAAGTACAATTAACTTCACATTTGATTATTTCTTCAACATAGCTAACTGTAATTAGAAGAAAAGTTATATCAATACCAAACTGATCCTTAATATCATGTTCTCTCATTCCCATCGCCACCACCCACCACTCATTAATGTTCTGCAGATTCTTTTTCTGGACCCCTTGAAGCTCCAAAAACTGAAATACATTTGAAGTCTTGTGATGCAAATTATTATTTTTTATGGTTGGAAATATTACAAGAAAATTAACATAATTATGATAGCATATGTCACATGTAGCTCTAAAATCATCAACATTATTGTGTTACCACATACTTACATGTAGCAAAATAATGACAGGCATCATTATTGTATTGTACCTGTAAATGTTTTCCTTGAAATTAAAATGATAGAAGTACTCTGAATCAAAAACTATAATTCTAAAGCTCTATCAAATTTGATATTGTTTGACCATATCTATAATTAGCTCTTTTAGATATTATAACTCACTTTTCTATAATAATGCTAACTAATCTTATTTATCATCTATATGTAAACAACACTTGTTAAAAGTAAGATATAATATTGTCATCAAACTCAAAAATAAGTTTATATAACTCAATGAGTCAGGGTTTTATCGGAATCTGTGGAGATTAAATATTACATACACGACCAGGTATATACCGGAGCCAAAACTTAGATCAGATATATAAATTATTAAACTACCATTTTAATTTTTTTAATTTTTTTTTTTCGGAAAGAGGGGTGGGCCTTAAATCCGTAAGACCATAACCTTTCTTACCTCAACTGTGTTCCTCCTTTCATGCTTTTAAAATATTTATGTTGTGAGTCAACCCCTTATCATTAATGTGGAAAATGAGATGCATACCGCTTGTGTGGAAGAAGATGTGTGTACATATTTGAGTTTTCAAATTCCGTTTTCTTATTTTTTCTAATAATATCTTAAAATTATGATTGTAGCATTGAAAATGTTGTTGATGACATAAGTGGAATTAGAAGAGATTGAGGTATGTCAAAGTTAAATGTCAAAATGATACAAAGAGAGAGAGTTAAAAGCATCTCCATTGAACAAATTTTTGGTGCTTTTAAAAGTTGAAGAATTTGTTGTTGTTTGTTGTAAGTAGTTGTCTCATATGAGAGACCATACATTAAACAAATGTCTTTGGCAAAGATTCCCCCACATTTGGTTGTATGGTTTGATTTTGATATTATTACATGGGGAAAATAAACAAAACTATAACAAGAGGCCATGATGCGTCAGTGCGTCACTAGTGCCCTAGTGGGACCACTTTTTTGTTGCCATTAAAAGTATCATGGACCATACAATAGGATCTCTCAATTCTTTAATCTACGTTTAAGATTATCAACATTCAATACCCTTTTATTCTTTATAATTAACGGTCAGTAAATAGTGTCATCAGATTAGACGGACCTCCGTTAATTCTTGACTAAGTCCTACCTAGATTTAAGTTTTTTCAATGGACTATAACGTTACAGAAGACTTACGTATATTTTAAAAAAATAACAATATCATTCCGTAACATCTCTGTAGAACTGTAACGTCATATGGTGGATATATGAAAATATGTTTGAGATTTCCGTAACTATATATATTTTGTTTGATTATAATTTGAAAAATAAAACCATAAAACGAAATAAGGTTGGTCCGATGATAAACCCTTCAAACCTACACCAACAAGGGTCGGAGTCTTTCCCCTTCCAAAAAAAAAAAAAAAAAAAACGGATTTTATGTTATATTATACTTTAAAAAAAGAAAAGAAAAGTAAAACCATAAATTTAGAGGACACACAAGCTGGATTGTGTGTGGATAAAATTGACTTCTCATGATCTACCAAGAAAATGAATAAATGAGGTCTCAATCGAAACGGATGGAAAAAAAAAGTTGAAAGGAACGCAAGAAAACAACTCAGTCAACAAAACAAAAAGAAAACTCATTTCCTCTTCTTCTTCTTCTTCTTCTTTTTGTTACTCTGTCTCTCTTTCTCTGTCTCTCTCTCTGAGTCTCAGGCTCTGGTATTAGTGGCGTGAAGAGGGTTGGTGAGAGAGAATAAATACTCAAACTCCAGACAAGCAAAGGTCCTACATGGTGGTGAGTGAACAGGACACAAACCTCTTCTTTCTTTAATCATCATCATAATAATAATATACATTTACATCATCAATATTCAATGTAAAAATAAATAAATTATATTTGATTTCTAGAGAAAAATGGACATGCACGTGGTTTATCTTCTGTTCGTGGCAACATATATAGAGGGCCCTTTTAAAGCTACTTATTAAATGGTCTCACCAGTCACCTGCTTCCTTTCCAGCAAAGCCAGCCACTCTCACCACCACCCCCACCATTTCTTCCTCCTCCTTCCATTTTTTCATTTCATTTAGTACTATTCCCATTACTTGTCTGCTTCAAGCTTCTTCCTTTCTCTTCTTTTATTGACTCTTTCAACAAACTAACTAAATCCCAGATCTTTCTTTTTGACCCCTTCACTTTGAGATCATACTTGAACCAAAATTCATGTTTTTGTGACAAATGTGTTCAAATTGTGGTGTGGGAAGGTGAAATGCGGCTCTTCGGTCGTGATTGTCAATTTTTGTTTCTCATACCCTATAAAGGTTGTACCTTTTTAGACAAGAAGCTTTGTGAGAATCCAAGTAGAGTAGTAGTAGCATAGCATAGCATCTCTCCAAATCAGATAGATTTTTCTGTTCTATCGGATCCAACCACTCATAATGCCAAACGGGTAGATCCATTTCAACTTGTTTCGAGCATGAGAAGGATCCACCAATTTGTTCTTCCTCATGCTCTTCTCTTGTTGATTCTCATCACTACAGTGTCTCCAGCAACTGAGAAAGAAATCTTGCTACAATTCAAAGGGAACATCACTGATGATCCACTCAACAGCTTGGTTTCGTGGGTCTCAAGTGGAAGTCCCTGTGAAAGTTTCAGAGGAGTGTTTTGCAACCCAGATGGTTTTGTAGACAGGATTGTGTTGTGGAACTTTAGCCTTGCTGGTGTTTTATCTCCAGCCTTGTCGGGTTTGAAGTGTCTGAGGGTCTTGACATTGTTTGGTAATCGATTTTCAGGTAATATCCCACTAGAATATGCTAATATACAAACATTGTGGAAGATCAATGTGAGCTCTAATTCTTTGTCTGGGTCAATCCCAGAATTTATTGGTGATTTACCAAATATACGGTTGCTTGATTTGTCAAAGAATGGTTATAGTGGACAGATTCCTTCTGCTTTGTTTAAGTATTGTTACAAGACCAAGTTTGTATCTTTGTCTCACAACAAGCTTTTTGGTTCTATTCCTGTATCTATTGCCAATTGTTCTAATCTTGAAGGGTTTGATTTCTCTTACAACAATCTTAGTGGTGAATTGCCTTCCCAAGTTTGCGATATTCCGGTGTTAGACTATATATCTTTGGCAGCCAATGCCTTAACTGGGAGTGTCCAGGAGCCTATATCCAATTGCCAGAGCATGAATCATTTGGATCTTAGCAGCAACATGTTCAGTGGATTGGCTCCATTTGGGGCTCTTACATTGAAGAATATTAGTTATTTCAATGTGTCGCATAATGGCTTTCGAGGTGAGATTCCTGATATTGGAACTTGTGGTGAGGGAATGGAAGTTTTTGATGCTTCATGGAATGAGTTAACTGGGGACATTCCATTGAGCATTACAAATTGTAGAAACCTTAAGTTTCTGGACTTGGGGTTTAATAGGCTGATTGGAAGTATCCCAACTGGGATTACTGGCCTGGAGAGGCTTTTGTTGATTAGATTGGGGAATAATTCCATCGATGGATCGATCCCTTTGAAATTTGGAAGCATCGAGTTCCTTGAGGTTTTGGATTTGCACAATCTCAAACTTGTTGGTGAAGTTCCTGATGACTTGAGCAATTGCCAGTTTCTTCGTCTGCTGTGAGTTCATCAATCACTGTATTTAAATACTCTTTTAACTTTTAACCAATGCTTCTTTTAATCAATTCTAAGAAACTTTCTATATGTTGTTGCAGGGATGTTTCTGGTAATGCATTAGGAGGAGAAATTCCTCTAAGGTTCTATAACATGACAAACTTAGAAATCCTAGATTTACACCGAAACCAGCTTAATGGAAGCATTCCACCTAGTCTAGGAAACTTATCCGAACTCCAATATCTTGATCTGTCCCAAAATTCATTTTCTGGGTCAATCCCTTTTTCCCTTGAAAATTTGAATAATGTAGTACAATTTAATCTTTCTTTCAACAACCTTTCGGGCACTATTCCTTCAAGATTACAGCATTTTGGTGCATTGGCATTTTTCAACAATCCTAGACTCTGTGGTCCACCTTTGGAGACCTCCTGCTCTTCAGGTAACAATGGTGTCAGTCCTACATCAAAGAAACCCAAAGTTCTTAGTGTTTCTGCCATTGTGGCAATTGTTGCCGCAGCAGTGATCCTTACTGGGGTTTGTGTGGTATCCATCATGAATATCAAGGCTCGCAGGAGGAGAAGAGAGGATGAGACAATGGTTGTCGAGAGCACGCCACTAGGTTCAACAGATTCGAATGTTATAATTGGGAAATTGGTCCTCTTCAGCAAGAGTTTACCATCAAGGTATGAAGATTGGGAGGCTGGCACCAAAGCTTTGCTTGACAAGGATTGTCTGATAGGTGGTGGCTCGATTGGATCTGTATATAGAACCAGTTTTGAAGGCGGGGTTTCAATTGCGGTGAAGAAGCTGGAGACAATGGGAAGGATTAGAAATCAAGATGAATTTGAGCTAGAAATTGGACGGTTAGGTAACCTCAGACATCCCAATTTGGTTGCCTTTCAAGGTTATTATTGGTCCTCAACAATGCAGTTACTTCTAACTGAATTTATTCCAAATGGGAATCTGTATGATAATCTACACGGGCTGAATTATCCGGGTACCAGTACCGGTATTGGCAATAGTGAATTGCACTGGTCTAGGAGGTTTCAGATTGCTCTTGGAACAGCGAAAGCACTTTCGTATCTTCACCATGACTGTAGACCTCCAGTACTTCATCTCAACATCAAGTCCTCTAACATACTCTTAGATGACAAGTATGAGGCCAAATTGTCTGACTATGGACTTGGGAAATTACTCCCAATTCTGGACAATTATGGTTTAACCAAATTCCACAATGCGGTTGGGTATGTTGCGCCGGAGTTGGCTCAAAGTTTCAGGTTGAGTGAGAAATGTGATGTTTATAGCTTCGGGGTGATTCTTTTGGAGCTGGTTACAGGGAGGAAACCTGTGGAGAGTCCTATTGCAAATGAGGTGGTGGTTTTGTGTGAATATGTTAGGGAATTGTTGGAGAGTGGCTCTGCTTCTGCTTGTTTCGATAGAAGTTTGCTGGGTTTCGCGGAGAATGAGCTGATTCAGGTTATGAAGTTGGGGCTCATCTGTACATCAGAGATTCCTGCAAGAAGACCAAGCATGAATGAAGCTGTTCAGGTTCTTGAGTCCATCAGAAATGGATTGGAATCATAACGTGAAGAATGCAGGGTTCATTGAACCCCACCTATAGAGTCAAATTAGCAAGTCTATTTTTTTTACTTGTAGTCTAGCTGGAAGAAGGGGATATTGGTTAGTTGTGCAGAGATGGGAAATACAGAAAAAAAAAAAAAAAAAAAAAAAAGATTCTTTTGTATTCAACTTGAGATTACCAAAATCAATTGTTGCTGACATTTACAATTGTTTCAATAAAAAAGATTCATTTGTTGTATCTCATTCGGTGGCAAATACAAAGTGAAAAAGAAAAATCAAACTGATATTATATGCACATAACTGATATTATACACAAGAATTAATTATGAACATTACTTCCACTTCCTGTCTAATTTTTGCATTAAAGCTGTCGAATGCAGTCGCCACCTACTTGAATGATAGACAAATGAAGAACCCAATTGTGCCGTGGAGGACCATTCAGTGTGCTTACACAATCCAGGATCATTTCAGTAACCGAGGCAACCTAAAAGCAATTTAACCTTGCATTTGATCCTTTGAATCCATGTTGTTGGCTACATCCACTTTTTACAAAACAATTGCAGAACAGGCTTCATACCAAGAATCTGTCTGTATGTAATTTAACTCGGCGAAATAAACCAACAGCATTTCAACTGGGAGATTTAAAGGTTTCGGAGATTCTTTGTATTCGTTCAATAACTACAGGGATGTCTTTTTCAGTCAATGAAGCAAAACAGAAACCAAACCATCCAGGTTCAATACAGTGACAAGAAGATCCAGGAGTTACATTGACCTTAGCCACATTTATTAACTTATCCCAAAGCTCAAGCTCTCCTTTTTCGCTGTAAGAGCTGATTAGTCCGCTCATGTCAGCCCAGCAGTAGAAACCCCCATTACTCTTTGTACACCTGATGCCCAACTGCTTCAATCCTGCCACAAACTCAACATACATTCTTCGAAGCTTCTCCCTATTTAACTTCACGAACTTTTGAACAAATTCTGTATCTGAAAGCAAAGAAACGAGCAAATTCTGTGCTGGAGTTGAAACAGAAGAGAACCTAACCAATTTTTTAGCTGCAGCCAGAACATTCTGATTGTAGGAGTAGATGACTCCCATCCTAAAACCTGGGAGAGAGAGGTCTTCTGATAGACTGTAAACTATGTGAACTCTGTCTCGGTCAAGGTCTTCCGAATCCATAAGTTCTGCCAAGCTCACAAATCCTTCACATCCATAACTTGAGCCTGCAAGTATTTCGTTAGAGACTATATGGATGTTCTTCTCCCTAGCAAAGTCCAGAAGGCTGTAAAGTGTTTCCTGGTTAAATAGATTGCCAACAGGATTTGATGGATTTGAAATTATTAGGCCGCGAACTTTCACACCACGTTTTCTTGCCTGGTTGAATGCTCGGTCTAGAGCAGTAATACTTACACTGAAGTTATCAGCACTACGGCAGGGAACAGGTATTATCTCTGCCCCAGTTCGCCATTTTACATCCCTGTCGAAACTGCATATTAAATTCAAAACTTTAGTTATCGTATATAATTCTTATATACGTTTGAAACCTTCCCAAATTAAAACAGGGGAATGATAATTACTCGGGGTAATATGGTGTAGGAACAAGAAATGCATTCCCACTGTCTGCCAGGCAGAAGCTAAGTATCTCAATTGCAGGAGTTGTACCAGCTGTTAATACTATTTGCAAGGGGTTCAAGGAAACTTCTTTTTCCATGACTCGAGACATAAATCCCGCTACAGCCTGCAGGATTAGGGTACTCGGTGAAGATTCAAAGGCTAAAAGCAGTTTTAAAAAATATATTTCATGCACAAGAAAGTAACATTTACAGTCCATTGAAGTGTGAGTGTGAGCATAGTAGGTTTTGAACTTTCAAACACCAAATCTATGAAGGGAAAAACCATATTATTCCCCAAAATAACAGCAACATCTTTGCAATATCAATATCAAAACAGATCATCTAAGGAGATCCAAAACCGCAACTAGTGTCTATAATTATTTTTAAAAATGGACATTCAATTAGTGCTAGAGGTCTAAATGTTTTTCAAACTTATGAGTTATGACAAACAGCATGAACAATCAACTACATGATAACATGATGAACATTGAAGACTGAAGAGACGATATGTAACTTCACTGTCATTTAGTCACACAAGATAAATAGACATTGTAGGATTGCTAGTAGATTAAGCTAAGGAGTAAGGCTTACAATGACCTCCAGATCAGTGGACTAACCAAAACAAACACACACAGATATTCAAGTTACTAGGCAACTGACAATAATGAAGATGGTACCTGTTGATCAAGGAGCTAAAAGTATAAGATGAGAAATCAGAGAGGAGAATCTCTCCATAAATAATCATTTTAAGAACCAGAACAAGTTACTCTAGTACTACTTTGGTATTCCAAAGACAAGGGCAACTTCTTCAATACTAATATAATCAAGCACCAAGAGTCAGTTTCAAATATAACTTTTTAAAATGTAGGGACAAATTAATTCTTTGATTGATTTTTACGATACTTACAATTACGAAACGACCTGTAATTGGTGGAAATACTCAAGAACTACAAATGCAAGGGAAATTCTCATAGTAGTTAAATTGAACCAAAAGTTTTCATAAGGAAAAGTTATCTATTAAAACAGAACAGTGTCAAATTATTCTTCTTCTACTGTTGGCCCTTAAAAAAAAAAAAAAGTTGAGTTGTTAATAATGGATCAAATCATCATGATTTCAAATCAAAATAATTGATATATCTGTCATAATCTACTCTTGGGAAGAAGTTCTCAAGTCACCTCCATAAAAACTCCTTTGGACCATCACAGGATAATGTATTTTTATTGGCCTAAAAAATGTCTGACATTTTGAGGTAAAACACAGATTTTGTCACAAAACTTCACATTTTCACAAGCTTGAAAAATGTTTTACTTTCTAAAGTTCTGTCTGTAAACAAACAAACACATAATCACAATTTAGAATATAGTGTAATCTTACAAATGTAAAATGTTAAACATACACATGCATAGCCATGTCCTCTTGTCTAAATTTGGTCCAACATTCGTGTCCCTGTCTATTCACGGCACTGTTTGTATCTACAGTTCATGATAAAGTTGAGATATTCTCACTACATCCATTGCTCAATTCAATCATTGATTTCTCTTTAAAAAAGAAGTTATGGAATAGAAATTAATTACCACTTTCAATTCCATCAGACCATCAAAAGGCTGGTAATTAGCAATCCCACCAAAACTCGATTCCCCGCCGCTTGTTCTTCCACCCAAAATCGCCTCTTTTACATTCTCTGCAAGCCAATCCTTGACCAAATCCAATGATAACTACACAAAACCAAAAAAAAAACACTTAGACAATTAACTAAAGTACAACAAAAACATCATTTTAAGTAACAAAAAACCGATTGTTCTATAAAGTATACCAGTTTAAAGACTTAAAATTTATGTATCACCAATTATTTTAAAGACTTAAAATTTACACGTTATGTCTCCACGAAGCTAATAAATTTTTTTAAAAATAAATCAATTGGACAAGAAGAAACTATAACCACCTTGTTTTGAGCTAGACCAAGCTGAATAACCCCATTCGGATTACCCAGTTCATCATAAGGGTCGTCTTCAACCCGCTTCAAACCAACATAAAACGGTGTCTCAGCGCTCCTGACAATCGAGCCGACTCGACTCGATATAGTAGCGGGTCCACAGGGACTCCTTGGCGACAAAAGCGAGCGGGAAAAAGACCGAGGAAACCCAGAAAGCTCCGACAACTGTCCAGCAGAATTCGATGGGGATGGAGCCGGAGAAGAAGTAGTTGGTGGGTCCGGGTCATCGGGGTCATTACGAAAGCGTTTGAGGTAGAGCTGGAGAAAGTAGAAGAGAACACAGGGGATTACAGAGCCTAGAAAGAGACCTCCTCTCCCTTGAACAACCCCCTGTAAAGGTACAATCACTCTCATGGCGGTTCCTCCACCGCTAATAGTAGTAGAAGTAGCAGTTGGGTTGGGTGGTTCGTCGTCGGGTCGGGTTCGGGTCATGGTGAGTGTAGTACTAGTAAGAGCATTGCCATGAAGAAATGGAAGCGGGTATTTGATGGGTTAATGGGTCGCGGGAGAAAGACGAACTGGAGTGTTGTGTGGAAGTTTTTTTTTATAAATTATTTTATTTATTTATGAGTTGTGCGCCGTTCCTTCCTTGTTTGAGGGAAAGATGAGATTTGTCGTTGGGATTTTTTATTTTATTTTATTTTTATTTTGGGAGGGAATGTGACTTTACTGAAATGGGCTCTCCCTTTTCCTACCCACTTTTACTAATTTTGGGTTCTAAAACTAAAACTAAATACACAAAAATTTGTCACTTTTCTTAACCACTATTACCACCTGGAATTCATATAGAAATATAATATATATATATATACAGAAATTCTATTATCAGTTCGAACTGACAAAAGTTATATCAGTTCCTTGCATGTGGGTCACTGGATTTAAATACTTTGACTTGGCTGTATGCACTTGTCAGTCAAAGTATTTAAATCCAGTGGCTCACATACAAGGAACTGATATAACTTTTGTCAGTTCGAACTAATAATAGAAAGACTGTATATATATATATATAGAGAGAGAGAGAAGGTTTTTAGTTATGAGATTTCACACGTATTATCATACTTGATAGTCATTACAAAAGTGATTATCATGTTTGATAATGCTAGATTTCGCATGAAAAAAAACATTTGGAATTATGATAATTTGAGGGATTTCTTATATAGATTAGGATCAACAATCTCTCTTATTTTAACATAAATTATGACGCAATTTTTCAGTTAGATTAATTATATACGTACATCTAAAAAGTGATTCTTCGGTGCATAACTTTTATTTATTTATTTAATAAATGGCTTGTCAATTCTATTCTTTTCTTTATCTCAAGATAATTATAGAGTCGAGCTATATCTAATTTAAATTTACAATTTTAACATCTAACCGGTTTTTAATCCAACGATTGATAGACAATATATATTAATCCGGGACTAGGTATTTTTTTTATAAAGCTTTCGCCATTGGTAATCCAACGATTGATAGATTAAAGTAAATGAAAAATTAAATATTGAAATCATAAATTTAAATCAAATATTTAATTAATAAAATCCAATCCATAATTATAAATTATAAATAGAGATTCTTTTTTTATTGGAATTTTGATAGAATATGGAAACAATTTTAAATTTTCTAATGGACATGCAAACTTTATAGATATGATATGTCAAATAGCTTAATTAATTAATGATTGCTTACACTATATGACAATGTTATTCATTTCCAAAAAAATATTGAAGTACCATATGCGGCATTAGAGATTCAAACTTGAAACATTTTTCGAATGAACGTCATTTACCATCAAGTCATATCATACAATGATACCCGGTTAAAATATTGAACCTCACACATTAATTGCACATGTTTTGGTGGTGCAATGAAAAAACTATGGGCTTATTAGATTAGTTTTCGGGATCTACTATCATTGCTTGCAAAATCGATCGAAAGCACTTTAATCAATGCAAGCAAACATGTAAGCCAATTGAGTCAATAGTTTTGATGGGTTTATAGTAATTTGACAAAACTTTTGATTTGTATAAAATATGAATATATATTTAGTACATATAAAGACATTGTTGTAATCGAATAATAGAGGAAGATTCAAGTTTGGAATTTCCATAGTCCATATAGAGAACAAAATGATAGAATAACGAGGAAGGAATTGGACAGATTTGTCCCCCTTTGGTCTGTCCACCACAAGTTCACTGGTCTCCAGCCACCGAAATTGAAAATATCACCCACCATGTAATCATAAATTCATAAATTCATAATTCATATACAACAAGGTTAGGGACCCTTCACTTTTGTAGTTTTGCATGGATCTTCTTCTATTCCTACGCACACCTAGTAATCTTCTTTATGAATTTCATGTCCTGCTCCTGTTGGGTCCAAAATCTGTTAAACTGTCACTTAAATGTTGTCTGCTGAGTCTTCCAAAGGCTTTTTGCTTCGACTGGACCATTCTATAATCTATATAATATTAAATTAATAAATAAATCATGATTATGTTGCTTGTTAAATCTGGATTATCTGGTTATGGTAGGCGACATGCACACTCCATTGACTCATTTTAATCTATTCTTTTCTCCTAACTAACATGTTCCCAAACCATTTTAAGGGTGTCTTTATGTTTTTGATAAAACCTAACACCAATTGGGTTAGGGTTTTATCGAGATCCGACGGGATTAACCATTATAAGTATGGTCTGAAATACAACTCTCATCATATAGGAGAGATTTCATACATTTTGTACTAATTTTATAGATAAATGTAAGACTTGAACGCCGATAAATATATCACAAATATTAGTAACGTACTAATTTACGCAAGCTAAATGAAAAGGTGATGCACTTGTTGTAACTTGTAAGCCTTTTTGCTTCTTGAGATAGAAGAACTCTTTCTTCATTCACGTACGCATATTACATGTGTCCACATCAATATGTTTTTGCTTGGTTGTGATCATTCTGCTATATAAAAGACAGCACGATGATTTTTACAACTTTGTTTGTTCTCCAGGCGACCAACTGTCTTCAAACATCATTTGTAACCACTCATATTCATGATTATCAACTTTTTATAATAAGGATCATTATTATTTAATTATTCAAGTTTTCATCAATACATGTACAGTTAGTTATCTTGGACCCTAGATCACCTTTATATAGTTCTACACGACTACACACTAAGTTTGAACACTTTGTTCTTTCAAAAAAAAAAGAAAAAAAAAAGAAGAGTTTGAACACTTTGCTGTAATTACATGGTTACACTCATTCCATGTATATCACTTTTTAGATTGGTGAGTGAAATTAGTATCAGATTTTACTAATTGTAGAATGTTTAATTAATTCACACATGTAACTCAACTGGAAATATTGGTAAAATATTGGAGGTGGTGATTAAATGCTATACTTGGTTGACTTGAAGATCACATGGACGTGCTAGCGTAAGCTTATTAAAAGGGTGGCTCTATCACCCAAACAAATCTGGAAAGTATTCAAAACTCTTAAAACAATTGTCAATCTCATTTCATGCCAAAGTTAAGTAGCTAGGGGTTACCACTTACCACCTCTCGCCCAATGTAGTTTGGTAATAAGAGCTAGCGTTTATTCGGTCTGACCAAAGTTAAGTAAGGATTTAGTTTATAATTAGAAATTCTTTGAATATTAAACGTCATGGTGATCGTTCTTGAATATTAATATAATATGAGAATTGATTTCATATTTATTTATTTTTACCTCGTAATAGGGTATAAGAACTATCACAGCTGAAGGTAGCTTAGTGGTAAAGATTGTATGTATGTTCATTCAACAAAGTCCGGTAATATCCCAAGTTCGAGTTTCTATATTTGCATGTGTTTTTATTTATTTATATATATATATACAATTTTTCTATTGTCAGTTTGTCCTGATATAAAATTTATCAGGATGGAGAATGTGGACCATAATATTTACATATTTTGACTCAAAGTGTATGCACTTATCAAAACTTCTCCATAATCTATGGTCAATATTTTTTGTCTTGATATATTTTATATCAGGACGAACTGATAATAGAAAGACTATATATATATTAACTTTTATTTATTTATCCTTTGAAAGGGGTATAAGAACTTTTTGATGGATATTACTTGTTAGTGAGCAATTTCCATTTGAGTTTATTTATCATTTTTTTTAAAACATAAGAGCATCTCCAATACAAGAGTGGCTCATGGAAAAAAGAGATGTCCTAATACAGTTGTGTATATTCAGCCTCAAGCTTATATGGCAAAAAAAATATTAGACATTGTCAATATGACCGTCTACTTTCAAACGGTTTGTTACACATCTATTTTTTCAATTAACTTAACAAGTATTTAAAATTGATATTAATTTTTCATCTATTTTTAGTAAGGAAATAAAATAAAAAAGGAAACAGAAAAAAATAAATTGGACACGTTATTATAAATAAATGTGTTTTAAATAGAAACATTTGTAGATTAAATTTTGAGTTGATTGTCTATCAATTCTATCTTTATGTCACATAGGAAGTAAGTCTCTTGACATTGTGGTTATGTCAACGATTATTGGTATACAAGTCATTTTTATATTGGAGATGCTCTAAGCTTCTTTTGACTATAGAATTGATGATGTGATATTAAATTCAACAAACCTACCAGTTTTACAGTAATCATCACTAATCAACAATCAATTTTCAGACTTTCAGATGCAAAACAATTAAACAAGTAGTCAAGTACTATTAGGGATATGCATTTATCCCCGGGTACCCAAATCATCACTTCCCCATCCCCATTTATATGGAAATGGGGAGGGATGGATATAATTTTCATCCCCAAATTGAAATGGGGATTGGGGGTCCCCCATCCCTATTTCCTGATTTTCCCCACAAATTTATTAAAATGGGGATGGGAGGAGGTCCCTTCATCCCCATTTTCTCCAAACCTTATATATTATGAAAGAACAATATTAGGTTTCATTTGACTTTATAATGGATTTTATTTTGTATTTGTATTTGAATTTGTAATGAATTGTTTTGTTTTTTTTTTTTTTTTTTTTTTTAAGTATGTAATTTTTAGTAAAACAGAGGAAACGAGGAAATATAGAAAAACGGGGAAAACGGGGAAATGGAGATGTGGATGGGGATACCTCCCCCCAAAACTCCCCCATCCCCATTTTCCCCAAATGGGGAAATGAGGGGATAGGGAAGGGTTTGGGAAATGGGGATAGGGATGGGGATGGGGGGATCTATATTCATCCCCATTTACCCCCGATGCCCATCCCTAAGTACTATCTACTGTCTTTTTTTCGAATCCTAACTACTTGGTAAATTTTAATTAAACATGCACGATTCTTACGGTTTTATCCTTTTAGTGGGTTAAGAACATTTACTTACTTATATCGCAGAATAGTTTTAATTACTTCAATCAATGTTGGAGAAAATCCTCAGAATAATAATAACATAAATTTTTAAAAGGCAATGAAATCAATGTTTTGATCAAAGTATTCTAACATGGACTCAAGCCTAATCAAGAACTTAGGATCAATTTAAGGTTGCTATCTATCTATCTTTACTACTGACCACAAAAACTTTTGAACGGATAATATTCAAAAGCCCACAATATTCATGCATGCATGTTGTGTTGAATATGTGCAATTTTGATGTGATGTTTGAGGCTTGAATGCAACACTTATCGGTTACATGTTTTAACAGAGAAGAGAAGAAGTGAAGAACAACATGACCACATCTGGGTGGATCTTAATGACAACTTCTGTAATCAATTTCAGTTCGAAACTGATGGATCTATTTCTTTTGTCTTGTTTGATTTGATTTTTAAATTGTCGGCTTTGTTTGCAAACTCATGAGGTGGATGTTTCTTTGGGCCAAACGCTAAAAACACCGATATATATCTATGCAAGAGAATTCAAAATTTGCTCCAAGCTAAGTGTTTTTTTATATCGATCGATTAATATGTCAAGAGCCTGACATATCGGATCAATGGATTATTAGGGAATCAACTAATAGTTGTTTTGCAGCCATCAGCAAAAAGGAAATTATTTATCAAAAAAATTAGACCTGGCAAAATTTTACATGACCCATTAACATGACCCAAACCCATTCGAAAATAGCGATTGGTGGGTTAAGTTTATCAAATCGGGTTGTTAATGGGTCAACCCATTAAGACACAAAATAATGGGTCGGTTTTGGGTTCACCCTTAAAAAAACTGTTAATTCGATAACCCATTAATATAAAGATTTTTTTTTAATGTGTTTATGAAAGTTATTAAAAAAATCTGTGTATAGTCACATTATGGAATTTATATATAAAAAAATCTCTATAATTATGGTAAGAATATATTTTACTAATTAATTTTTAAAAAAATTCTAATTTTTTTTCTTTTTTTGAATGAGGAAAAATTTCTAAATTAAAATCTCTAAAACTATAAATCAATTATTTCATAGTATTATAACCCTAACCCTAGCCCTAAAACTCTAAAAGTAGCTAGTGAACTTGATTACATGAGTTTGATCATGCTTAAGTACTATTTATTTTCAACTTTTTAATAAATCTCAAATATAATATTTTGTAACGGGCAGGGTTGGGTTACCCATTAATTTAACAAATGGTTTCGGGTTTGTATATTTCAACCTATTAAGCTAACAGGTCGGGTTCGGGTGAAACAACTCTATCCAAAAATGGCATGTGAATGTCGAGTCTCTATCACAAACAATTGAGCTAGGCATTCTGTAACAACCCATGCCCATTAAATAGATATTGTCAGTTTTGGGCTTCACGCATGCATCATTTACCCTTACGGATTTGTTTTGGATCATGGGCTTCACGCAAGCATCCTTCACTCATGGCCCAAAACGCGTCTACTTAGTTAGAAGAGACAAAGGCTTATATACAAACCATGGACCTCACTCACTAGCAATGTGGGATGTGACAATCTACCCCCCTTCGGACCTCGCGTCCTTGTAAGAGTCCAAACACAATTACAAATCCACATCCACATCGGGTAGCCAGCTAGCTCTGATACCATTTGTAATAGCCCAGGCCCACCAAGTAGATATTATCCGCTTTGAGTTTCACGCACGCATTATTCACCCTCACGGATTTTCTTTGGATCATGTGCTTCACGCAAGCATTCTTCACCTATGGCCCAAAACGCGTCTACTTAGTTAGGAGACTAAAAAGATTAAACTTGGTCAAACTTAATATTAGAAAGGGTATTTTTATCATTTGATATAATATTTTATTTCAAAACTTTTTTTTTTTTTTTTTTTTTAAAAAAAGATTGATCTCTATTGTTCATCTTCCATGTTTTTTAAATAATTTTTTTATGAAAGATGGATGGTAATGGTGGCAAAACAGGCCTTGGGCCGGGCCTTCTAACAGGCCGTGCCAAAGAGGCCTGGCCTTCTTAACAGGCCATGCCTAACTACCAGCATACATTTTTTTTTTAATTTTGGTAATATTATAATGGGTGGGAGTCAAACCAAGTTCTTGAGAAAGAGGTCATGTGAGTTAACAATTTCACTACAAGTTCACCTTTGTTGAGTTATGCATATATATATATATATATATATACAATTTTTCTATTATCAGTTCGAACTGACAATAGATACATCAGTTCCTTGCCTGTGGGCCATTGGATTTAAATACTTTGACTTGGTTGTATGCACTTGTCAAATCATCTTTTAAATCCAATAGTCCACATATAAGAAACTGATAATAGAAAGACTGTATATATATATATATATATATATATGTTATTTAATAGGTTCTTAATATTTTTATTTTTGATCTGTTTTTAATATTTTTTTAGTGTTCAAATCGATAACAACAAAAATAAAAAATTCAAATAATATATGGGTGTGGATATTGCCACCCATAAAACTAATTAGTACCCGTTTTTATAATTACACTCATGTATAAAATTTAAAAAATAAATATTACTATAAAAACCCATCATAATGCTAATAGTACCCTTATTAGAGTGAATATATTCATATTAATACATTTTATTTATAAACCCCCTTAAATTATTAACATTCCAAATTAAAAAAAAAAAAAAATCATATTATTTTTGGAATCAAATCCTCTTATTATGATGGTCCAATTTACTTTTGGGAATATTTTGAATGTAGGAGCCTTATAAAAGGGAAGATGTAGAACTTTATTGTATATGGGGTCAAGAGATTTTCAATATGGAATTCTTTTATATATACAACTATCATAAAAATAAAAATAAAATAAAATAAAAAACCCATTGATATCTATGCTATCTTTATATAATTTTTTATTTATTTATAGAATTCATAACTAAATATAAAATAAAGAAAGTAATAATAATAATACCTACCCTTGTATGATCAGAATCCTTTGATACTTGAAATAAAATTAGAGTTTAATTAGGGTTTATCATAATTTATTTATTTTTTTAATAAAAAGAAATAGTTGAAGATATGAGTTTAATTAATGGGTGTATATAGTATTTGGTTTATTTTAATTAAAGTAATTTGTCCTTGTTGGTAAATTTATGTTGGGATATTTTTGTAATTAATTTTTTTTTAATAAAATATGGGTGTATTAATTAGTTTTGTGGGAGGCAATATCGGCACCCATAATATATATATATATATATATTAAAATATATATATTCAAAAATTTATATATTTTTATTTTTGTTGTTACCTTCAGAACACTAAAAAAAAAATTAAAATTTATTAAATAATATATATATTTTAAAGTATCCATAGCTTAACAAAGCTGAACCAGTAGTGGAAAGGTTATTCTGCTCAATTTTTTTAACCAAATCCCTTGTTCCGTTGCCAAGATATATTTTAAAAAATAATAATAATAAAGGCTGCGGGCCCAAAGGCCGGCCGGTTCAATTTCCACCATTGGCAATATAGATTTAAATAATAATAATAATAATACATGCTTTATAGCCCTGGTCGGGCCGGCCTGTGGGCCTCATACTTGAGGCATGGCTTGGCCTGTTGCCTTATACAGGCCTTGGCCAGGCCTAGTCTGGACGTGGGCCGTGCCAACTGGGCTTGGCCTGCCGGACATAACCCTTTTTGCCTCCACTAATGGATGGTGGAATACATCTTTCTTCTTAAAAAAATTATTATTAATTTTTAAATTTTTTGATTTTATTAATATAATAGTGATATAGGTAATTAAGTCTTTTTACATTTTTAGCACGGTCAACCATTAAAATTAACCATCAAGGCTAACGACGGATAGATATGTCAGTTTTTTTGAAAAGTTGTTTCCACCTGTGAATAATTTTACTCAAACTAGGGATGGCAACGGGTCGGATCATACTATACCCGGACCCATGACATTTTGAGACCCAAACCCAACCATGGACCTGAATATAGGGATGGCAATGGGTCGGGTTCGGGTCGGGTCCTACTGGACCCAGACCTAGACCCAACAAAAAAAATTGGACACAGACCCGGACCCAGACCCATGAAAATTTTCGGGTTCGGGTTCGGGTCTGGACCCGCGGGTCTTAGGAAGACCCAGACCCGACCAAGGACCCATGAAAATTTGCGGGTCTGGGTCTGGACCCATGGACCCACGATCCAAAAAAAATTAAAAAAAATAGTAAATATATATATACTTAAATATATAAATAGCTAAATAATAAAAATAAATAAATAGAGGACATAAAAGGGAAATATTCTTATTTACATTCAATTTCAATTTCAAAATTTTCAATTTTTTAATTTTTTTTAAAACTCACTCACTATTCGGGTTTATGGGTCCGGGTCTGGGTCTATGGACCCAAACCCAGACCCGAATCGGGTCTAATATTTTGGACCCAGACCCGACCCACACGGGTCTGGGTCTAATTGCCATCCCTACCTGAATAATTTCGCGAGTTTGGGTTGACTAGCGAACATAATATATTATAATTAGCAACTCGAAACTACATCGTTTTGACTATGAGTTTTAAAGTAATCGGGTCTGGTTTCATTCCCAAACCCAAACCCAATTCAAGTTTGCATTTTCATACCTAGACCAACCTACGAACCAAATAGTCAAACCCATACCCGACCCACGTGATTCGGGTTCAAATCGGTTCCAGTTCGGGTGAAATTGCCATCCCTAACTCATCATAGCCTAGGCATGTAATGTGTAATTCCCTCATTAACGAAGACACTAGAATTGTAATTAATCTGTTAAAATGATAATGTATTAATTTAGATGGAAAGATGAAGCTAAAGGTATCCCATGTCCCATGTAGATCCCGTGACCACATTGAATGAATTCCAGCTACTACTCGTTGGTTTTTTTACCAACTTCTGGCCTCTGGGTACATAATTTTTAAGGCACTGAAATCTTCATCTACCAAACAGTTGCTTTTATTTAAATGGCAACCCAAACTAAAGCAATCAAATCCCCCACTGGATGCTATGAAAATGAAAGTTTCCCCAATTTTACTTGTAAAGATCTATCATCTATCACACTTCAACTACTATTTAAAAGCTCAGCTGATTTTAGTTTGAGAAGGGGCATATAAAGCAAACGCAATAAACAAACACTGATTTCCTGCTTGTTTTATATAATAATAAATAATCCATATGTGTCTCTGTCACTACTCACTAGTGCGAGAAAAGCTTTTATGTTTAATTTACTCTTTGTTGATAATAGCAATGAGATATTACGCCAATTTCAAATTTTGGTACCTCCTATCCTCCCTGCAAGGACTATTTGTATTTATTTAAGTTCGAATATAAACACTTTTTTTTTTTCAAATATTAATTAATGACTTAAATAGAATTAATCCATACATGGTTTTGAAACTTATAAATTTATTACCGTACATTAATTTATAGTGTAAAACTCATGTAAGAATACCATCTCTTAATATGATTTACCGGTGAATGACGTTTTTTTAGTCTGTTAATGACCCATCTTTGATATTGAAAAAGCATTTACCAAAATTTAGATTTTGTAAATTGTTCAAATTGGCATATGATAATTAATTAATTACTTTGGAGAAAATTTGAATTTTAGAGCTCAACTTCGTTAGAGGTCTAGTTACCATAAGGTATGGATTAGTGTTTGAAATTATGACATTAAACAGAAGTGACATGTGTCGGTCATTAAATGACATATTTCAAAAAAAAAAATTTATTTTTATTTTTTATATTACAACAACTGCACGGAACCTGGCGAGATAATACTCTGCTAGCAGTGCCCGAAATACTACTCTCACAATTGGAGAGAAAACACTCACACTTGGGGACTACTAGCCAAGATGAGACAAATAATATATATATACATGCATGCCTTGGACGTTGAACCGTGATGGTGAAGGCTTCCTTGGGAGAGTCTGACCACATTAGCAAAATGCCATTGGCGACATATTTCAAAATTTACAGTATCCAATGTTTGAAGTTGTATTTTAATTAATTAATTGGACATAATCTTCCTCGTATTTGAATTTGTAATGGCGGATACTTGCCACCTGTTTTGTAGCAGAAACACACATAATTATTACCGTTATAGGGGCAATCTTGCAATGTCGTCAAAGAGGAGGGGCAAATTAAAACATACGCCGAAATTTCAGACTTGTCAGTTCTCCCAATGGCTCAAACCCCGATTCTTCTGTCCATGTCCTCCAATACATACCCCGCCTTCCAATCTTTTTTTTTTTTTTTTTTTTTTTTTTTCCCCATCTAATTCCCCATTTTACCCCTTAAGGGTCCATTTATTCTTTTTAATTTTCCAATTTCAATTTTTTTTTTAATGAAATTCTGTTTAACGATTATAATATGTTATTAACTACAGAAGTATGAAATAATGACTTCCATTTATCTTCGAAAATTAACCGGTAATTTTATTTCATATATTCATAATTCAAAAGGAAATTATTGACTCTTATAATATTAATGATACAATTGTTAATCTTAATTGCCCGGACGGTTATCCATTTTTTTTAATTTTTCACGTATCGTTTAATTTTATTTCATTTACAAGATTACCACCCCATTTGCTTAAATAAAATTACACCATTGAAGGTTGTAAATTCATTTTGTTATCCTCTTTTTAAATCACAATTTAATTATAATAGCTAAAAAAAACATGAGTAATGCTACATTGTCCAAATTTGGTGTCCAAATTTGGTGCTCAAATGATATGGCAACACTGTAGATCATTTATTTAAATTGTATTAAATTTGCATGATTTAAATAAATGGACTAGAGTGTTGCCACATCATTTGGGCACTAAATTTGGGCAATGTAGCATTACTCATAATAAACCTTGCCTTATGATTTAATTATAAGAAGAAAAAAGGAAGCTAAATGATTTAAATGAATGGACTAGAGTATTGCCATATCATTTGGGTACCAAATTTGGGCAATATAGCATTACTCACAATAAACCTTGCCTTATAATTTAATTATAAAAAGAAAAAAGGAAGCTAGTGATTTAGATTAATCTCGTTTATTATTTAATTTAAGAAAGTAAATATCGATATTTTGATCAAAATATGTTATGATATTTTCCAAATTTTAAGATGATTGATATTAAAAATATATTTACATATTTCTAATATTTTGAGGATATTAGTGATATTTTTAGCATTTCTAATCGATCCATTCATGACTTCAAATCCAATCCAATCCAATCAAATCCATTGGATTGAATCAAATCCAATGAATCCTATTAGATGGCATTTGATTAGATCATTCATACCCCTGTTATTATGAAGCTGAATCCATTGATTTGGTAATAAAAAAAATCCTAAATTTACGTACTTTCGATCCAAACCTGCAATTCTACCAAAACCCAGGGGCATTTTGGTCATTACAATAAAAATACATTATTTTTATATATTTCTTGTCTCATAAATTCAAATCTTTAGATCGTTACAATTCTCGGCGCTATAAAACAAAAACAGAAACAAAAAACAAAAAAAAGTTCAAAACAGATTCCTGCTTCAACATACTTGTACCTACCTCTGTAAACGTTGTACCTTCTGCCTTCGTTATTGTTTTTGGAAAATAATAAAAACGCTATTTATTCTTTTGCTCTGGATGCTACAGTGTTGTTCAACGATAACTGTGCCGTTCTCTGCTGCTGCTACTACTGAAACGTCAAACTCTAATTTCTTTGATTTTTAGGGTTTCAACCAATCAAAATTCAGTTCCATTCACGTATACTACACAGTTAAAGCACATTGTAAATTACAGAGAGAGAGAGAGAGAGAGAGATGGAAGAAGAAATGGAGATGGAGTTACCGGTGTTCGAGGCGCGTGAGATTGATCTCAATTACGAGTTCGATGCTTCTTGTTTCTTTGACTTCACTCGCGAAGAGTCTCTCGCGGAGGCGCGTCAAGCCGAGCTCTGGTTCGAGTACGCGCCGAGCTGTCCGCCTTCTCGTGAGTCTCTCTTTAAGCTTTGGAACCCTATCGTTTCCTCCAACTTGTGAAAAAATTCATTTCTGTTTTGAGCTTTTATTTGATTCAGCTGTTCTCTTGTTTTTTTTTTTTTTCTTTCTTTTTTCTTTTTTGTGCTTGACATTACTGTATTTTGAAGCCTCATGTTGTGTTAATTAATGTCGTGGGAGAGTGTTTGTATCGCCTTTATATGCCAAAACAACATTCGATCACTGAGTTTTATTTTTTATTTTTGGTTAAATTTTGTGTTGCAGCATTTGTGGCAAAGTTGGACATTCTCCTGGAAAATGTTAATACCTCTCCAAAACCTAAAGTCACTTCTTCGCTTGATAATGAGGGCCCTGAATTTTCTGCCATAGATGTGGAGGATAGAGGTATAAATTCTTAACTATGCATCTTCTCTTATGTGTGGTGTGCGGATTGATTTGTTCTGAGTAAAGACATTATGTTGAAAATCAGCCATCTTTATTGTTGATTGAACCATTCAATTTATGTGAAAATGGATTAATTTGATAAGCATAGTTATGAAAATGCTCGGAAGTTGAATTTTTTGGAAGACAATTTCTTGTGTTGCTATTCTGTATTTTTATTTACTAAATATTACTTGTATTTTATTGCTGATACGATTAGACAATTTATATTCAAACTTGAAAATTACTTCACATTTTGCAACTCTTAACTATCACCATTATCAGCAATAAGTCACATCACAATTAACTCTGTCACTGTTGTTGTCTTTTGTTTGCTACAACTGTTAACATTTTGTTTTGTCACACCTATTGGTGTTTCATCACCACCTTCACGACGCCAAAACAACTGTACCACTTACACCTTCGTTGCCTTCTCAACTTCAAAGACATGACCCATTGTCTGGATTTAGTCCTTGTTACTAGCATAACTATCCACCATCTGATCTTGTGTCATAGGATATATGTTAGCATATGAATAGGTCATCCAAAGAAAATTCCAAAATGCAAGGTTATGCCATGACGTAATTTCATTGAGTGAAGTGAATGCGACGTTTGAGTTATGAGCACTATGTTTGTTGTGTAATGTGCTCTTTCTGGACACAATCTGAGTTTCAAGGTGTGAGGTTATATGAGTATTGGAGTTGTGCTAGAAGTCTTTTCCTTAAGTCTTAGTATTAGGCAAGTCTCCAACTGTAAGCTTTGAAACCTGTTTATAGCTAAGCTTGCAGTTTCCAAGGTATATTCTTTTTCAAGTTCTTTTTGTTTCACATTTTTGCAACCTTTTTATCATTCACTAAAAAGTGATATAGCATTGTTGTGGCCTTGCAATGGTTGTTTGCCATGGATTGTTGTAATGGAAGGTCTCTTAGGATTGATCTTTAAGCAGTTTGCACACAATAGAATAATTAAAAAAAACCAACAACTTTAAGATGGTGGTCTTAGCATGTTTATTTAAATCCTAAAAAGTGATATGGCATTGTTGTGGCCTTGCAATCTTTGTTTGTCATGGATTGTTAAATGGAAGCTCTCTTAGGATTGTTCTTTAAGCAGCTTGCACACAAAATAATTAAAAAAACCAACAACTTTAAGATGGTGGTCTTAGCATGTTTATTTAAATCTTAAAATCTAAATTGTTTTTGTACTGATAGTATCATGTTTTATTTTGTACTTTGGTCGTGCAGAAATGGTTAAAGGTATCTTCACCAACTTACAAGGTGGCAATCTACAAAAGGTTCCAAATCAACCATTAAACTTAACTACAGGTGATTAATTTGCTACCGTGATGTCTGATGCTTTCACAGTGCTGGTGTGTGCCTTAGTTTCCAAGAATTAAAAAAGTTTTGGTCGTTTTGCAATGATTAATTCTTTATTTTTTTGTTTTCTCTCAAGTTTTGGGTTCAATATAGTCTGAAATTTGCCTGCTATATTCTTGAACAATTTGCACCTTGATAGCCTGATGCTTTTGAATGATATTATTTTCTTTTTCCCCTCAGGACTCACATTTTACAATCATATATCCGGTGATAAGGTAAAAGCTAAAGCTAAGTCAGGCAAGCCATATCTTCCTAGGAGCTCAACTTTGATGAAACCTACAACAAGTCAGTTGGCCAAACAAAATCGGCCTGCTCAAGTTGGTCATGCCAGGTGATTATTGGAAACTCTGTTCTTTACCTTGGAATTCTGCTTTTTCTTTTCTCGTTAGAAAATTACCTTAAAAAATTATATCAACAATGTACAGATCTGAGAACTGATGTCTGCTTTTCTCAGTTTTTGTTTTCTCTTTCTGACTCTCTAGAGGTTTAAAGCTCCTATATATATTGTTGATGTCCTTTCTTTAGGAGAGCAGTTCCTCAAAATTTGGTTATTGCTAATAGAAAAATTCCTACTCCGTGTTTATGGAAAATTGTCATGCATTTAGCCAAATGTTGCTGAAAACCACCTATTTGCCATTTCAGTTTTTTTGATGTTATTATTACCCTTGATTGTTAGATTTCAGACACCACTGTTTCAAAATAACGAAAGGAGCTTATGTAATTCTTCTATGGTTGAAAGTCAAGCTGCCAAGAGGCAGAAACTAGATGGAGGTCACTTGCATAAGGTACAAGTTCTGTAATCTAACTTCTCTATCTCTTTTTCCTTGAATGTCATCTGTGCTGAACAAAATAATTGCAGAAAAAATAAAGTTATGAAAGGACTTTCTTTATAATGTTTTTCTGATGATTAATTGCGGTATAAGTGCATGCTATGAGAAAGAGTTTTATGATGGTGTTTCATAACGGAGTATAACCTATATAGGATATCCTTTCATAAAAAGGGCAATTTTCCTTAGAGGTAGCTAAGTGCAAGTGACCTGACTGGCAGTTATTGTTGAGAGTGGAATTTGAACCAACACCCCTTTGGATCAGAACTTTAATCCGGCACCTCGGGCCAACTCAGCCATCTTAATTGTTTTATGCTTAAACTGGTCCTACCTTTTGGTGGGGTCAGTTGGGAACTCAAGCTTCAGGAGCTAGACTTGGCTATAATCTTAGGACAAGGTCTTATTTTATGGTTAATTATTAAAAACTTGTTATGTAGTTTTAACCTTATTGTTCGTTATTTTTTCTGTGTAACAGGTTGCTGATGAAAAGCAGCAAACTAATTTAGTCCACAAGGCTCCTAAAAGGGTACGTACCTCCTGCTTGATACTTGATTGCACCTCAGGTTATATTGTGATTTTTTTTTCCAAAGCATATGTAGTTGATTGGTTACCATGTCTGTCCTCAAGAAGATAGTGTAGTTGACTGGGTCTCTTGCAGTGGAGTTAGAGTACCAACCTTTGTTGGGTGGGGGGAACTAAGTTTAATTTGCATTTGTGAATGGGTTGTTGGGGTAAAACAAATAGTTTTTATGTTGTTCATTTCCTTAATCTTCTTAAATAATGTTATCACAATACCATATTGGGTTAACCATGTGGTCATAAATATCGAATAATGCTGAAATCGTATATATATATAAAAAAAAGAGGTTAAGGTCAGATGTATTATATAGTGGGACTAGATTCCTGTGCATGGGACGGAGATGGGGATCATGCGATGACATTCTTTGTGGGTCACTTTGAAGCTGCTAGTAAAATATACCATTATTTCTGTTTGGCTTTGCAGGATGGAAATAGTGATAAAAACTCTGCACATGTGAGGTTGAAACTTACTATTCCGAGGGAGCCTGATCTTGAAACAGCGCATAGGGCACAAAGGATAAGGTTTGCTGTTGGTATTCTATTTCAAGTATAAAACAAGGTTATGTTTAACGGTCTTCTAGGCTCATGGTATATTTATTTTTCAGGCCTAAGAATATTGCAGGACAAGAAAACATTACAACTGTGGCACATAGATTCAGAGCACGTCCATTGAACAGAAAAGTTAGTAGTTGATTAAAAAATATAAGATTTTTTCAGTTGCTTTTTGCCTTTGTCTCAAATTCTTACTTTGTAATTTTCTAGATTCTCGAGGCACCTACATTGCCACTCCCGAAGAAGAGTATTCCAAGGCTGCCTGAGTTTCAAGTAAGTGCTTGATGTTTGTTTCCTACTTGTTGCAAAATTATTAGTACTATGATACTATCTGAAAGAAGCAGAATGACAAATTATAGCTTTGCCCACTGCATAACCCAGTGGAAGAAGGTTCTAGGGAGGGGTGTTTCACATACAATCATCCTTCAGAAATTTTGTATAAAGTTGTTGCATTCAAGGCTTGAAACACAAAGGCCTGTGGCCTGCCCTCGCATTCCAATAATTGTACCATTACCCACCAAAGACTAGAAGGAAATTAGAAAAGAACATTAAGTTTTGCAAAATAAGTCACTTGATTCCATTTGCAACTCAGATTTCTGTCACTTGCTTCCAGGAATTTCACTTGCAAACAACAGAAAGGGCTATGCAACACACATCTGCTGTTTCATCGTCCTCATTTCATTTCACTGATTCTGATAAGGTAGCTTAAGCATCACTGAATATTTACCATAATTATACCCTTAACTACTATTTTTTTTCTTTCTATTGTTTAGCATGAGACCACTATTTATGGAAAGAAGTATGAATATTTACAACTGTCAATTTGCCATACTTTTATTACGCATTATCTTTCTTTCAATTTGGTGATTGCTCTACCTAATTACTTCTGGGAACTAAACTGCAGTCATTAAAAGAGTGGGACAAATCTAGTACAGTTTCTGTTGCAAGGAACAGAAATAGAGAATTTGGAAGGTAAGCATGTGTGGGTGTTTTGGTATTAACTTCAATATGACAGAATGAATACTCTCATTGTAGTTTGAACAGAGAAATAATGCTTACATTTGGAATTGCTCCTACTTTGCCTAGACCTAGTGGCATGAATGCTTCAAAGCTGGATGGGGATGGCTTAGTACACAACTTCAAAGCTCGTCCGCTTAATAAGAAGGTAATGCATTTTTTGTACAGAATGTTTGGTTGAATTGTGATAATAGTACAATGCTGAAGACCTATTCCCTATGTGAATGCAGATATTTTCAAGTAAAGGCGATATTGGCGTTTTCCGGAATATTAAACGGGAAACCACAGTCCCACTGGTAGTTCTTTACATATTATCTTATTTCTATATGCTGTATTTTTTGAGATGCTTTGGGCCTTTGGCAGGAAAAATTGAGACATCATTGCAAATTTTATACAGGAATTTAATTTCCAAACAGAAAAGAGTTTTCAGCATAATCTGCCTATAGACCTTTTCAGCAAGGTAAGATTATAAATATGTTTTCTAGTTTTGTTCATTTTAGAAAATCAAAAATGGTTTGTCATAGTTGTAACTTAAAATTGTAGCATGTGATTTTGGTTATTATCGTCATTACTAATCTGCATATCTTTCTACTTTATGTTGAATGCTAGCTCTCCCTAACATCTGAACTCCAGCCTAACAATGGATCTAAGTTGAAATTGCATCGACCTACCTATGTACCTATAAAGGTTCTCCTTACTTTGAATTTCATTAAATTCTGAACAAACACTATATCTATTTTCACTTTGGTTAGTACCATACTGAGTTATTCATTTCTTCTTTTGGTGTAAGGGCTCAAAAGAAAACAGATTGAATCCTTTCCAGCTAGAACATGAGGTAAGATTGGCATGCCCTCGAGTGAAAAATAACATCACATGCACATCAATTTTTTACTTGTTAGTTCGCTTATCAATCTCGGCATTTCTTATGGGATGCATTTAATTCATGTCTTTGTAGAAACCACATTCTGAGAAAGAAAAACCATATTTCTTCGGTGGGAAGCAGACTCAATGTGCAAATGATGGATACTCCGAAGCCACTACCTGCTTTAGCACAAGGAAGTATGCCTACTGAACTTATATAATTAATTACTTCATACGAACTTCCTTTTGTACGTTCTGATTTTGATAATGCTTGAGTTTGAAATTGCGACAGGAGTTTGGGCATTCACTGAGAGTAAGAAAGGGTGGAGAGCCTAAATCAGTTTTCTACATGGGCATCTGACCTGTAGGTAAATACTTGACGATGGCAGCATGCTTATCAACAGACATGTAGGTTTTCACAATATACAGAATCTATGGAAATGCACAGTTCTAGAAATCAACTTTTTTTCCTTCTAAGGTACTGATCTGACAGATTCATGTTAAACCAACTTCTATAGACTGTAGTCCATAGTCTGTTGGTCATGATCTATAATCCTAATAAAAATTTTAGGAAGCCGATGTTGTACAGCTGTCATGGCTTCCTCACTCATACCATCTCCCAACTTTTTTGTAGCATGAACACTTGCAACAGTTATTAGTTGAAAATTTAATACCAAATTGCTTTTTAGAAGTTTACTCTTATCATTGTACGTGCGTGCAAGCTTTAAGCAAGATTTCTTGTATTGCAATGTTCGTATGCAAGATGCTTACATGGTTTCTGGCTATTTTAAATTTTATCTATAGAGAGTGAGATTGCTACTAATGATTGAGTTTGGGATGTGGTAAGCATTAAAAAGACCTATAAAAATGGAGTTAGAAGAATATTCAATCGAATGGCAACAAATCTTTATTACTCGTTTACATGTCACTTTTTTTTTTTATTGTTACATATATCATTTCTACCTGCATCGTTCCCAGGATAAGAACGAGACCCTTGGCTCATTTGCTCCAAGTATAATTTATCTACCCATAAGTACTTCCTGGAATAAGCAATCAGCTAGTATGGAGCTAGTGTTCCATTTTGTTTTCTCCATCAAGATTCTTGTTCACTGTATTATTCTTGGTTAGAACTTGTTTCGTCCAACGCCGTAAATCATAGGCTCTTTTGAACGGTTTCTTTTCCTTGACAAGTCTTCTCTGTGTTATGGCAATGGCAAGATCGTTGGGAAATAATGTTTGCCATACAAAAGCATGAAGAAGCGTGGACACTAATAATACAGCCACCATTGTTGAGGACATCAATGAAAGACTGAGTGCAAGGCCTTTGCTTATGGTACAAGGGACATGCTGTGCGTACTTAATAGTCGCCACTGATGCAGTTGTCATCGGGAAGGTGTAAGACCACCATGCCACCGAAAACCTGTGAAATAAGAAGAATATTTTAATTTCTCTGTGCACAACAAATCCATAACTAGCTAAATCGATCATCAAGAAGTTTCTTACCTAAATCCTGTGAAGAATTTGATCCGCACAACCAATGAAATGTAGAGAAACAGTGCAATGAAGAAGCAAGTCCTGGACAACCCATCGAATTCACCATATATGGTTTCCCAGGCGATGCTTGCAGCAGATGGAGCTGCAATAAACATGGAGTATACAGGGTGTAACTCTTTAGGCAATGTTTCAGTTGTTGGCAATCTTTGATACAATGTCACAAAGACCACAAGATAGTGTGCAAAACCAATAGCCCACAAGAACTTAGCAACTTCTTGCCACCCTACCTTAGAAGCTAAAATAGCCCCAACAAAGTTTCCGACGACGGAGAGATGGGTGGATGGGTTGACAACCTTACAGAGACGCCTCTTACCACCAGAGAGCCATTGGCCATAGATCTTCAGCTCAAGAAAGAAATAGGGTCCCATGAAGACACACCAAATTGCAGGGTGAAGAGGAGAACCAGGTGGTGCTAGAATAGGAGGTGCACTAAGGGCTAAGAACATGCACACAACCCAGGGAGCGAAGAAGAAATTGACCCTGACTGGATGGAAATACTCTCTTTTGACAGCTTCGAAGTAGAATATGCATTTGAGTATGTAAGTGACAGAGACTGGTACTAGAACTGCTAGAGCTAATAGCCAGAGCCAGAGTGCAAGGTTGATGAATGGTGTTATGTGGAGAAATTTTGTTGCTGGGCTCGTTGACAGGGCACGCCATAGAACTGCTTGACTGCTTAGACCAAGACATATACCAAAGCAATTAATTGGAAACCGAAGAAGAAACGGCCATTTCTCGTCTTTCGGCAGAAGAATGTCCTCAGTGTCCTGCACACCAGAATTAACAGCAAAATAAATAAGATGCTTGGACAGAGTTTATATTTATATATAGGGTTCTTCTCCGGTAAGGACCAGAGCTGAAATTTTTCATGCAGGTTCAAAGATTATCACATGTAAAGAGTATGTGTTTACCTTGACTTGGTCAAGTTCAGGTCCACTGAGAGCAGCAAAGTATCTTCCAGCAGGAACACTTGTATTAACAGAGTCATCATCAAGTCTGCCTGTAGACCCATCAATTCTCTGGTGAGACTCAGTTTCTTTCTCCTTTCTTGCAGGCATCAAAGAATTCTGTTTACTGAGAGTTGATTTGGTCTTGAAGATACTGAAGTTGTCTCCTTTTCTGGCTTCTCCTCCCATCCTAATAGCTGAATCGAAGCCTCCGAAACTAAGACCACTTCGAAGAACCCTTCTCTCATCTTTGGCCTTAGACTCTCTATTAAACACTGAAAAACCTGTTTCCAGTGAAACTTGCCTACTAAAATTCTTATTAGTCTTCTTTGTGTCCCTAACTCTAATGGGTTTGTTCAAACCCCCCTTAGCTTTATCTTCAACTCTAGTTATTCCTTCTTCTTCTTCTTCTTCTTCCCGTAAAACTTCGTGAATATCGACAAAATGAGTCTCCATTGAATTTGGAGAAGTTGCTCGCGATCGTGTGTCCATTTTTAAGCTTCTTCTTCCAACGCTCAACAAAAGAAAATTCCAAGTCCTTGAACCTTGGATTGATATATAGAAGTTAATTTTGGTTCCAATTATTTATGGTATTTTTGCATGTTTTGGCTTTTAAAAAGTGTAGCCATGCAAGAGGGATTCACGAGAAGTGAAAGAAAAGGGTAGCTCCCTTTAGTGGTTGGTTGTTTGATTGGTAATATGAAATAAGAACCACTAACTTTCCCGAGAAGAAAAAAAAAAGTGAAACTTTTGAGGGATTTCTCGTGAAAGAAAATCAATTATTTTTCTCACCAAAAAAAAAAAAAAAAAAAAAATCAATTATTTTTGTGGTTTAGGAAGCTTCGTGTATTAAGTGTTGAATTCAACTTGGTAGAAGTAGAGATTGTGTCACAAAATGAGAAAGAGACAGCTTCACGGGCTTGGCTCAAGAGGAAGTAATTGAGAAAGCAATATGTATCTGCAAAACTCAACTAAAAAGCAGATTGTGAGTTCAAATCTTATGCAAAAAGGAGCTTGCACGAAAAATTACAAAATGGTGGTCTTTAAGGCACAATCTCACTAGCTTTAAAATTCAACACAAATATATCCCTTTTGTTAACCTCCTACCATATGTTGTTAATGTTAAAAAGGTATTTTAGTCTTTTTGCAATTAAAATGAATTAAATAAAATTATTATTTAAATAAAAAAAATGGATGGAGGAGATTAGATCTTCTTTATCAAATGGTACACCTGAACATAGGGTAACGCACTGGATTTTCTTTATCCTCAGGTGTTTGTATCTTTTTCCTAATCTAAAGAATTGAGAATAATACTTTACATTTAAAAATAATAAGAGTGAAATAAATAAACGAAATAAATTACAACCATTAATTATACATGTTAGTAGATCTATATAGGTCATGACAAAGATCAGTTTAGCAGATGATTCAAATAATCAAAGTCAATGCACTAATGCTATGCTTCCAAATATCCTAAAGAGGGTAATCCAAAAAGTCATCTAATTTATGTTGGATAGAAAGTCACACCAAAAAGAGAGGTGAATCAAGTTACAATAAAAGAAAAAAAATAAAAAAATAAAAAATTAGGCACCAAATGCAATTCTAAAATTTTTATGCAAATATAAATTACAAAATATAAAACAATAAGATATATATAGATCAAACATGATAATTTTGACGAGATGAGGTTGGTCCGGTGATAAAACCTCTTACACTTTACGGGTTCGAGTTCTCATCTCTCCCTAAAAAAACCCCTAATTTATGTAATTGTGTAATATATATATATTTTTAAAAAGATAATTTTTACTTCATATAATCAATCTTTGATGTTTTCCCTCAAAATTGAAGGCAGCCAGGTGAAAAACTGAAAATCCTCTTTGAACTTTCATTTTCTTTTAGGAGCTATTTATAGATTTTTATCTTTTTTATTAAAAAACTATTACAAATTTAAGAGTTGTGAGTTGAGACTAATTTAAATATTTGAGGGAATAGGGGGAAATAGCACCAAATGGGTTTGGTTTTATAGGAATATCACCAAGTTAAAAATTTTATGTTTTTTAGATAGGGATGGCAAAATGGGATGGGTTTAGAAGGTTTGGCCCTTACCCGTATGATGAGGGCCGGATTTAAACCTGGACCTCATCATTAAAAAGCCCACAATAAACCCTTTATTGTAAGCCCAAATTGATTACAAGTTGTTTGTGGGTTTTAACTAGGGTTCATTTTAAGTCAGCCCGCTTCAACCTAAACTTTCTAAATAAAAATACCAGCCATTCTACACTTCTCTTCAAAAAAAAATTAACACTAGCTCGTCATTCGTTTCTTATCGTCGTGCCGCCGTCGACTTATAACGACTCTCGCCACCAGTCACTTCAGATGAAACTTCCTTCAGTCGCCTTCTCGCTTCCGGTAATCTTTAGCGTTTTCGTCATCTAGGAATCGCTAATTATTGTTTCTCCATCGTAGCAGATCCTCAACTTTCCATCTGGAAAGTTGAAGATCTTCAAATTTCCAAATCTTCAACTTTTTTTTTTAATTATTTGTTTGAGTAATTGAGTTTTGTTTGATGAAGAGTTGTTTTTGGATGGATAAACTGTATGTGATTTTTTTTTTATTAGATTATTTGTGAAAAAAAAAAAATTGAAAGAAAAAAATTCTGGAAATTTTTGAAATTGAAAGCTGATGATGGCGGTGAAGAGATAGAGGGGTTGATGATGACGGTGTGGAGAGATGAGGATGATGAATTGATGATAATTACGGATGAGCATTTATCCCCGGGGCCCCAAATCCCCGCATTCTCATCCCCATTTGGGGGAGAAATTTTGGGGAAATTTGGGGAAATGGGGGAGGGATGGGGATGATTTTGATCCCCAAACTCAAATGGGGATGGGGATGGGGATGGGGGGACCCATCCCCATTTCCCCATTTTCCCCACAAATATATGGGGATGGGGATGGGGATGAGGGGAGGTGCCCCCATCCTTATTTCCCTAATTCCCCCAAATATTATATATAATATAAAAAATATATATATAATTATTAATATTTTTATTCTTCTATTTTACTTAGTATATATACATCTTTCAAAGCTACTGGTGTTATATTTCAAATGCTTTAAAGTTGTTGAATCCATTCAATTTAAGGACTTTTGTTTAATTAGTGTTATGACTTCTAAAGTTGAACTTATGAATTATTATGATAAAAGAACAAAATTAGCTTTCATTTGAATTTTTAATGGATATTATTTTGTAATTTAATTTATGATGGATTTTTTGTTTTTACTTTTTATAGTATGTAAATTTTAGTTAAACAGGTGAAATGGGGAAGACGAGAAACTGGGGCAAACTGGGGGAAACAGGGAAACAGGGAAAAACGGGGAAAAATGAGGAAATGGGGATGGTGATGGGGGGACCTCCCCCCAAAACTCCCCGATCCCCATTTTCCTCAAATGGGGAAATGGGGGGCGGGGGGGATGGGGGAAGATTTTGAAAGTGTGGATGGGGATGGGGGGACCTATATCCATCCCCATTCCTCAAATGCTCATCCCTAATGATAATGTTCATTTTTTCTTTTTTCAATTATTTATTTTAAATATTAAAAAAACTAATTTAAGGGATAAAAAAAATACCTTTAATGAACTCTAAAAAATATTAATTAGATAAAAAAAAATATATTAATTAGATGTGAAATGTGACATTACGGGTCAGATCCAAATTCGGGTCACAATATGGGTAATAGTATGGGTCAAATTACAAGTAAAAACAATATGTAAAAAAATCGGGTCAAAATTCGGATCAAAATATGTAAATAACAATAAGGGTCAAAAGGCGGGTTTGGGTAAAGCACTGACTTTTGCGGGTTTGGTTCCAACCCATCCACATGCATAAATTTCTTATTTGGGTAAGGTTTAAGCCCTTTTTTAATTATGCGGGCTTTTTGAGGGCCTGGGTCCAGTGAGGGCCCAAGCCCTCAAATTGCCAACCCATTTAGCACCAAAGTATTGGGTTGGACAAAAATGCCCTTGAGTTTGACTTTATCAACCTTTTCTCTTTCTTCTTTTTTCTTTCTTCTTGTTGGAAAAAAAGTAGCTCTCTCTCTCTCTCTCTCTCTCTCTCTCTCTCTCTCTCTTTCCATCTAATTAGTCTTTATCTTGACCTCACAAACCTCTAAAAAATTGTCCATCTACTTTTTCTTTCTTCTTTCTTCTTTCTTCTTGTTGAAAAAAACTCAGCTCTCTCACTCCATTCGTTTGGTCTTTATCTTGAAATTACAAACCTATGAAAATAGTTGATCCAATTGTTATTCAATGGAAGGGAAATTTCGCTCCTCGATAATCAATTACTTATTTAAGGTTACCCGAGACTTATAGATTGTTACCTAAGACTTATTTAAGGTTACCTGAGACTTATTTAATGTTACTCAAGACTTGGTGAAAGACTAAATGTTACACAACAATTATACAATGCCAAACATCAATGAAATATATGGAGAAACTAATAACTGTCATAATGCACCTATCTTGTATTATCTAGTAAGTATCGGATAGCAAAGATTAAGTCTCGGATAGCAACAAATTAAGTCTCAGATAGGGGTGGGCACTAAGTTTAGAACCGAACCGAAAAAAGGGTGTTCGGTTCAGTTCATATGATTAATTCGGTTTAAATCGGTTCAAAAAGTTGTAAAACCAAAAAGTTTTCGGTTCAAACTAGTTTGAACAGATATAAACCGACTATATATAAGTAAAAAAAAAAAATAAAAAATAAAAAAAAATAAAAAAAAATAAATAAATAAAAATCTAACCTTTTATTGTGTACTTTACACTATGTTTTGTTTGAAGGAATTTGAGAGAAAAGAAAGGAAAGGATTTGGGGGGATTTCTAATTTCTTGTTTGGATGGTTAAATGAGAGGGAAATGGAAGGAAATTGGGGGAAAAATTTCTTCCTATTTTACACAATTTGGTTTCCATCCAAATTTGGGAGGAAAGGGAGGGAAAGGAATCCACCATTAATAATTTTTTCAAAATCCCAAAAATAACCATATATATTGTTGGTATTCATATTGTTAAAATAAGGGTATTTTCGTAAATAAAATATAACCACTATCCTTTCCTTTCCCTTACATCCATAATCATCCAAACAACAATCATTAAAACCACTATCCTCTCCTTTCCTTGCCTCATTATCATTTCCTTTCCTTTCTTTTCCATCAAACCAAACATAGGTGTTACTTCTTTCTCTTTGCCAACTGTTCTCTCATCTCTTCCTCAACTCTGTTCCTCCACATCCGATATGCTCATCTCTAACCGATTGTTCTCTCATCTGATCCTCAACTCTGTTCCTCAACATCCGATATGTTCGTCCAAGGTTTGTCACTTTCTTTTGTCTTCTTTCACTTCTCCGGTGGTGGACTGGTGGTTGTCTTCTTGTGGGCTGATAATGAAGATGATGATGGAGATGGTCGATGATGATGGTGATAATGGTGGTCGATTTTGATTTTGTTATTGGGTTTATTTTTATTTTTATTTTTTATAAAGTTAGGTCCAGACCAGATCTATAAATCTGATCTGGAAAAGTATGGAAAAATTACATTGCATGTTAGGTTATGCGATAATGTTTGATGCTTTTATTTGACTTTTGGGAATATAAATGTAGATGAGAAGATTGAGAATTGATTTTTTTTATTTTTTATGTCTCCTGCAGGATTTACTTGTTTTGTTTTACTAGGATATGAACTCATATCACTTTTTAGAAGTTGCTGCTATTGTTGTTGAATTGTATGGAATCCAGGTATTTAGGCTTTTGGGGAGTCTGACAATTTAATAAGTGTTTACATTGATTTTGATTTTGGAAAAAAATATATATAGAAAAAAGGCAGGTTTTTAGGCTTTTTGTGAGTTTGACAATTTAATAAGTGTTTACATTGATTTTGATTTTGGAAAAAAATATATATAGAAAAAAGGCAGACGATAATACATACAATGTCTGTGAAGAATTCCATGAGAAGTTAGAAATGAAACCCAAAAACGCACTAAACCGGAAAATAATAATTTAAAAAAAAAAAAAAAAAAACATATTAAAAAGACTTATTAAGCCCATCAGGTCCATTAGGCCCAAAACCGAAATGAACCGAACTGATTAAAATTAGTTCAGTTCGGTTCGGCTACTATATCTTATTCGGCTTAAACTAGTTCAATTTTGGGTGAACCGAAATATTTTCGGTTCAGTTTGGTTTTGTCCAAAACCAAACCGAACTGAACCGTGCCCACCCCTAGTCTCAGTTATCAACAAATTAAGTTTCGGATAGCAAACATTAAGTCTCGTATAGCAAAATATAAGTCTCGGATTGCAAAAAATAAGTCTCGGAAACAATTCATGTGATTACTATTCATCTTCTCTACCACACCAATCCTAAACCCTAGCCGCAGAAAAGAAAAAAAAAATACCCTAACCTAGAAATCAAACCCTAGAAACTAAAATTGTAAATCTAGCAACAATCAAACACTTCCAACAACAAATCAAACTCAAATCAACATCTAATCTTAGACCAAACATGTCCATTCATCGACTTTCTTTGATTTCACAAACAAATTGAAATTCGTCGTCGTCGTCCCTTCTCCAATTCATTGCCATCAACAATAACAAAAATGGGTCTTTCTCTCTCTCTGTCAAACAGTCAAAAGTAATTATATATGTATATTAAAAAAAAAAAAAAAAAAAAAATCCCCCCTAATTCAAAGCTCACCTATGCATATTAGGGGCAATTTTAGCAAATTCCATTAATTGGTGCTATTTCCATAAAAATTATTAACTAGGTGACTTTTCTACTAATGGCCTTAGAAAGAGTGCCATAATTAAATGGGGGACTTGCATAAATGGTCATCCTCAATTTTCATTTTTCAAAAACCAAAAATAGCCCATGATTGAAAATTTTGTGTTTTTATTCTTTTTACGGTTAATGGTTTTTGAAACTTGAGAAAGGTCATTTCCTTCTATTCCCATTAATTAAATCCACAATTTTATTAACGTGAATTTAATAGGTTTGTCACCGAACCACCTCAAATTTGGTCATACAACAATATTAGTTAAGTGTTACCGTGTTAATATATAAGTATATAACATTTTTTTTTTGAACAATATATATAACACTTTGTTATTATGAAAAAGAATTCCGACATATATGATATGCTGATGGACGTATCAGCCCATCCAGCGTGGCAATATCCAGGTGAGGGATGCATGGTGCATCCCATTGCACCCAAGAATCTCTCCACGACATATCGTCCAAGCCAAAAGAAAAACAGTCCCTCCAAATTCTTGAATTGGCGCACAAAATACCCATGTGGAGAGCTCTTGAATAAATTAAATTTACTAATGATCCTTATCTATAGTATCTTTTCAATTCTTTGATTTTTTATTCTGTCATTTAATTTGGCATTGCCGACTCCAGCCGGGCAATATACCTATTGCTAGTTTGCTACAATATTCTCTGATTTCTTCCTCACACAACACAACTCTTTATTTGTAGCCGCCACTTCAAACTCTTTTTGTAGCAATTAATTAGAAAGAAAATCTCACTAGAATCAGTTGATAAAAAGAGAGCTTTTAAGTGACAAACTGAGAGAAATTTCAAGTTCTAGTAATGGCTTCTTCCAGTTTCTTGATCAGCTTCGCAATTGTAGCATGTTTTGTTCCTTCAATTTTGGCAATAGAACACATTGTTGGAGATGACAAAGGTTGGACAACTAACTTTGATTACCAAACCTGGGCTCAAGGAAAGGAGTTTCATGTCGGCGACAAACTTGGTAACTTATCTCTCTCTGTATCTGATCATACTATTTTCAGTTATTGTTAATGGACGCGTTTGATAAAACTTAAAATGAAAACAGAAAACAGAAAACATTACCGAACAAGCTCTAAATAAAAATATGTGATTGTTTTGGTGCAGTTTTCAACTATCCAGCAGGAGCACACAGTGTTCTAAGAGTTGGTGATGCACCTTCCTTCCAACAATGCTTGAAGCCAGATAATGTGGAGGCCTTAACAAGTGGAAGTGATGTGATCACACTAGCTACACCTGGAAAAAAATGGTACATTTGCGGCGTTGCCGAGCACTGCGAGGCTGCAAATCAGAAGCTTGCCATAACTGTGTTGCCTCAAGAAGGATTTGATGCTTCTTCTCCTTCTCCGAACTCACCGCCTCTATCAGCAGCAAGAGCAAGCTTTGCTTCCATATTCTACGGCGTGATGGCTTTCGTGATCGGCTTTTTGGGAATGCTCAATTTGTTTTAATGTTGAATTAACAATATTCATGTTCATGATTTATTCTTTATACTACTGAGAGTTAATTAGTACTTTGTATTTCTATGTTCTCGGATAGTAAGTATTAGTTTTGTATTACTAATATAATACATGGTTCAGGTTTACATCCACGTTTTACTTCAACTTTTGACCATCTATTTACTTTTTAATCTAATTGTTGTAATTTAATCTCAACCATTTATTGATCTTCTCAATCTTTAGATTATAAAGAGAATATATTATTAGATGGTTGAATGTTTACTTGATTGGAATCCAAAGATTTGTCTAAATTCAAAGGCCAAATATGTGACAAACTGATTTGTAATTATCACATTATCCAATGATCAATATAGTTGCTATAAATCAACTTTTCATATCATTTGGGTAAAATTTTAGACAATGTAACATTATTATAGTAGAAACTTCAGATTTCTTGCCTGTACTAGTTTCGAGTCAACAGTTTGATGCTTGGGGAAGGCCCATGAGGAGTTGTTCCCAGTTTGTCCCTCTAATTGCAGTCTAGCACGCGGCGACCCTACCCTCAGAGCCCATCATTTTTCTAAAGTTACAGATCCATTTTGCTGACTTCCATTTGCTTACATTGTTCCATCGATCAAAGTTTGTTTACCTTGGAGACCTTGTGCAGAGTACGACTGAGTATAGATGGCACTCGGTCCTCTAAATTTCCAAGGGCCACCAGGGGAGCACCGGACACCACACTACATGTTGTGCCCTTCCAACCGCTAGACCACCTGAGCTGTTTCCAAGGTTGGGAGGCTGTTAAACATGAAAGATAATTCTTCGCCAGGCACATGCCAATGTCTTCAGACTCTCTAACGTTGCCGTTAGCCATCACGTCCCGGTTCAAGAATTTTAACATGATTCCTGTCCAAAGCTCACTCGGTTCGCACTATCGGACAGGCTTCTCCTGTCTCTTAAAATTGACTAACTTCCCCTTTTCGGCCTTCCAAATTCTTATTTGAATATTTCATAGCTTTACCCATCACATTATCTTATGATTAATATAGTAGTTACAATTCATATGTCTCATCATTTAAACAAAAATTCAGACTTTATCAAAATAAAAACAAATTTCAAAGGGAATTTTGTTGTGCTGTTGACAATGTAAGATAAATGTTGTAGCAATGGAAAGCTAAATCTTCCACTTGCCTGAGCCTAAATGATATCAACTGCAAGGCTAAGTAAAGTTCCAGAACTTATGGACTCCATTTGTCATTTTGTCCCAACGAAAGTGAATTGTTTTCTTTAAATAATACGGCATAATAAACTATTTTGAACAAAACAATTGGCAAATTTGCACAATCAAGCACATAGCAAGTAGAGTTCGGATTGTGTATCAACAAAAAAGCAAGATAAATTGAAAAAGGTGTTATTTCATTAACTTAAATGATTATTCATAGATATATGATTCCATAACATTTTAGAATAGAATGGCGTGAAATTTTAAGATTTGGGAGAGGAACATACGACTTGAACCCACAACTTCAATAATGTAGGTGTGATGAACTTACCACTAAATCAACTCAACGTTTATCCTCTTGATCGTAATTAATCAAGGGGTTTAGGTCCGGTGTCTTGCTCGTTGAGCTGGTATACTATTGATTAATTGTCAAGGGAAGTAAAACCAGAAACCTTTACATGTTAATAAATATCTTGGTGAGAGAGTGACTGATCGACTTCATTAGTTACCATAAAGAAAAAATCATGATGGAAGGAAAACATGCAAGCATCCAGTCCAAATTTTGCCAACTTTGCTTATTAATTGGTAAAGCAAATCCAAATTACTTCCTACTTGTGTGAGTTATAAATCATTCCATTTTCTTTTTCACTGATAAATTTGAAAAGAAAAGGACAGAACGTTGAATCCAGTTTGATAGTAGCACCAAAAAGGAAGCTCCAAGATAGCTGTCCTACCAACATGTGAAAGAGACCTGATCTGGGTCAGAGTAAAAAGCCCAAGTGAACACTTGCAGCCGCAACCATACATACTTTGCTTTCATGGTATCTGGTCTGGTCAATTATCTAATTTGGCCACCAGCTTGTAGCCTGTAAGATGATTCGATATTTGCATGCACATTTCACATTTGTTTGCAAACTTGCAGTATAATAATTTGACTTAAAATTTTAAAATGTAAAGAGGGAGTGAACCCCACAAGTTTTCAGATGAATGTGGAACTTCACAGTATGTGTTACAACCAGCTGCAACTGACAGTTCAATCAACTTCTGGTGCTTGCTGGGCCACAGCCAAAAACATCAGCAGCTAGTGGAATTACAGCCCCAAAGTTCATGTTATGGATGGTTTAAGAAGCACTTGCACTTCTTCACTTCTTCTTATGATCATTTTTTGTTTAAAGTGGAGCATTCATTTTTGAATTTCCTTAAAGGGGGTATTATATATAGGGGGAATTGCACAAACATCCCTCGGGGTTTGATAAAATTGCAAGGATATGGCAGTTTTGGCCATATATACAAAAACTTCTCTTAACATTTGAAAATTGTTGCACAAACATCCCCTGCCGTTAGATGGATCTGTTAGTCAATGGTCAAAAGTGTAAAAAGTCTAAAATACCCATTGCTTTATTTTAAATAAACTAAAATTTTTAAAAATAAGATAAAAAAATATATTAAAAATACATTTTAGAAACATGAATGTATTTTAAATCTGAAATCAAGAAGAAAAAAAATTCATCTTTACAAATAAAAAAATAGTTTTTTAAACAATTTAATAATAAATAAATTTTAAATTTTAGGCAGATGAATCTTATTTTTCCAGGTTTCAGATTTAAGATAGACTCATGCTTTCTAAAAGATTTTTTAATATTTATTTATCTTATTTTTTAAAATTTTTTAGTTTATTTAGAATAAAAATGTAGTGTATTTTAGACTTTTTAAACGTTTGACCATTAACTAAAAAATCCATCTAATTTCAGGGGATGTTTGCACAACATTTTTCAAATGTTGAGGGATGTTTATATGTATATAGCCAAAATTGCTATATTTATGTAATTTTATCAAATCTCGAAAGATGTTTGTGGAACTCCTCCTTATTTATATTTATATTGTAGTGATCATTAAAACCCAAAATTCAAGACTGGTTAGATACTTTGGGGTTAGGATGAATATACAAGGTGGTGTGTTCACTGAAAGAAACTTTTAGGTGGGAGGTGCACACAACTTATTATTATATGTGACACATGGTATGGACACAGTGCAACACGTAATATCTAATACCATATGACATGAAATAAGTGGCACGGCATCCAACTCAAACCCAAGTTTTTCTCCAAATCATCAAGCATTTATAGGTTGACAGCCTAGACTCTCATATTCATTGCCTCTCACCTACACGACTGGGGGTTGGGTAGGCAGCGAGAGTAGCATCTCTCAAATTTAATGCAAGAGTTTTATATGAGCAACCACATCAGCCAAGCAAGGCCAGAGCATATCTGTCTAACCTAAAAGGATTAAAAATAAGGTTTTGCTAAAATTGGGCTACTGAATATATATACTATTTGAACCTTTTGAGAAATGAAAATAATTCAACTAAAAGACAAATATATCTTATTAAACAACCAGCACAGTAAAATTCAAGCTAGGTGGATTGAGAAGGAGGTTTCAACCAACAACCAAAACTTTACGCAATAGTGAGTGTGCTTGTGGGTGTGGCTCTCTCCCTCATGCTCACGTTTCCCTCAAATTTCCATAGCTGTACACAGCAAACAACCTGGTTATTGCACAGCAATCGACAGCATGGGAATTAAACAGTAAAATGGAGTTTTCGGGTTTGAATATGGATGTTGAAATATGTCATTTTCCTGACAAATTGGTCACGTTCATACTAAAGCTGACAAAGACACACACACACACACCTGGTACTTATCTGTTTAACAGATACTTTTCGCTTGATAAACAATCAATTGACCAAACCCCCTGATTAATACCAATTCTCATAACAGGACAAAGATTCCACGTATGGTATTCGGAAGATTATAGACCAGAAAACTTGCAAAGCAATTAATTAACCACCATTTGAAGTAACAAATCACTGTTAAGTGTAAACCCACCTACATATATATAAAATACGGACGACACAGAGCCAAATGATAATAGAAAGGAAAACCACTGCATTATTTCATCTTGAGAATCATTTAGAAGCAACAGAAGAAATATGATTGTGATGTTAAATTAAAAAAACTTCTATGTGAGTTTACTACATGAGACCTAACCAAGTTGATTTCACCTCAAAAGTTAATATCTTCGGTACTTCTTAACTCAAACTAAACTTTCACAGCTTCAATGACACAAACGCTGTGCAAACCTGATGCCTTTCATGAATTCACACAAGAAGGTACAAACCTAATCTTAAGACCAAACTATTAGGTAGACATTCAATTCCACATATCAAAAAGACACGCCTTTTCCATTGATGTATTATTATGTATATCCCCAATTAAGCGAAGAAGAAATTTTGAGAACGAAAGGAAGAACTAGAAAACTACAAGATGATTGAGAAGAAGATATATAAGACCTAATTTTTCTGTTCGCACTCAGCTTGACTTCCAGGAAAAAAGAAGTTTAGAATCTTTGAAAATGAAAATATTGAAAAGTACCTCTAATTTGATGGTGACCAAATGGATCGATAATGACTTCAATGTTTATCAAGAAATGATACAAGCTGATCCAAATCTCCATCAAAATATTAATTTATCCCTCTCTCTCGCTTTGCTAATAATTTAAAAAGATGATATTGTTTCAAGTGGTAAAGAAAAGGACAGCTATCATGGGAAACAAAGTGTGAAATGTAAATAGGATTTTAGTCCAACCAAACAGTCAACCATTTACATGACAAGAGCAATCCTTCAATTATCTGTAACACAAGTTAAGGCCACAAAACTTTCTCAAGAAGTTTAAAAGCACCGACAGTTACATTTTTCATTATCTTCAATGATTAAAAATATAGCACCTAGAAAACTTATCAGCCAACACTGTAACCAAATAAACAAAGCCAATAAACGAATTTAGAGAATGGCAATCATAAACATATTATGCTGCGAATGGAATGGAATTGCATAAAATAAAAAATAAAATAAAAAAATTAAATGTAACAGAGGATATCTTTAACAAAATGAAATGAGAGAACTTTTTCCCCCAATAAAACACAATAAAAATAATAATAATATCTGAAACAGACTTCTGTGTTCCAAAATGCATCAAGAAATTATATGAGATTACACACACAGGGGAAAGTGAAAGAGAGAGTTCGATTCGAATTCGATTCTCTTAAACAACCCTTTTTCCCTTTCTCATCATCCTATACAATCCATCCAATCCCATTGTCTTGGACCCAATTCTGTTCTTGCCTTAAAAATCAAAATTAAAAACATAAAAGCAAGGAATAAAGTAAAGTGAATAAAGAAAAGGAGCCGCACCAGTGTTTGATGACAAGGAAAATGAATCATAATTCAATCTTATCATCATCGTTTAGATCTCTTCCTTGCTTCACTGTAAAGCACCACACCCATGATAGTGACCGCGAATCCGGTCATTCCCATTACAGTTACCGGATTCCTGAAAATCAAGACAGAAACAACAGCAGCAACAGCTGCCTTTGCATTGCCTAGCACCTGTAAAGTCAGAGCACTCGTATGTTTCGTGACCAAGAAATTGGTCAAATTAACTAGATAGGCCACCGTAGCATTCCCAATCAACAAGAACACAATGAACTTATCTCCTTTGGCTTTCTCCAATGTAATCGAAGCCACATTTCCTTCGATGTAAAGGGTAAATGGAAGCAAGATCAAAGCAGCCATTGGTGCCATATACAGCAGCAAATTCATTGAATGCAATTTCTCTGCCTCAGAAGTCAAAAGAATCGCTTGAACCACAGATTTCAAGGCCCGTCCAGCTGTGGATCCGATACAAACCAAGAACCCGAATAAATGGAACAAGGGTTCACTGTTGCTTGCCAAAACTATGCCAAACACAACCGGTATCAATGCACAGTAAACCTCACCGGACTCCTTTTTGCAAGTAATCAAAAAAGCAAAGATTGCAGTGAAAAACGGCGTCGTAGCACCAATGGCTTGGTTAAAAGACACAGGCAAGTACCTAAGCGAAGTGTTTCCACAGACAACGGAGAAGCAAAAGATTGCACTCAATGCTAAGATTTTCAAAAACTGTTTTCTTGATAAAATATGTTGAAGAGGCACGAGTTCGAGAAAATTTATAGAGACGTAACTATAAAGAGCGCAGGACAACATGTGAAGCATTGTGAGAAATATTGGGTAACGGAAGCCATAGAAGCTGAGTAGATACTTGTTGAGAAGGAGTACACCGATGTTTGATAAGTACCATGATCCGATGATCAGAGCCGTTAAAAGGGTTGGTGATATGAAGGAGTAAGATCCAATGGAGCTATTTCGTGCATCACCTGGTGGGGTCGCCGGAATATCCATCACTTGGTGGTCTACGTTTGTATCCGACAATCTCGGATTGCTCATTCTCCTTGTTGTCCATGTCTGTGCCTCCACCATTTGTCAAGGACAAAACGGGAATTATCTCCTCAACTTTCTCTCTCTAAAAAAACTCCAACCCAGATAAGAGGAGAGAGAGAGAGAGAGTGAGTGTGTGTTTGGATTTAGATCTGGAAATGGAAATAGGAGTGGTGATGAAGAGGAGGGAGGATGATGAACGTGTGTCAGTAGAGAGACTAGACTCTAGAGAGAGAACATGGATCTGATCTAACGGTGGAGATTTAGATTTGGAGGAGTGAGGGAATTAAGACCGTCGAGAGTGAGTTTGATTGGCGATGAAGCGAAGGTTGGATTTAAAGTGAAGAGTGTTGTGTTATGTCGGTATTGGATATATAATATATTATTATATTCGTATGATTGACTCTTGTCTTGACTTTATTTTTACTACTGTTTAAAGAGTTAAGTAAGACCATTTTTGTTAATTTTCACACGTATGGCTCACACGTGTTACCTTCTTTTGACTGTACGAACCAATGGGAACCCATTTTTTCATTCTCCATTTTCTACGCCTTTTTTCTTCCTAGTTGGATTTTTTTGAAAAAAAAATTCTACCTACTGTTTAATCGGGTCTTATTACCTAATCAATTTTGATGCATAGATGGTAAAATTTTTAAGTATCCCTCTATTTTCTGTTATAATTTTTCTTAAAAAATATATTATGATTTTCTTTCATTGAATTAGAGATTTTTTTAACATTATCTATCTGTCCACCTATTTAGACTAGAGATTTTTTTTTGAACTTTTTACCATGTATTTTTTGAAATATTTTACCATTTGTATTTTGTAAGATTCGAACTGCTGACTTGGAAGTCATTTATCCAAATCTCAAGCTCATCTATCTACTGATTGAGTTACGCTCATGAGAGCTTTTTAAAGCAAATTAAGAGTTGAAAGTATTACCATATGCATATTTACTTTCACACAACAAGAAAAGAAAGATATACATGAAGATATTTTATGATGAATTATGTCATCTCAAGATTGGTAGAAAGATTTAAAATAGTGAAGAAAATTAAGAGTATTTGAACAGTGAATAGAGATAATAAAGTGATAAAAATAGACAAATAACGAAAAGAAAGATTGAGAAAGACAGAAAAACAAGAATGCTAAGAAAGACAGAAAAACAAGAATGCAAAGTAGCTAGCCATCACAATCAAACATATCTTATGTGGGGTAAAAATCTCACGATGAAACATGTATATTCCGTTGTAATCTTACTATGAAGTAAATCCGTAAATTTCGTCACATGGTACAATTACAACGGAGATATATATGCATCACACTGCATCCAAGTATTTCTCCTTATGTAGAGGATCAAGAGGGTAGGCTTCTCTCTTTAAGATGAGGAGGTTAAACATTTTCTATTATAACATAAACGACGGTATTATTTTTAATTTAATTTTGAACGGATTAATGGATTATATCATAAATCATACGGTACTAAATCAGTAATGTGTATTACTAGGTACTTTAATTTGCCAATTACATGTCACAATCCTTATTTGTGAACATCATTGTTTACCAAGTGATTAAATAATATTTGAAGTAGCGTAGCAAATATTGAGACTTTCCTTACAAGTTACAAGCACCATATTTATTTTTGTATATATGGAAAAACATTATTAGGGAATCTTCTAAGATTTCGAGTCCTCAAATAAAAATAGAAATTTGCCAATTGTAATATTATTAAATAAGGTAACAAGATTAGAGATTCTTTATATAGGCCATTGACACTAGCTTCCAATTTAGGTTTTACTATTCATTAAATCGGATCATCTATGTTTATCCTTATACTAATATATAAAATGTATCGAAATTAGTCAAAGTCATGTGGGTTATTATTAATTTAATTAATAATTAAAATTAAGGATCTCTAGCTGCCTTTTGGCTACATAGTTCGATTAAAAAAATAAGAAAAAGAGACAAGGGCCAAAGATAAAACTGAACATCATCATTATTCGTGTTTCAAGTTTCTAACACATAAATGTTCATTTAAGTTTAGCATCAAGTGTACCGTGTTCCTTCTTAATCCAAGTGGTATGCATTAATGCATCTCTCTTGTCACATTAGTGATGGCCGATGGAAGTTTGTATATTTTAGAGTAGATATCTCTCGATTATGAAAATATTCAAACTGTGGTTCTAGTTCATGATTTCAACGTGTAATAAATAATAGACTTCTGTTATGTTTGGTGTTAAATTTTAAAAGGAAAAAAAAAAAAAAAAAATAGCCTAAAGTGTAGCTCTATTTTCTCCTTTTCTATTTCCATTTTTGTTTCAAGTTCCTCTCTATAACCCCGTGTGTTTTAGTAATTGCAATCCCAAAAAAGAAACTTGCATTGAAGGTTAGTGTATGCAAAATTAATGGAAGAGTACCCGTGTTACGTAGCCAAAGAGGTTTTGGTGGATTCGTTTGGTTAGGTGTTTGTTTGTTTGTTGCTTTGTTAGTTCTCTTTCAAAAAAAAAAAAAAAAAAAAAAAAAGTGTATGCAAAATTGCAAATACATTTAGTCCAAAATATTTAGTGAAATGATGCCATTTATAAGGTGATTTCTCATATTATTTGAGTTGAACAGTATAACATTACTTTTTAGTTGTAGGAAACTTTTGAATTGAGGGCAGGAAAGCACTGCAAATTGCTTGCCATTAATTTGCTATTCAACTTTCAATATAAAAAAGCAAGTTTAGTGGACTGGCACCATATATGACCCAAAAATCTCATCAATTGCACGGCAAATTTCATTCTGATCCTTATATTTTAGCTGCTTCTCTACTTTTTAACAATCTTTACTTTTCTAGTTCATTGACCCCCAAAATTGCAGAAAAATACATCAATTTTACTCTATGTTTTATGTATATATATATATATTTTTTAAAAATTGATAGGCATGGCCGCCATATATATAATTTGTACTAACGGACCAAGCCTAAATAACTCAATTGATGCATCCAATATGCAATTTCTCTATTTATTTATTTTTTTTCTATGGGGAGCAAATTAAAACAAAATTATCTCGTAATTCTGTTTAATTTTCATCCACTTTTATGCAACTAAACATCCACAAGAATCCACCTATGTTACCACATTACTCATAGATACGCATAGTTTGACAAGGGCCTAGATATGCACATTTTCCCTCGAATTCCCAAATCCCCATGTCCCCATCTCTATTTGGGAAAAAAAAAAAATTAAAAAAAAAAATTAGGAAATGGGTGGGGATGGAGATGATTTTCATCCCCAAATTGAAATGGGGATAGGGGAGGTCCCCCTATTCCCAATTTCCTTCAAACATATATAAATATAATTATATAAAGAGAATTGCACAGACATTCCTCGAGATTTGATAAAATTACACGGATATGGCAGTTTTGGCCATATACACACAAACATCTCTCAATATTTGAAAATTGTTCCACAAACATCCCCTACTGTTAAATGAATCTGTTATTTTATGGTAAAAAGTGTAAAAAAGTCTAAAATACCCTTTATTTTTATTTTAAATAAACTCAAAAATTAAAAAATAAGATAAAAAAAATATGAAAAAAATAATATTTTAGAAACACATGGATGTATCTTAAATTTGAAACCTAGAAAAAAATGCATCAATACAATTTAAAAAAATAGTTTTTAAAACAATTTAATAATAAATAAATTTTAAATTTATTTAAAATCAAGGGAGGATTGCACAAAAAAAAAAAAAATTAAGGTGAATTTGTAATTCTAGGTTTCAGATTTAAGATACATTCATGTTTTCTAAAAAAAGATAAAATATTTTTTTTATCTTATTTTAATTTTTTTTAGTTTATTTAAAATAAAAATATAGGGTATTTTAGATTTTTTTACACATTTGACCATTGACTAATGAATCTATCTAATGGTAGGAGATTTTTGTGCAACAATTTTCAAATGTTGAGGAAGTTTGTATGTGTATGACCAAAATTATTTTGTATTTGTAATGGAATGTTTTTTTTTTTTGTTTTTTTGTTTAATTTGTAATTTTTAGTCAAATGGTGTAATAGGGAAACGAGAGAATAGGGGAATGGGGAAAATGAGAAGGAGGTTAGGGATGGTGATACCTCCCCGCAAAATTCTCTATCCCTATTTTCCCTAAATGGGTGGGAATAAGAAGTTGAGGACCTATATCCATCCCCATTTCCTCGATGCGCATCTGTACAAAGACCTCATTGAAAAGTCTAGAAACAAGGATAGCAAATTAGACAAAACCAAACTTTTAAAGTACAAATAAGCAACAAAAATGTCCAGTTTCAGGAGGAGCCCATGAATGAAGCCCATCCAAATCAACCAAAAACACCAACAAAATCCCCACATCATCTCTCCTTAATTATTTCTTCAACTGTGAAAACTTTACCAAACCATTCTAGAAAAAGCCCTATAATTCCTACACCAAAAAAAAAAAAAAACAACAAAAGTCCCCAAAACAGTGGTGGGGTTGTTGAATTGAAGCTTTGGAATTTGAATTACCTTGTTGATTGAACTTTGAACATCCAAAAGTTGGGAAAGTGAGAGTGACTCATTGTTGCTATATATTCAAAGCTGGGAGTGAAATGGTGAGGTTGGTGTTGGTATCACCACCACCACCACTGCTGGTGCTGCTTTTGATTGCGGTAGCTGAAGAAGAAGGTTCTTCCACAAGCTTTCTTGAACGAGGACGGCCTCTGTGGAGGTGCCTCTCACAGTACTTGTGATCTGGGACTGCTTCTTTGCTACATCTCCATTTCTTCCCATCTGTTCTTCTGCATCTTCCTGGCTCTGGATCCATCCCATTCTTCAACTCCATATGCAAACCTCCTCCTCCATAACCCATAACTAACCTCCACCCAAAAAAAGATCATTAATAACAGATTATTAAAAACCTTATATAAATAATAATTTCATGACTGGGGACTTAACTTACTTCCAGGGTAGTATTGATGGAGACCATTAGTGACACCACTAAAGGTGCTTGCTACACTCTTCCAAATTGGTATAACCAGTTGAGAAGGCACAGGAAGGCCAGCTTCCATGTACTTGTAGATAAGTGATTGGAGATGCAGCTCTTGCATCTGAAAAATTGTGAAACCACTAGATTTTGTTGTCTTGTACCCACTTATTGCTGCTCTATTATCATTATTATTATTAGTACCAGACCCACTTCCAAGTTCAAGCCCCAGTCCAATTGATGAAGCTGGTGACCCATTTGTCTCCTCCATATTCCAGGAATCACTCCAACCTCCTCCTCCTCCTGTTGTTGTTATTCCAAATCCTGAAAATTAAAAGATTAATTAATCTGAAAAGTTTTGAAAGAGTAATTAACTGATCATCAAAGTACTGTGTATATGTGTAAAAGAGAAAATAAATGAAACACACCAAAGTCTGCAAAACGAGCAATCTTGCTAGGTGGGTATTGTTGGCGATCCATGTTTTAGTTTATGGACGTAAAAAGATGGTCAAAACATTAAAAGAGAAAACAGAAACAGTAAGCCTCTGTATAGGAGAGGAGACTCTGTAAATCCTCTGCAACTTTGCTGCAACAAAAATGAATTTCGAGACTGAGATTTTTGGTGTAAACAAGGGCAATGACGTAATGTGTTCATTCACTGGAAATTAAAGCAACTCTATAGACAAACAAAAAAACTGAGATAAAGATATACAACACAAGTTCCATCACTAAAAATAATAATAGCAAAGTGTAGCAGTGATTTAAATTTGTCTTTTAGTTCCGTCACTCTCTTTCTGTCTCGATTCAAGTAAAATTTTCTAAGTCCAACACAGATATTTAAGTGATGAGAGACTGCAGAGTCTTCTGACATGTCAGAATTCTTTCTCCAGCTTTATTTGGCAGACAGCCAGACACAAACGCGTTGTCAGGTCGTGACAACAATGTGGGTTCCACATGTTTTTTAGCTTCGCTTCTTGGCTTCTTGCCCTTTGATTTCTATCAACGACAGTACCAGCCACGTTCAGTCGCTCACGACCGCTGTTTCTCACTTTCTCTTTTATTTGTTCACCATAAATTCATCCACCAAGGGATATGTTTTTCTATATTGTAATTTATAAATTATAATGTATTTAAGCATGTATCAATTCGATAAATTGATATTATCGATACTGTGTTAAATTATTAGATGCTATAATTAACGGGTAATAATTATCATGGGTAGAAAAAATTATGTAGATTTGATCGTATAACATTATAAAATTCATTATGTAATATTACAAAGTGATATGAGCATTTTTGGAAGGATCTATTATTTAACGTGATTAAATCTAGTGTATAATCTGTAAATTTCATTATCTAATTGTATATTACTAGTCATACTCAATGTTTTAAAAATCGAAAGGCGAGGTGAGACGATAGCCTCAATTTGAAAATGATAATAAAAACAATCCATAAAATTCAATAAATCAGTTATATTCAACAATACTAACATAAATATCCTAAACAAATGAATCATAATAAAAAATAACGTAGCATTATGTAGCAAATCATGTATGAAAGCATAATTGAGTATTTGAGTTTATAATAGAAGTATAGAACTATAGAAGTGCATACCAAAGGACCTTGGAAAAGATGAACTAGGAGAAGATGGCCTTTGAATCTCGGAGGAAATGAACTTACGAGTCTTCAAATTTTTAATTTTTAATTTAATTTTATTTTTTTTACTGTTTGGTAGGGAAGAAAGAAAATGGGAAGGATATAAAGATTTAGAGGGATAGAAAACATGAGGGAAAAAAAGGAAAGTGATTTTCCCTTGAGCTGTTTGGTAAACAAGAAGGAAATAAAAGATCTTTTTATTAATTTTACTATTTTACCCTTACATTATATTTTATATATTAAAAAAATAAATAAAATTGTAATTTTAAGTCGAGCAAAAAAGAAAGTCTTCTTTCCCTCCCATTTCCTCCCACTTTTGGGAGGATTAAAATTGGTGGGTCCCACCCATAAATCTTTCCTCCTATTTTTCCCTTCCTTCACCTTTTCTCTCCTTACCAAACACATATTTCTCCATTTTCTTCTCCCTTTTCCCTCCACCTTTTTCTTTTCTCTCCCTTTTCCTCCCTACCAAACACACCCTTAGGGTTTAGTGCATGCTATGTTGAAAGTCAGCATTTTCTGTTTTGACAGAAAGGGTCAACTTTCACACCCTTTTAAATATGTTTTCTTTTCTTTTTGTTTTTACATTATTCAAAAAAAAAAAAAAAAAAACAAACAAATTTGGATGAGTTGCCTTGGAGTTGACTCGGTCTTGAGGCGGTAGAGTCAGGTGCAAGAAGCGGATTTCACCCAGAAGAGACCCATTGCGGGCGGATCGGGGTGTTTTTGGCCGAGAGGCGACTGAGGCCGCCTCGATCCGGATTTTATAACATTGGTTATACACTTATACTAAAATTCCTATACAATTTGTATTATTATGAAAATAATCACTTGAAAAAAAAAAATGGTTATAGTTTCAAGGTTTTGATTACGGTGAATGGAAGAAAAAAAAATCAAAAATGATTTTGATTATTATTTTTTTTTCTAATTCTGAAAAAAGTTTTGATTATGGTTAATGGAAAAGGTTTTGATTATAGAAATCAGTTGATTTTTGTCTTTTTATTATTTTAATTTGTAAACGTATATTAACCGTAACTTCATGAATCCAATGGCATATTAGCCTTTTAACCCTCTAAAGTGTCAAACATCACTTTTTTTAACAGAAAATGTAGGGATGGCAAAATTCCCCACGGGAATGGGGGCTCCATGGGAACCTGCACTTTTGGGGTGGGGATGGGTTTCAATTTGGTGGGGATAGGGCGGGGATGGGGATAGATAGTCTAACTCGCAATGGGTATGCGGCGGGGATGGGTTTTATACTCCCCGCCCTGCCCTGCCCTGCCCCACTTAAAATAATACTTAGTTAAATTACTTGTTTCAAAGAAAATAAACATATCTATAATACACACACACACACACACACACACACACACATATATATATATATATATATATAAATACATTAACTCTAGCTTTACATCTCTTCACTGTTACTTGACATAAAATGACAAAACAAAATACTATTAAAAAAACCATAGCCACTAACTTTAACTCTTAAGTCTCTAATGCTCAAACAACTCAAAGTTCACCATTTAAGTTTCAACCTCAAACACAAGAGGACATACAGTAAGTTTCTTTCTCAAATAA